>VDFB02270651.1:455043431-455111108 GCA_007258455.2 Sequoia sempervirens
TTATGATCACATGAAACATAAAACACACTAACTTCAAAGTTGTTAACATCACTATTGAAATGTTTTAATTTTTTGACCTTTCAAACATTAAAAGTACATCATTAAATTAATTATGTAATGGCATAAAAATTAAAAACATCATGAATTAATTATGTAACCACATAAGTCAAATATAATTCTATCAAGAAATTAATATCAAATAGATAATATAATCGCATAACTCATACATTTCAAAGTCATTGATCTTCTTCTTCATCCAACTCTTTTTCTGTATCATCCAATCCAGATTCAACATTGTAAGGATTGGTCATATCATCATCGTCGTCATCGATATTAGTTTCAATAATTTCATCATCCACATGGATATAATTTTCATGAACATTAACTCCTACATCATCATGATCTAGTTCCTCCTCTTCGACATCTTCGTCAGGGACATCATCAACTAACTGTTGATCTTGATCATCATCTACATCATCTTCTAGTTCTTCGGTATCTTCTTCCTCCACCACATTATAATTTACTAGCCTTCCTCTTGGATCATGTCTAACAACAAATGACCAACCCAGTTTACCTGGAACCTCTAAGTAAAATACTTGCTCACATTGGCTTGGAAGAACATAGGGCTCATTTACAACTCGCTTGATCAACCTTGTATTAACCATGGTAAATCCATTATCATGTTCAATAACTATTCTCTCAGGATCATTTTCATTCAATCGTAGCCTATACCATAGGATGAAGAACAAAATTAATCTGAAGGACTTAAAGTCACACTCAAGTATATCATCCAAAATCCCATAGTATCAATTTTCTAAGACTTCTGGATGTATGCCGCTTGTAGACGAAACATTAGTCACCTGAAAGATTGCAGTTATACCAGAATCACAAGTATTCTTAATGTCATCCAACATTTTGATTCAAAATTTATGACCATTGCACCACATAGCCTTGTGGTGTTTCACCTGCAATATGTCAAACATGTAAAAAATTATTGCAATATTGTCAGTTGATAAACATATTTATTCTTGGCCGAATGTATGCAAAGAAAAAAAAATCTCAACATATATATACATCAATATAATTGAAAATAATTAAATAATATGGGTGATTAATATACTTATACTTACCTGTTTATCTCTTAAACCATATGCTAAATCAATTTCCCTTTGTGTAACATTGGAATCTCCATTACGATGAGAATTTTTAACCAATGAAGCCACACTTTCCCATGTTAATGTGCAACCAAATTGTTGACATCGTTTAATCCATACCGTCATCCAATCAAAATTATTTGCGATGTACAAATGTAGTGCATCCCAGTCTCAACCAACTATATAAAAAAAATTGAAATTCACAAATGATGTATAATTAGTTAAATACCACAGTATACGATCTTAATTTATAATTGATGTATATTGAAGATTAAAAATTAAATAAGTACAATATACATAAAAATCACATGTAAAATATATTCCAATTAATCTCCATGACCATCTTATAATTACCTCTCACTTTCCTCAATCTATCTTTCCCCATCAGGTACTCCCCTTCAAATTTGTTAATGGATTTGGGATCCCAAATGTGATCTACATGGATCTTTGCTGCAAACTTAGGAAGATATTCACTAATGTACACCATGGTCTGGTATACCATATATCCCTCCACCATAGAACCCTCAGGATGTGCTATTTGTCTAACCAAAGCCTTCAAAAATTTTAAGTGCCTCTCAACCATCCACATTGACCTTGTGTGTACAGATCCACACAATTCAATCTCCTCAAGTTGGTGTATGAGGTAGTGTTCTTGTGCATTGAAAAATGTCGAAGGTAGACACTTTTTCATTTCACACATTAGATGAGGAATTTTTCTCTTCCAATAATTTATATCTTCTTTATGGATTTCTTTAGATGACAACTATCTACAAGTGATTCAAGGCGCAAATATATTAATGAGATTTAACAAAAATATATAGTATATTACATAACAAGTAAAACAAATAGAAATTATAAGATGTATACAATGAATTGAATAAATATCGCTACTTACCTCATGTATTTTCCAAGATCATAAATAACTTGCTTGAAATTGTTGTCAAAGTTGTCTAGGAGAGATAGAGGTAGAACATACTACAACAATTATAAAATGATCTTTTAATTATTTTTCCAAAAGTAGTAAACACAATACACTGAAAAGTACATGCATTATACAAGTATATTTAATATACTAGAATAATTACCTTAATGAAAGTATGCCAATCATGCGTTTTCATCCTTGACCCAAATTCACCTTTCTTTGTTATTATATTGTTTATGTTCGCAGCAAATCCTGTGGGAAATTGAATTTTTCGTATGACTTCTTTTATAGCATTGCTTTGCTGCTCTGTTAATAACCAAGGAAGGAAACTTATATTAATTTGGTTTCCATTGCTATTTAATTGAATGACATTTTTCATTGCATGATTGGCTTCCTGAATGTCACTACAAATTTTGACAAGTTTTTCTTTGTCATGCCTTCCATCCAACATATTCCACAATGTTTTTGTTATATTCTTTTTGATATGCATTGTATCAAACAAATGAACAATTTGTAGTTGCTCATAGTAGGGCAACCTACTAAATTGTCTGGGATAATTTTTCAATCCTTGTGGAAGCCGACCATTAATGCCTTGATGACCTTCATGAAATATATAAGTTAAAAAAATTAACAATGACAATCATTGTCAATTACAACATGAGTAAACACAACACAATATAAAAATATAAATTCAAAACATATCATCTATGATAGATAAACAATTTGATCCAATGTATAACCTTGACGATTAATTCTATTATATTCCAACTTCCATAGGCGAGGTGTCATTCTTCGTGGTTTTGATGTAGTCTCTTCTTTCCCATTGAAAAGATGTTTTTCAGTAGTTCGATACTTATGATTTCTATGGAGGAAGTGCCTATACTCATCAAACACCTGCTTTCCTAAACTTGTTGAATGACGAGATTTCATCTTTGGACCACAAATTGGACATGCAAATTTTCCCTTTGTTTGAAGACCTGCAAGATCATATATAATTGGATTAAATATGTCAATTTTTATAATTATATATAATGAATAGATTATTTTAAAAACATGCATGATATCTACTTCATCAAATTAGATATTGTTAAAGTGCAGTCGAATGTTATAACATACCACAAAAATGTGTTAGCCCCGGGGCATCATGAATTGTCCATACAAGCATTACATGGAATTGAAATTTTCTTTGTCCTATTGGTCTAGAGACATTATACATAGTGACACCATTCTATAACTTTAGTAACTCATCGATAAGAGGCTCGACATATACATTCATATCTTTAACTTGGTACTTACCTAGTTGAATGAACATAAACATTACATAATTATTATAACCATTTTACTGCAATATATATAAATTAATGTACATGACTATTGAATGAGAAAAATATAAGTCATTTTGCAACAAATAAGACAAATGAGATGCTACTACATTAAAGAAAATTGATGTAAACAAATATCTGGAACAATCATTGACAAAATTATGTGCTCCCTCTTTATTGACATCCATGGAGGCATGTTATTGTTGATAACAAAAACAGGCCACACCAAGTAAATAGATCTCAACTCTTCAAATGGATTGACACCATCCTCTCCCAATAAAAGCCTGCGATTACAAGGTTCTTCTTTAAAGTGTGGCCATTTTTCCTCCATATCCCTAAATGCAAAACCATCTGCAATTAAGCATTCAAAGAATGCCATCTCCACTTTTATTCTGTACATGATAATCCATAAATTGTACTAAGCTTTCACACCTAAATAATCATTGCATACATGGACTAATGGGAATATAACGAACAACCTTGTGAGACACCTTTTTTGTTAGTTGATCTATTCGATATCTACTGATATGGCATTCTGGGCATTCTGTTGCAAATTCTTGTTCTTTATGATATGTAATATTATAATTGGGACATGCATCTATTGCTTGATGCTCCATTCCATATATTTTATAATGCTAGATAAATCTCGGTATGAGCGAGGTAAAATATTTGATGGTGGTAACAGAAATTCACCAATCAATCTACAACAAAAAATATTTTTTTAATATAAAGAATATTAATAGTACATATTTCATCCTTTATTTACTAGTGATGAACTAACAATAATTAAAATAGATGAAAAAAGATGACATATATGACATACCTTAAAATATGTGAAATTGATATGTTTGATAAACCATTCATAACCTTCAAGTTCAACAACAATACAACAGAGAGAAGAGTTATTTGGGAGCCTTCATAAAGGGGATCGTATGCCTTCTCAAATATAGGTAAATCATGAACATCATCAAAGTCATCTCGATCATCATGGCTCTACCACTAAATGTGTCATGGATCAATGTATTTGTACCATCATCTTCAACTATGTTTTCTGGTGCATGATCATCTTCTTCCATAGGATCATTGACTTCAACTTCAATATTCACAGCTCCATGTTCGTCCGCTTGCAAAACCACATTCTCCAGGCCGTGATAATCCATATCATTTACCCTAGGGCACCCCACCTTTATAATAATGATAGATACAAATAAACCATGATCATGATCAAGTGATTATATATATATATATATATAAAATGTTAAAATGATATAAACATTTATAAATTCAATCAATATAAACACATATAATGAACAACTTACCAATGGACGATAATCATGCCCCCCTTCAATGTGACCATGCTGCCTACAACGTTTCTTACTTGTTGTGATTAAAAGTTGTCTCATCTTTAAGCCCTTGCAATTATTGCAAGGACAATAACATTTACCATCACCCTTTCTTTTCAATCTAGCCCACAATCTATCAAGTGTCTCTTCATTTTTTTCTGGGCTAATATTATCTGACATGATTTTTCTTTACCAAGCTTGACTATTTAGATTTTCAAAAAAGATCAAACACACCCTCCAATAATTTTTATTCATAGATAGGTAACAAAATCTAATAATTATGATATTTTACACCAAAAAAATTTGGCATGCAACCACCCCTACAAAAGAGAAGATAGTTTGAAGTTAATGGCCCCAAAAAACACTTTAAAATGCTAATTCCAAAACTTATTAAATTCTGATTTTACTATGATTTCCAACCGTTAAGACTCCTAAAATCAGAATATTGAACTTGATCACAAACTTCCTACAATGATGGAGGTAGCGAGCTAGTAAGAGCAAGTGACCCATTCCTAAGGAGCAACAAGTCAGAATCATCATTACTAATGTCAATACGGATTTATCCTTTTAGTTAAAGATGCAATGGGTCACTTATTATGACTAGCTTATCCCTAGGGCCCTCAACATTGAGAGAGCCCTAATCGCACAAGGAAGCACACACTAGTAGAATTTGGCAAATAAATGACTAGGTGACTAAAACTTTTAGTCACAACAACTAAAAATGACTAAATTTTGCTCATTTTTTGCAATTCAGCTATAAATGAGTAAATAAATTACTATTTTGATCATTGATTAAAAAATATTTAGTTACACAAATAAAAATGACTTAGTCATTTATTTAGTCACAATCCATTTGAATAAATCATTTAAGGAATCAAGAATATAGCCCGCCAAAATACTCTAAAACTTTAATAAACATACCCTAAATTTTTTGTCAAAATCTTATTTTCAGGCATAGCCCACCAAAATGGAGTTTTCATTTTAATAAACATACTCTAAAACCTTCGTCAAAACATTATTTTCAAGCATAGACCGCCAAAATAGAGAAGTGTTTCCATAAAGAATGACAGAGAACAGTGAGGAGATGTGCATGAAAGGAGGCATAGGATTCATTGCTACTTATCTCATTCCTACTCTGCTCAACAAATTTTACATTGTTCCCACTACTATTTGTAATATAGGTATTTACTTGACATATATTTGCATAATCTCAAATTCCTTCAGAGGCTTTTGAAGTATCAATGTATCCTATATAGGGTTTAGAATGATTTCTTTTTAATTAAATAAATAAATAAATGATGTATTTCCCTATAATTAGATAATGTGGAGATCTCCCTAAATTTGCCCCAAACACACTATCCTCTTTGGCATTGTATTCATTACTCCAGCTACTAGGGTTTTTCATGTGACATCTTTAATATCTTCATGACCGTGGCTTTTAAATAGATCTCATTTTGCTTTAATCCTTTTCATGGTAACCCTTGAGTTCCATAATCCACCTTCAATCTCTTCTAAGAACGATGTCTTAAGCTAGACTGCATAGTATGCATATAAAACAAGTCCTTCATACCTGCCATTGTTCCAAACCACCACTCACTGCCTTGCTTAAAATGTTTCCTCCATAAGCAAAATAACATGTTTTAAAATCATGGTTGCCAGTGATTGACCATTAAGGTCACCACTTTCATCAAGATACAATGAGATTTTTGTCTTCAAACTCAAGGCATTATGCAAGATAACATTGTGAATTGTTCGTTGTGTATGATTTTATCTCTTGCACATTTACTACTTTTCTAACTTCCTTTAAGACTGGGTATTGTACCCTCAGCTGTAATCTCAAACAACTCATTCACTATTACTTGAAGATTCCTTTCATGAGCATCCTTCTATAAAATCAAACTATGCTCTATAGACTGCCTACTTATTACAGGGGACTCATTATTTCATGGTATTGTAGATCTTAAGATCCTTCTACCTTATTGACACTACTTAATAGTCCACAAGGTATTCTTCACTATTCTCCCATCTTTGATGAGTCTCAAAACATTGCTCAAACATGCAATCCACTATCTCCATTATACATTAATGGCTAAGAAGAAACATTGAACCTATGATTACCACTGTTACTTCATTTGAACAGTCATTCCCTGATTGCATTTTCTTTGTGTAACACTACCAAAAGAATTTGAAAAACCCTTAAGGTCAGTAAGGGGGTAAGGAAACTCACTGTTAAAATATCCACTTTACTATGCAAGGTTTGAGCTTTATTATCTTGTCACTGCTTAGCCTCTTTTTGACTGTCACATCTCAAGTGACTCTCATTCTTCTTATCGTAGATTGCATTTACAAATGTCACTAAGATACCTAGTATGCTTGTTATTGGCTACAATATTTAGATTGCAATATTTTTTTATTAGCTACAATGTCTCAATCTTTCTGGTATTGCAACCTCACTAATCCGCTAGAGTTATTGTTTATGTTTCTACGGAGGCCTAGGGTTTGTACCCTAATCATGCTCTTACTAATGCTTTTGTTGGTATTAAAAAACAACCTTAAATATTAGGTCAAAAAATTAGTTGTCTTGACAAAGTTGTGGTATGCTCTTACAAAGTGTGTGGGAAGCTTTTGTTTGATCATTAAGGTATGTAAACCTGATTAGGGAAATGTATCCTATGTAGCATGGGTCTTGCTTTAATACTTTCCATAATGGTTATTAGCAGATCACATTATTATAGTTTGCAGTAACCCAAGATTGCATTCAAGTATGTAACAAACTTGGTTTGTAGTTTAAGCTATACACTTTTAAGTAACATTCATAAGGTTTAGAAAATCTTGATCACTCTCTAGAATAGCCCATTAAACATGGGTTGTGCTTGAATGCACTACATAATTGATATAACACAACCACTCTACATATCAACTAGAGTTATAATCTCTTTATTGCAACAAGAGGTAATCACTCTTCAATCATGTTATAATTACATCCTAACCTATTAAAATTGAGACAACCTGAATGCACCCAATGATGATTGACACCTACATTATACAACCTGAATTAACTACATTAGATGAGTGCCTCCATTTCTATCACAACATAGCCACAGTAAACCTGGGTCACGCATGAATGCATCATGTATTTGTTATAGCACAACTGTGCCACATGACCAATAGAGTTATGGAGCACATAATTATAGTCACAAGAATTTGTTCCTTGGTTGTGATCTTATGGTGATTCCACACAACAAAATCTAGACATGAAATTCTCAAAACCCTAAACCTCTAAAAATGAAATTTGATGAGATGTTGCTTTAAAATATGATTTTCAAACCTGGAACTACAAATCTGAATTCACAACTAAATTCTGCAAAAAGACAATGACTACCCTCAACCTGGCGATATCTTCTGAAATTTTTCTAATTTTTCCCAAAAAAATCGTCCTTAGTTCTCAACAAGCTGTCTCAAGTAGAGAAAAACACTGTCGCAATAAATTAATGAACTCATTTTTCTTTATGTCGGCCACAATTTTATTTTTTTCTATTTTTCATGTTTGTTGAAATTTCAATGAAACTTATAGTTGAAATTTCAACAAAACCCAGGTTCGTCGAAATTTCGACGAACGTCGGGGATAAACTTTCAAAAAATTGAAAATTACACATCAAATTTTACAAGCACCCGATGATACATCAAATTATACATATTTCATCGAACATTTTTGTCCGATTTTGCAGTCAAATGAGTTAGTGAATTTATTACATTAAGTAAAATAAGTGTATAAGTTGTTGCTCTTAGAAATGTCAGAAGTAGATGTAGCTATAACATTGATATTATATATTATACAATTAAATGTTCTTTATATTGGAACATATGTAGTGAATGATAATAACATGCTACTAAAGGAGTAGTGTAATGCTTAAACATGGATAGTGTTGTGCAGTTCTCGCACACACGCCCCGTTGGAGGAAGGGACCCTCTTTCACTTCGGTTTTGTTTTTTTGACCCTTTCTTTTTGAGGCTTTGTCTTATTTAGGCATGTGCTTTAAATTTTATTTTGATTGCCTAAGTGTTTCCCTAGGTTATTTGTTGAAAATCCTAAGTTCTAGACAAAGTTTGGGTTTTTACCCTGATTCGGGATTTTCCCCCTTGGACAGATTTTCCCGGATCCCGCTTGGATCCGGCTGTGCACCATGGTTCGGGGATTTTCGGTATTCGTGGATTTCCACATGGGCTGGATTTTCCTAGATTCCACCCTTTCGTCGGCTTCCCAGGTTTTCTAACTGTCCTGTCAATTGCATTAATGGCTTCGTGTGCGCTTCAAAGGATGTATTTAACTTGATTTCTGGGATCTTTTGTGCCATCTTGCTTATTGTTGCTGTCATTTGAGCTGAGGACAGCTTTCTTGCAATTGATTGACTTCATTTTGGGGCATTTGGGTTTGAATTGATTGATTTAGTGGTGATTTCTTGTGCATTCCTGCATTTGTTCTTTGTGGATGCCATTCGGCTTCGCATTTGCTGCTTTTGAGATCGGTTTTTGCGTTATAATGGTATGTGTTTGATTGCCCTACCTTTGATTGAGAATTATGAATGGCATGTTGATGTTATGAGAGCCTGTGGGATTCAAATTCCTACGTATTTGATTAGTTCATGCTAGGGTTGTTCAGTATTATGTTATTTGTCATCTCCTAGGTGAGTTTTGAGCTCATTTGTCTATCTGCATTTTGATGAATCTTGCCTAAGAGTAATTAGTAAACCCTAGTAATGACTTGGCCGTTGAAACAAATGAAGTCTGAGCTTTCCTGTGCACTAATGGCGGATGAGTGGGGTTTCAAACCTAGGGTAGTGCCATGTCAGGTGATTTTGTCTTAAAATTGACCTAGAATGAAAAGGAAATCGATGAGGGTCCATCCCTGACTTGTCCTGAGTTTAAACTGTTGAAATCCATGATTGATTTGGTGTTTGGGTAAAATCGTGACTATCCGTCCCTTCCAAATTTTCTTTACCAGGACCTCACCCCGAAAGAAAGTCTCTCATCGACATGCATTTTCATATTCGCTTTCGGCAAGACAAGCCCTAGTCGGTAAGAGGTCATAGCGGGCTCCATTAGTTATGCCGATATTCATCTCTTTCGGCAAGACATCCATCCTTCGATGAGACCTTTCGGCGAGCTCACAACTCTTGCCGAGACCTTCGCTTTTGGTGAGACTACCAACAGTCGCCAAGATCTCATGGCAACACCTTCCTTTCTTGGTGAGCTCGGATCTTCTTTTGGGGAGACCACATGTTGTTGGCAAGAGGTTATGCTGATGGGACTTCATCCTTCGGTGAAACATTATGTGGTCGGTGGGACCTTTGGCCGAATTCAAAACCTAACACCTGTCGGCAAGACACCGCAACTTCCTTGAGACCTCATATCGAAAAACTTTAGTTTGGCCGAAGTGTTTGCTTGGACCCCAAAAGTCGGTGAGACAAAAAGATTCGCTAGGACCTTACCCCGACTGCCCTTTGGTCATATCGATATATTTTCTATATTTCCTGTTGGCGAGATGTTACATCGAAACCACTAGGTCTTGCCGAAAACTCTTCTGATGGCATCCTTCAGTGTGACCTCCTGGAAGTCACCAAGACTTCTCAGTGAGATGACTGACTCTTGCCGAAACCTTCGTTCTTGGAATCTGCTTTGGTTTGGAGTTCTGCCTTATCCATGGATTTCTGTCAAGCCTAGATTTCTCTGAAATCTGGCGTCTCTCTCAATTCCTGAAATTCCTCTTTGGCTTGTTCCTCGCGGGAATCCATCCCTTACGGATTTTCCCGAAATCTGGTGAAATATAAAGGAACATGAGATAATTGGATTTGTTTATGATTTGTGATACATTTAATGATTATTTCATTCTATCTTATGATCTCCCATGTGATTTATTGATTGATCATGATCAGGTTTAATGGTTAAGTAGGTGTTTCTTGGTTATTTTGTTGGAATCCGATCGGTCTGGAGTTTCCCAAAATTCCTCTCTGGCTCAGATTCTATGGATGGTCTTGAAACCCAAAATTTGTTATGGTCATCTCAAATGAGTTTTAATAACACTTTGGCTATATGAGATTCATTCTAACAGTATATTGATGAATTAACCTTCCCTTTCCTGTGGTTTTTACTATGATTTCCATGTTGAGTGCAGGCTGAATCTAGCTAGGCAGCGACTGGGTCCTCAATGTCTGATGTAGAGAGGATCAAAATGGACATTAAGAGCAAGATACCTGAGAGAAAAATCACTTCAGTTTGGTCGGAGGCGACTGATACAAATGTTGGATCATGGGATTATGGAGAGTTTAAAGAAAGAATGGCGGCTAAGGATTCTCCTTTGGTGGCTAGAAGGATGATGGAATCAGGATTGCCACATGTTGCTAGTTTCCCTTCTGCGGTGAAGTTTTATGAGCTGGTCCTTGAGTGCGCCAGGCACTATGATTAGTACACATAGAGAATTATTGGTCCTTAGGGGAGGGTTGTAGAAAATCTCAACCCTGTTTCCATTGCCCCAACATTTGATCTGCCAGACAAGTCTCATGTGGTGGGATTCAAAATGAGGGTAGCTCAGGAGTTCTACGATGAGAAGACTGTGAGGCCATAACAATTTATCAATTCTTGGCTGGAGAAGCCTAAGTCACACTATTCTAAATTACCCAAGCAGCTATTCAGGATAAAGTTCAAGAAGGAATATTATGATGCCATCACTCTTCTCAGCAGGGTGGTTGGATTAAAGAATGTTGGTACATTTGAAAACTCGATGTGCCATGTGATTGTGAGGATGGAGCAAGAGAAGATTAACTACCATTGGGCAGGGGTCATTAGTGGAGTACTCCATGAACAGTTATCCAATGTGTTGCAGACCAAGACTTTCACAATGACTTCATATCTGGTCTATGCACTTTCAAGATTCCATCCCTACAAAGGATTGGATACAAAGGGAATTTTTCAGACAGGATATCATCTATGAGGTTTACCCTCATTTGTATTTAGGGAGCTTGGACTATAGGAGGGAAAATGGTGCATTTACCATATATATCACCAGAATGCTTCAGGAAGCGGAGCATGTCAGGATTTCAGACTAGGCTAAGGAACTCATCAAGAAATATGGGGCATGGTTTATCTAGTTCCCAACTTTCTCCTATATTCAGATTGATGGCTGCCAAAGGGCCCCATACAGACTTCCAAGGTATCCCACTGATCACATTATCTTGTTGGAAGTAACTAGGCAAATTTGTGACTTTGATGCTATCATCAAGGACAAACACAAGACTGGTTTTGGTGGATATTTCTCGCTAAGGATTGGCATTGGAGAGGCTTGTCCTTCCATTGTTTCTGCCTAGGCTTCAGAGGAAGAAATGAGTACTCTTGGCTTGTCTTTCCACTCCAAGAGGTCTAGATTTGATATTACGGGAGAGGCCCAAAAGAAGGCCATCAAAGAGTATAGCCATAAGGTGAATTTAGAAGACTACTGGGCCAACTATAGTGATGAATTTGAGGTCAGAAAGAAGAAATTCTCCTAGCTTCCAGTTGAGTCAGTCTGATTATACAATGTAAAGGCCATTCTTGATCAATTGGAAGACAATGGAAACTTGATATAGGATCATGCCTATGAGGCCATAAAGGATAGACCAATTGGTGATGTGGATTGGTTAGAGGAGGAAAAGACAGAATTAAAGCAACTAGTGGATCCAGTTATCAAATTTACTAGGATGTAGCTAAGGCATAAGTTGTGGGAGCTGGACAATAATGGTGTGTAGTGCACCTATACACTAATGGGAGATATGGATCCCCACTCCACCTTTGAAGAATCTATCGAGTAGGATCCTAAGGGAAAGGGTAAGCTGGATTCTCCATTCAAAATCAAAATTAAAGGAGTTCAAGAAACAAAGTCCCAGGAAGCAGAAAACAGAGAAAACCAAAGGCTAAGTAGAGGACTAGGACCAGGAAATTTGAGCAAAAAGGGACTAAAAATTAGGGTCCTGAGGTTGATGTGCCGGTGCCCAAGAGGAGAAGAATCATAAAATTGTCTGAGAAGGTAAGCTCCAAGGCTGGGGAGGAAGAGGTGGTTCCACTAGTGATAAATGTTGAATGTTTAGAGGAGAAGGCCAAGGTGTATGCAAGGAGGTCTAGGACTCCTTCTCCTAGGGACAATGTGCTTGAGGTAGATCTCCCTCTGGTGGTTTCTCATGAGGAACAACATGATGATGTGCCTTCATCTCATGGAGTTTAAGGCAAGCCTAGTGAGTTAGAGGATATTGAGGATCATCCGGATGCTGAAGGGGAGGAATTTCATGAAGGTGATCTCCATAGTGCAGAGGCAGAAATTGAAAAGATAATGCAGTCCCCTATGGTTTCATATGCAGATTCCCCTATTAGAACTGAAGATGTCCCTTCAAGAGAAGAGGAAACAGTAAAGGTTCCCTCGCCTATACATGAAGAAGAGCATGCTAAGGAGAAGGAAAGCAAGACAGGTGAGACTTCTGATAAACAAAATTTGGGTGATGAAGCACCTAAAGGTCAATAGGAGGAGGAGAAAAAAAGTGAGGTGCAATTGGAATCCACTATCCCTGGTTGGCTGGACAGAGAAATAAAGAGAAAGCAAGTTTTTATGGAAGATAGTCCACCGAATTGGGATGCACTACTAGCCAAAATTGGAAAAGATAAAGGTAAGAAGAAGGCTAGGATGATCACGAGGATTGAAAGAGATGAAGATCATGATAGAGTTGTTCACATTGCCACCCCTGCTCCAGATAAAAATAGAGATGATGTGGTTGGAAAGGATTACAATATTTAGACTTTCAATCTAGGACCTACATCAGTCGAGTAGGACATTGAAGATTATGAGGGTTTTAGTGCAGTTATTGTGGGTAGATTGAGGAAGGAAATGAAGACCAAGCAGGAGCTAAAGAAAGAGAATGAAAATCTCAGGAAATGCTTGGAGGAATTAATGAAGCCCCTACAATCCATTAACCCTTTGATCTCTGCTGTGAATCCTCTACCTCAAGAGACCATCACCGAGCTAGAAAAGGTGAAAGATTCCACCCTTGCCACTATGAATTGGTTGAAAGGGGTGCAAATAAAGGGTGATGAAGTTATTAAGAAGATTTTTTCAACTGGGAAGGATGCTTTCATGGCAACTGAGTGGTTGAAGCAAGTGTTGGCATAGGATAAAGAAGATACAGATCTCCTTCTACAAAAAACTAGAACTATAATGGAGTACACTCGGGACAGGTTGGTAAGTGATGGGATCCTTCCTTCTTCTAGAGCTGCTAAACTGTGGGAATGGTATGAGGCATTGCAGATTAGGCAGAAGGTGTTGAAGAAGATCTATAAACAAAGAAGGCAGATTGATGATACCCTGAGTGGCGTATATAATGGCTCCATTGCCTTCTTTGAAATTATGATGGGAATAAGGAAGATCGCGCCCAAGTACTTGAGCTTGGAACAGTTGAAGAAGTGGTGGCATGATGTTTATGCACCACTTGATGATGGTTCTGTCTCTGAGCACTAGTTGGATGACACAGAGCCTAGTAAATTAAGAGGGAGAGATAAAGATAGGGATGAAGAGAGGGAAGGTTAATCCACCATAGGATAAATCCCTTGATGATAGGGATTCCTTTTTGACCTCAAGTTCGTAGTGATGGGCTGAAGATATGTTTATGCACCACTTGATGATAGGGATTTCTTTGTGACCTCAAGTCCATAGGGGGATAAATCCAAGGGTTGGGGTTGTTCCTGATCGGTTTGAACTTCTCCCTTTAGTAGGCTTCAGTTTCAGGCTAAATGCGTATCGAATGGGTATGAATGAGTTAAAGGAATCTAATACTATGTATTTAATACATATTTGATAATACACTTTTATATAGTAGGCGAATATTGATTGCTTCATAATGGGTATTTGATTATATGTATATGTTGGGTAAAGTCCATCTCGTGTTGGTCCCAGGTATTCCTTATGTGTCTGTGTAATTCAACTCCATATCTAGAGGTCTTTATATATAGGCCTGTGTATCAATTGATTGTGATTGTGACTATGATTCATGTTATGTATGACCCTCCCAAGAGTAAATCTCTGAAACATTTGAGCAGTGATAGGTAGTCATTGGACCATTTCAATGATCAATTTCTGGGATACTACTAGGGATTAGTCAACATTCATCTGGTTCATAAAGGTGAAGGTAGTGAGCTACCTTGGTTATGATACAATCCTAGTGGTTGCACGAGTAGGGACCCATCCATGCAAGTAATGGTAATACGAGGCTAACCGTGTATTAAGAGGGTTCACTAGCTATCATTGGTAAGCACAAAAGTGACTGATGCCAAGTGTTACCTGGGTTTGTGAAGAAGATAGTTGATAATAGCACTAAGGTCACTAGGTGGTATATGTTAGGGGCTACTTCTTCCTAGGTGGAAAAACTTGTCGCCAGTGGCCTATAGATAATTGAAGTCAGAATCCATCGGGTTGGTAGGTTCACTACTTTGGAAAACCCTTGGGATGGTGGACAAACCTGTGGTGTAGTATGGGATGAATCAAATCCCCTCCCAGTTGTTGGACTATATACTTAGTCCTATGGGGTTGAGGATGAACCCATGGTGTAGTATGGGATGCACCAAATCCTCTTCCTAGTTGTCCTATAGTGCAGAAGACCAGAGGAAAGGATAGGACCCATAGTGTAGTGCACAATGCACTGATATTCTTTCTATTTGGGATGTATTATGGACATGTGTTAGCCTTGTGATGTGTTAATCAACCACTGTGGATGTGATGTATATTGGATCTCATCACTATGTGTATGTGATGTATATTGGATCTCGTCACTATGTGTATGTGATGCATGTTGGAGCTTGCCATTGTATATGTGATTCATGTTGGTGCTCATCACTATGTATTTGAGATGTATGTTGGCATTCGTTATTGCATTTTTGTATGTTTGGTGGAGCTCATCACTATGTATATGTGATGTATGTTGGAGCCAGTTACTAATGTAAATGTGATATGCATATGAGACAATCATTGTTGAACTTGTGAATATTGTGAATGTTTGTACACTAATGTTTGGTAATGTTTGGTATGGACCCAACACTTGATGGCATGATTATTATCATTATATTATAAAGGACTATGTTGATAGATTAAGTACATGTACTAAATTAATAGTTATGGGTTAAGGTGAGATAATAGATATCGTATAAGAGGATAAATTGAACTCCCTCTATCATTGTGGGGAAAACTATGAAGCCTCTAATTTCCCATGAAGGGATACATAAGAAGGGTCATCATGAACCCTCGAGGCTTAGGTTGTAGGTCTAGGAAAGACCTTGTCCTTGGGACTTGCTATCAATCAGATATGCACCCTATGCTAAGCTTGCAGAAAACTTCACTATCTATTGACACATGGAAACCTTCTTCAGATGTGGGTGATCTGAGTGAAGAAGGAATCTCCAGAGTGAGCTGGTTCTTCAAATGATAATTCCTATTCTAAATGATTTTTTGAGGTAAAGAGTTAGAAGGATAAACTAGATTTAAAACTTATGACTGAAATTCTATCACCTAAAATTATTGACCAACATTAAGAATATTTCTGATAATAACTCACTCTCACCACCTCTTTAAAACTTGATTCTCACAATCTCACAACACATATAACCCAAAAGTGATTTGTGCAAAGGTTTAGAATAAACACAAGGCACAACTTGAATTAGCATGCAAATCCTGGAAATCACTTAACAACAGTAAGACAAGAAAAGGATTCAATAGATTTGAATCACAAGAAACATCAAATTACTGCTTGCAAAGCATAAACAAGAAGTGAGGAAGGAAAATTTGCTGTTTTATTGAATGAAGGAGTGAAATTCTCAAGAAAATGAGTACAAAAATGCTTACAAGACTCTTTGCATGAATAAGAGAGGAAGAAACAATGATCTGAACTTCCAAAAAAATCCAAGTTTTTCTTCGAAATATATCTCTCCAAACCCTAATCCAAGCTCAATAGAAAAGCCTAGAAAAAAGCATCCAAATCTGCATCATACTGTGTAATGAAAGTGGAAAACTCACTTTCTACATGTCCATCCAAAAGACTTCCAAAAATAGGCTTAATTTTCTTTAAAAGCAAAAAAAACACCTTATCTTCATCCCATGCTTCTCAAATTCACCCAAGGAAAAAGCCAACAACTCAACTTTCATAATACTGCTAAAAAATAGAAAAAGATAAAAGCAATTTATAAAAACATTGCTTTATCCCTGCTTTACAAGATTTTGCAGTTATTTTTACAAAATAAGGCTTATCCATATCCTGATTTTGCAACTCAAGAGTTTTTGGAAAATCCTTTGCAAAATTCTTTGATATCTCTTATCACAATTGATTTTCTCCAAAAATCATAAAAATATTGGACAATATTTATTCTTTGAGTTTTAATTGATTTATATAAAATCAATAAAATAAAACCTAAGCATCAATATGAATGATTTTACTCCACTAAGGCAAGGCATTGAAAATAATAAAAACCCTAAGGCTTTTAAGACTTTGCAAAACATTTAAATGCCTAACCCTAAAACTTAGGCAAATAACATCAAATGAAGTTTTGAATATGGTCGACCTAAATAATGTAAAGGAACCTTCACATATTGAACAAGGCATAACATTAGAAAAAAAAAGGCCAAATTAGGATAACAAGGAAAACCCTAAGAACAAAACACCCAACCCTAAAATTTCGGCCATCATTTTACACTTTGCATTTTGAGAAAAGCCTCTCTGCTGAGAAGAATGGCGCCGCCACCATAGAGCTAGGATTTTGCAGAAAATGCTTGAGGATTTCAGCTATCGAATTCTTTGTGGGCTGATTCTCCATTTGCAAACAAGAATAAGTTACTTTCGAGCCATTTCATGGCTTCTTCTCTTCATTTTGAAGCAATCTTTTGGCCTTAAGGCCATGGGCTTAAGTGTAGTTTTTGATAAATCTCTTGTATTCTATATTTTTCCTACTTTATATCTCCACTTCAGACGCCATAAGGGCTCAACCATGGGAATTTTTAAAGGCTATGTAATGGCTTAGCTATAGGCTTATGAGGCTCTTCTATAGGTGCATGATGGTAAGTCCATTCCACGTTTATTTCCCTTGCATTCTTCTTATTTCCTAGTTGGAAAAATGCTCGACTTAAGCTCCATCATTATTCTGACTCCTGCAGCGTACCTTGTCTCCGTGGCCATGGCTGTTGCACTACTTTCTAATGCATTTCACAAGGAAAACTTGCATTTTTCTTACTGTCACCTTATATTTGATATTTGATGGCAAACCCTAAATGGGTTTCGATTTCCATGGTCATTTGTGGGCCAATAGACCATTCCAGGCCACGACCATCCTTGGAATGATCTAGGTATCTTGAAAACCCAATGTATTTCCATTACTTGAATCTTTGACATAAACCCTCAAATGGGTAAACTATAATAAGAAGAAAACTGTATTTAAAACTGAAACCGCCACGTGGGTATTTGTATAAAAGAAGGAAAAACCTCTCCAACTTCTGGGCTCAACCCATGGTATTAAATAGCACTCATTTAGATTCCATAATACTTTATTGACGACTTTCATACATTCATGGCTACAACCAATACTTGTTATTTCCTTCATTTTGAAGAGCTTTAAAAAGCTCGAAATTGTGCATTTTGATTGTATTAGATGCATTTTGAATTAAAAACCCAAAATGGGTATTCTGTATTTCAAAGGAAAATCTGCATTTAAGTTGAACCATGTATGCAACTCCTTTCTTTCTTGTAGAAAATTACCATTATTTGGAATATGATGAAATTGATGAAACCCCTCATAAAGGAAATGATCTTCTCAGTTTATTCATTCAAAATCACTATTATCTTGCACTTCTGGATAAGGTCTCAAATGATTAACTTGCACTGATAGAAAAATAATGCTCCACTATTCTATTGTTGTTTTAAACTGAAAAAAAACACCATTTTTCCTTTATAATGCTCCTCCTGTAGCAACACACAAATGAAACAAAGCAAATAGCCAAGTCAAAATGTACAATTATTTGATAGATAACTTGCAAGCTTTTCTTTTCATTCCACACATCTGTATACTCATTGACTATTGATGGCATATGATGACTCTTTGTTTTACTCACAACTATGGGTAACTCTTCTTAGACATCTTTGTTAGTTAGTTCAAAATGCAACACCTCATTTCATGTTACATTTGCAACTGGCCATTATGATATTCCTGCAGGTTACTTTGATGCTTGTTATCACTCATTCCATATACTTGAATGCTTTAGAAAACATGCATTCTCAGCTCAAAAATTTCATGAAATAAAGCAATGTTTATCTCCTATGTCCATGTGTTCACAATCCGTTCTTGATCATAATCGGGCTTGGCTTCTTTGAGAGTCTGAAGCCTCTCTAGGTGCTTTTATTATTTATTAATGCTTTGTTGATGAGGCATTATGTATGCCTATTCACTATCACCATTATGAACTTGAAACACTTGCTGCATTAGAAAAAATCACCATGAAACATCATGATAAATATGAACAAATCACATGGAAACAAAGATGCAATCAATTTGACAGTATTAAAAAAATTTAGTATGGAAATTGATGCATTTCATTTGATTCTATATCTGAATTAAGCTCATTGTTCACTTGTAATTTTCACTTTGTTGTTCTCAGATTTGATTATCATTAGTGAATGATGTTCTTGATTGTTTTGATGGCTTAAATATGTTTCACTCCTTCATGATTGGCTCATATGAGCATGACAACTATATTTCCTTACTCAACCCCATTTGTATGTTAAGGGGAAGCATGCCGAGCTCTACCCTTGTGGGAGCCCATTTTACTCCACATGCTTTTATGTCTTCATGAAATGATTAGCTACATGACTTTTCCTATACCTGCACATGAAACAAAAAATGTTAGCATAAAATAATGAAGTTTAAAATATTCCATGATGTGAAATTTCATTTTTAGGCTCTTATTGTACTTCTCTCTTCATTCTTATTTGATTCCATGTATTTCAAGGAATGAATTATATCTCTGTTGGTAGAGCATGTAGTGTAACTCATATTCAGAGCTCTAATAGGACTTTCCCAATCTTCTGTAGGTATGCTCAGAATTGGAAGCAGAACGGAGCAAGCTACAAGAACATCAATTGAAGATCAAGACACAAGCAATGATGGATATGTCTTATATTATTTTCTCCCTTCTTTCTTTTTAACCTTCAGTTGTATAATTCATTTCTTGCAATGATTGATTTTAGCTATCTCCATGGCTTGTGTGGAACTTTAAATTTCTCTTTTCATTTCCATTATGAAAAGAAATGCAAATTTGTAAAATCATTTGTATTTGCAAACAAATGAAATACTGTAATGTGAATAAACATTATGAAATAAATGAAAGAAAATATTATGCTTAATCATTTGTATATTCTGTCTTGTACTTCATTTGTGTTGCAAAGCATTGAGTAATAGCTTTGAAACTTTGTTCACTGAAACATTTGCATATCTAGAACTTCATAAATCTAATGCAAACAATAATTTAAGCACATGCATAAATTAACTAAACTTCCACTTTAAAATAAAACAAACTAATCAACTCTGCCAATTGAGCTTTAGTGAAAATTGGTAACAGGACCTTAACATAGGTTGAGTGTAAGCATAAGTAGTGGTTTTGATTTTTGTTGCCACCATGGTGAATATATAGCTATTGAAATTAACACTTCTAATTTACATGAAATATGATAGGTTAGTTAAGTTGGTAGTTGTGCTTTTTTTATAATAAAAAAAATTGTGCTGAGATGGGGATTTTACAACATTAATCCTTGCTAAAGATTCTAGGCCCCTACTACATCTGTAAGGTCCTTGTCCCCAATTAGAGCTTGTTAACCTCATAGTTGGGTTCAAGTGTATGGAGATGGTGTAAAAAAGTGGCCAAAATAACTATTTTTCTACATAATACACTTGTGTTATCTTAAAAATAACATAACATGATTGCATTATGGCTTGGTAAATACCAATCTATAACATGCTTGCATTTTATTACTTATAAAATTTGGGAACATTTTGTAATCCACAAAATGTGAGCATATTTATTGAGCCACAAAATGGGAGCATCTTTTATGAGCTAAAAAACGTGAGTGCATTTTGTGGTTTATAAAATGCACTCACATTTTTGAACTTTATCCCATATATCTTGATACTATTATTTTTGTTCCTATATTGCCATCAATTTATTCCACATTCTTATCATATCTATATCATATTGATCCTATATTGGGCTTTTCCCCCTTTATTTACTAGGCTCTGTGTCATACTTGATTAATTATATCTCTATCTCTCCCTCTCTATCTTCATACTTGATAAAGATAGGGATGAAGAGACATGGAGAGAGAGGATAAAGAAATAGAGATAGAGAGGGAGATATAGAGATAAATAGATTGAAAGGGAGAGGGTAAGAGATATACAATGATATGGTGAGAGAGAGATAGAAAAAGATAGAGTTAAAGAGGTAGAGGGAGAGAGGGAGAGAGGGAGAGAGGATAGAGGGAGAGAGTTAGATAGAGAGAGATAGTATTGAAAATAAGAAACAAAAAGAGTTTGAGGCTCAAACCCAAAAATTATTCATTCATCTTCAACACTACATTATTACATTGCAATGACTTTATAAATCCTTCTAACTTTTGACTACCCAAAAACTAACAAACAACTAACCATAAAATAATCTCTACTAACTAAAGTGAATATTATATAGTCTCTTTGTTAATTACTAACCTATATTAAGCACTAATTCCTAACACCCCTCTTAGTGCTAACATATGAATTTTTACTCTAGTTGCATTGATGATTAATTTGTATCATCCAAGTTTTAAAAATCCACCATTTTTTCCCACCTTTAATAGAAAAATTCATATCTCCTTGCATCCAAACTCATTCTTCTATCCTCATAGATTTGAATGCTTGTTATGATGATTGTAGATTTTGTAAGAAAATATTGATGTCTTTTCCACTTCCAAAGTTGTATCAAAATTTTCCTACTTGAGGCATAAAGTAGTTGTTCAATCACCATTCTTGCTATAAATTTTCTTTATGATAAAATCCTCATTGCAGATCATATCATGTAGGATTCACATGAACTTTAGAAGCAAGTGAAAAACATCCAATTCTAGTTTGAGAGTGACATATTATCACATATTATTGATCATTACACATATTAAATTGATCACAACCTTACATTTCTACTTTCTAGCATAATATATTGGCTATTGTTATCCTCATAATTAAATCTACATTTAAAACCCTATCACTCTATCTACCCAAAACTTTACTCCAAACACACTTGTATAGGAGATAAAACAATAGTTGAAGGACAATATACAGTAAGGTGAAAATAGTTCCCATGTCTTAAAGGGTAGCTTCTATTTTTGTGAGTTAAATATGCATTTTTTATCTTCAAGATGCAACCTCTAGTAACAAAAGGTAGTATTAGTGCTAATATGTGTGCAATAGTAGAAGAGGAGAAAATGGTTAATGAATCCATAGATTATGCAAGAGGGTAGAGATATATTCGTTTTAGTTACCAAAAGTCAAATAAAATATCTCCTATTTCTATAGTGGTTGATCATATAAAGACTTACCTTAACGTTTATTATAAAAAAAATATTTATCACTTAACTCATCCAATTAAATTTTATAGATTTAAATATCAATTCTTTTATATTTTCACTTATGTAGAAAATTTTAATACATTTTTCTTTCAAACATATTATATAAAATAAATTGTGAAATAAGATTTTACTATTCATTTTTGAAAGGAAATGTTAAACAAATAACACATTCTCACTCTTTAAACAAGGTCCTCTCCATTATACTTTTTAATCAAATAATTAATATTCATTCATTAAAATTGACGACCCTCAAAATATATAATAATATTTTAAATGAAGTAAAAGGCATTCAATTTACATTCAATTATACTTGTCATGAATGGTTTTTATAATAACTAAACTCAAGAAAATGCATTATTTATTTAAGATAGTTTACAATTCACAAGATTTTTAGTTGTAGTTCAACTTTTAATCTCGAGGAATACATTTATAAATATAGTTTAGACGAGTTCTAGATAGCATAAAGTCTTGATTTTTATGAATTTAATATAAAAAATATAATTGTTGATGGTGCACCAAATTATAATTTAGATTTTAGCTTGAAATTAGGTAGTAGAGTGATTACACTAGCACTTGCACCCATAGGGGGTTCAAGGGAGACGTCGATAGACTAGCTACAACAAAAAATAGAAAAGAAATCCAAAGCTATAATAAGAATTATATAGTACTTAGATTGTTCTTAGATTTGAAACTGAAAGAGTGCTTGATACTTGATCAATGCAAATGGCTTTGTGTCAATGAGGTATACAACCTTGCAGAGTAGAGAAAGCCTATGAGACGGTTTGGGACACCAAAGGGGATTCTATTTATCAATGGATTTTGAAGGGAAGATTCATTGATTTAAAATTTTGGTTCAAAAAGGGCTTCATGACATATTGAAATTATGAAATCACTGAAATTTTAATACTGTGCTACTTGATTAATCAATTGACAATCTAGAGTAAGGAAATATTGTGTAATACAAAAATAAATGTAGAATAAAATATCACAAGTTTAAATTCAAATACTGGATTCATCTCAGAAAAGCCCATGGTGGGGAAATATCAGTTGGTATTGACAATTTCTCATCTACTAAATCAATAAGATTCAAAACAACAAGTACAGTGAGTGGATACAACAATTTGTTGTTTCAATTTCTCTTGCCAAGATGCAAACTCTTTGTACAGGTGAAGTATCCTTTAAATTTGATTATTTACCACATTCCAATGAGCCTCTAATGATTTGCAATGCACTCCCTATATGTCCTTTTATAGATGGTCGAAAATCCTAGCCATGCACTGAAAGGTCTTGCTGCCTAGAATTCAAAGAGACAAAATCGTATGGTAAACTGGAAATAGAAATTAAACCCTCACACCACAAAAAACCTATTACTTAAACACTCTCCTGAATACATAGTTTCACTTTATTGGGAAATCAATGCTTACATCCATAAAATAAATTAATGCTTACAATATAGGACAGTCATTTTTTTTATTTTTCATAGTGGTGTAGTTGAAGCATACAACCTCCAACAATAATCTCCTAAATCACCATTAGTTTGGGTTAGGTCGCCTCCCATGAAAGAGTGTATAAGCACATCAGAAGTCGCCCAAATTAGATCTGCCCCTACTAGAGAATGACTTCTTGACCAGAAAAGTTAGTACAACTAACTGCTAATAGGTAACAAATGTTAGTTAACTGGTAAATCAATGTGCTAATGTGAATATTTCTAATTTGTTTATTTTAAAATTATATTTCTATTCATTTTTGTTTTCACCATGTCCTTTTTTTGGTTATGTTCACTATTTTTGATGTTGTGTGTGTGGGGACTCATTGCCATGGAATACTTAAAAGGGTGGTCGAAGATGGTGAAAAAAATAATCCTTGTAATAGCATTGGCTTTAGTTGCAAGCATAATTTATCAGACATGGATAAATTTATTAGAAACTTCGCTCTAGTTTTCAAATCTCATGATCACGCATGTCCAGAGTTTGAGTTCTGCTATGTCGCCATTTGGCCCAAATTTGAACAACAATTTGTCCTAGAAATTGGGGTTAGATTTTCAGTTGCACCCACCTATGAATTCCCGAAGGGATTTGGATTTTTAGTCGCACCCTCCTGTGAATTCCCAAAGGGCTTTGGATTTTCAGTCGCACCCACCTGTGAAGTCCTAAATGGGTATGGATCTTCAGTCTCACCCACCTGTGAATTCACCTGATAAATCTAGAATAGATAAGAATTTGTCAATTTCAGATTTGGGAAAGAGCGGCACTGACAAGATGGTTGAAGAGGCTGCCCAAGAATCCATAGATATGGGATCTAGGGATAAGTCTGAGATACTGAGCATAGTATTAGCAATGGCACCTTGGTGTGCAATAGGTACGCTGAAGAGTTGTGGAAGGTCAATTAGGGAGAGTTTTTGGTTTGGTTTTTTGCAAATTATATCCTTCTGTATAGATGTGTCCCTATTTGAGTTTCCCAAACTCAATTTGTCTACTAACGGTTGAAAATCCTCGAGAGGCTCTGTAAGGTAGTTAAATGAATCTCAATCGTTCATCATTTTTTGCCCATTTATTGGTTTTTTTTTGCCACTTTTTACTACTTTCCTTGCTGTTTCCCCTCATCCAAACTCTCCCTTGCTAGTATTGACCTTTCACTCCAATTTGGCAAGCTACAACCTGAAAATAAAGTTTTGACTAGGGTGTTAAAGTATGTTTATTACGGCTAAGATCTTAATAATGAACATACTTAGGTGTTAACGTTATGGCATCCTTTACCCCACGTAGTTAAGTATATATTAGTATAATTAATATATAATGTTAATTTTATATTTTATATAATAAAAAAGAATTATAAATATGTAATTATATTATTTATTATTATTATATATTATATTCTTTAAAAAAATATTAAATATATATATTTTATAATTACTAATTAATAATTATTATATTATTATTTAATACAAAATATATTTTATATAATAGAGATTAAATTATATATAATATAATTATATTTACTCTTATATATAATAGTATATATAGGTTATATTATTATTATATATTATATTCTATCATACAAAATATTAAATATAAATATGAAATTATTATAATTAATAATTAATATATTTCTATATAGATCAAATTAAATTAATTTATAAAAAATGTTAAAGTTTAATATGATTATATTTAATTTATAAATATAAATATGTATGTTAATATATTAGAGTATAATATAACGTACATAAAATAAAAATGAATATAATAATTAATAAAAAAAATAAAAAAAATATATATATAAATATTATTATATAATAAAAAATAAAATAAAATTAATAATATAATAATAATAATATTTTAAAAATGATTTATCAATTGATCTCATGTACTACATCTACACCTCTTATTGCACCCTAGGGTGCGAGTGCGATTGCTAGTAACTAACCCCTTCTCATTTGTATATTGGCTTAAGGCCCCATGTTGTTGGTCTTGCTTCCTAGAAACTCCTAAAACAACTTGTGTGCATTTAAGTAATTTCCTCTTGCACCTGCTTGGTGGTCCCAATTTTGTCCCAGTTGGTGCTACATGGCCTAGTCCTATTCACCCCATACCCCTTTCTTACCTTGCAAGTTCCAAACTCTACCCATGGGGAAAGCTCGTAGGGATGCCGGGAGGTGACAAATGTTCACCCTTCTTGAGGTCCTAAGCCCCCTCGTTACTTCTAATTTTCTCTTGTTATCCCAATAGCTCCAGTTGGTCTCTTCTCACAACATTTCTCTTTTCGATGAGCTCTTGTCCCTAACGGTAGGTGGAACTTGTGAACATGGAAGATTTACACTAGTCTATGAATCTTCATTTATTTATGCCACATATGATTCTCATTGTGTTCACATAGCATAGGTAGATCAATTAAGTTATTCCCCGCAATGATTCTCATTGTGGGATTGTGAGAAAGCGACATGTGACTTCATGAAATCTGCCCAATTATTCTTTAAAATTTGAGGGAAGTCAGGAATCTAAATTTTGACGATTGTAATTATAGAAAAAGGTTTTGTTGAACAAGGAAGCTTTCAAAAGGTTACCTCAAGCTGAACAAGGAAGCTTTTGAATGACTATTATTATTTTAAATAAAATTTATTATGCGAAGGCCTGTCTTTATTTTGAATATGCAAGACAATAGCACAACTTTTGTGAACCGCATGCATTGTCAGGTGGCTAATAAATGAGTAACAAGTGGTTGACAAGTGGAGGTGCCATAGGACAGATACATAAAATGTGGAGATCGAAGGATATGTGTTATGCATGCAGAGATAAATTAGTGGATATTTAAAATTAAAACTTGGCTCCATTTCGGTTAACATTGGTGTTGCAATCTACGACATCATAGAGCTTAAGTATTTCCTTTTCTGGATTAGGATAAATTTGTTCCTTCCGAACATAATATCGGTTGGCTTTGACACAAACGTGACTTTATGTTGGCTTTGATTTGGTAAAGATATGTGGCATACCTTGTCACAGTGGTCATTCTTATAGATGCACATCAACTGGGAGTACCCAGGAGTGGGAGAAATTGGCATTTTGTAGTTAAAATTCGGTTTACCTGACACAATTTGGGTTTATTTTGGTTCCTTGCCGTCTGCCATAGCGGCTGGCTTTATGGTAAGTGTTTTATTTGCAAAAAAGTGAATTTTCCAGAGTGATTGGTCTTATGTTTTGTATTTTATTTACTTAAATCAAATTGAATATTGTGTGTTTTTGGAGTAAATTAAGTTATTCGGCATAGACTGCGAGGATTGTGGCAAAGGTTGTAAATTATGGCTTTACACTTGCCAATTGCAATTGCTTGAAAGTTTGTAAAGCCTTTTCAACTGATCCATTTGTGAATATCTTGCAATCAGGGCATTTCATGAGAATACATTTCTTAGAGGCATTTTGTCAAATGGTTTGTGTGCTTTGTTTATGCTTCCACATTTTGCATACATGCCAAACAGGGCAGTTGCAACTGTAACAGCTAACAAAATTCCTCTATCCTTATCCTGTTATGGGTGTGCATAGCCTGTTCCAAAGCTCCCATTTCAGCACAACTAGGGAGGATGCTCACAAAGGTTGAGGACAGTGGCTTTACACTTGCCAATTGCATTTGCTTGAAAGTTTCTAAAGCTTTGGCCATCCTCCTGATTGTTTTCCATGGCTATTCCTAAATCACACGATAGAGAATGGGTAGAAACCTAGTGGATGAGAAGGCCAAGCCACAAGCAGTGGCAACAGGGGGGAGATGACTTCAAGCGTCTATTTTCTGAATGGAGGGGTCAGATCGGCTTATTTGTTTACCATCTGACAGTTGGAAGCCCAACTATAGTATGGCAGACGCGTGTGTAGCGGGGACAAGTTTGGAGGAGCGGACACCAAAAGCGTCGGGGAAAGTAGTAAAATGCACGAAAAAATGATGAGGTGTCACTTGAGTGAACATTCCTGTGAAAGCTATCATAAAGTATAGTCTGTCAGCAATTAAATGCAACAACTGGACAGATTCCCAGTATTTGAAAATGGTTAAACGGTGAATGAAACTGGTTTTCAGAGTATGAGACAGGTTTGGCGTTTGTTGTAGACTGGTGAGTTCACAACTAAAGTCTATCGACTAATTACAAAATATTGTTACTAATAAGATAATTAAAAAATATTACAAAATTAGAATAGACAAAAATTAAGATTGGTCTTAAAAAACAAAGATCTTTTAAACTTTCACATTTCATAATAATGATTTTTTTTTTAAATATTAAATATTATGTAATAGAAATTAATATCTATTTTTAATTTTTTTTCAACATTTTGTAGAAAACATAATTTTATGGAAATGAAAACAATTGAATAGTTATTTATACAAAATAATATTAGATAAAATTTTCATACATAAGATTATATCCAATCAATGTAAACAATTTTTTTGATTCAATCATTTAGAAGTGAAAAAGAGAAATATAAAAATATACAAAACAAAAAAAATTAGAAGATTGTAATAGAATTGTTTTTAAAAATCAAACAATTTAATAATCACTATACATTTTTATTAATAAAAATGTATAATTATTAATTACACCCAGGGGTGTTATACAATGAAAGCATTCAAAGAATATTCCGTAAAGTTTTTGAAGTTGCATTGAAAATGACAAGTAGGTGGAAGTATTAAATTTATTGAATAGATTGTATACATTTTTTATATTAAAATGGTTGTAATTTTTTTTCCACTAAAAATTAGGTGAATGAAGCAAATTAACAAATGCTAAATTTAGTTTTTTTTTAAGATTAAAATTAAATTACTTATTATTTACTTGAATTTAAATTTATAAGATTTAAAATATAAATTATTTTTAACATTTTGTATTAGTATATGTTAGTAAATAGTGTATTTTTATGTAGGATGTGGTTCTTTTTCTTTGTCTTATAGTTTTGCACGACCCCCTATAAAGGTAAACTTTTTAACGTGACACCACCCTCTTGTACCACGGGGGTGGGGGAGACTAGACCTCATGACCAACCTCCTGCAACAAGAAAGATTTAGTCAACCGAGGTAGGGCCCCAACCCCTTTGTCTTATAGTTTAAGTAATGTTGCTTTTTAAAAATAATTTAAATGATCATCCAATATTTAAGTCAACCATTTAGTTATTATTAATTTTCATGTGTTATTTGCATTGGATTAAATATTTAAAAAATATTTTTTTAAATATAAATATTTTTTCAAATAGAAATATAAATTTATAAGATCAAAAATAAAAATAAAAAATAAAAATTTATAAGATTAGAAATATAAATAGAAATATAAATTTATAAGATTTAAAATATAAATATATAAGATATATTAAAATGGTTGTAATTTTTTTCCCACTAAAAATTAGGTGAATGAAGCAAATTAACAAATGCTAATTTTTTTTTTTTTAAGATTAAAATTAAATTATTTATAATTTATTTGAATTTAAATTTATAAGATTTAAAATATAAATTATTTTTTAACATTTTGTATTAGTATATATTGGTAAATAGTGTATTTTTATGTAGGATGTAGTTCTTTTTCCTTTGTCTTATAGTTTTAGTAATGTTGCTTTTTAAAAATAATTTAAATGATCATCCAATATTTATGTCAAACATTTAAGTCAAACATTTACTTATTATTAATTTTCAGCATTGAATTAAATATTTAAAAAATATTTTTTCAAATAGAAATATAAATTTATAAGATTAGAAATATAAATAGAAATATAAATTTATAAGATTTAAAATAGAAATATAAATAAAAATATAAATTTATAAGATATATTAAAATGGTTGTAATTTTTTTTCCACTAATTTAACTTAAAAAATAGGTGAATGAAGCAATTTAACAAATGCTAAATTTAGTGTTTTTTAAGATTAAAATTAAATTACTTATAATTTACTTGAATTTAAATTTATAAGATTTAAAATATAAATTATTTTTAACATTTTGTATTAGTATATATTATTAAATAGTGTATTTTTATGTAGGATGTAGTTCTTTTTCCTTTGTCTTATAGTTTTAGTAATGTTATTTTAAAAAAATAATTTAAATGATCATCCAATATTTAAGTCAAACATTTACTTATTATTAATTTTCATGTGTTATTTGCATTGGATTAAATATTTAAAAAATATTTTTTCAAATAGAAATATAAATTTATAAGATTTAAAATATAAATAGAAATATAAATAAAAATATAAATTTATAAGATATATTAAAATGGTTGTAATTTTTTTCCACTATAGGTGAATGAAGCAAATTAACAAATGCTAAATTTAGTTTTTCTTAAGATTAAAATTAAATTACTTATAATTTACTTGAATTTAAATTTATAAGATTTAAAATATAAATTATTTTTAACATTTTGTATTAGTATATATTAGTAAATAGTGTACTTTTATGTAGGATGTAGTTTTTTCCCTTTGTCTTATAGTTTTAGTAATGTTGGTTTTTAAAAATAATTTAAATGATCATCCAATATTTAAGTCAAACATTTCATGTGTTATTTGCATTGGATTAAATATTTTAAAAATTCAAATTCAAATAGAAATATAAATTTATAAGATTTTAAATATAAATAGAAATATAAATTTATAAGATTATAAATATAAATAGAAATATAAATTTATAAGATTTAAAATATAAATTATTTTCGCATTTTTTCTAGGCTTGTGTTTCCAAGATGCAGTGCACGAGGGGTATTAGAACTGTGTGCAACAATTATGAAAAAAAATGAATTAAAATAGTTAAATTATTATTTTAGGAGTTTAAAAAATTAAATGTAAAAGAGTAAGAGTGTTTAGTTTTTAAGGATTAATGTTGAAGAATAAGTTTGATATAATGTATAGTTTTTTTTGTTGTGGTAAATTGAAAATACATATTATTTATAAATAACATGTGTTTTGTAAGATTTGATTTTGTCTATTATGGGAATGTTTTGATAGGTCTATAAATTGTGTATAATTGTGATGCTTGCACTTTGAGCTAGATTCTCCTAGATTGACCCCTTGCTTAGAGTAGCTTTATAGTTGTAAAAATTTCTAAAGACTATTTATAATCTTCTATGTCATAGAATGATTTGATGCAAACACAAGTTTATATTTGTGCTCCAAAGAAAAGATTCTTAGAATGATGTTCCTTGCAATGCATAGGATTTCCAATTGTTTCCTTTTCAAGATGGTGTGAAATTGGAAATCACACCTTGGTGTGCAATGGGTATGCCGAAGAGTTGTGGAAGGTCAATTAGGAAAAAAATGGGTCTATTTTTTTGCAAACATTTTGCAAAGGTCAATTGGCAGGCCATTTAGAAAATGATGTGTTTTGTGCAACATAAGTTTCAATGGAGAAGTGATAGCTTCAAATCAACTATGCATCTTTTTATAGGGATCCAAACATGATTGAAACAAAACCTCTAAATGAGTTCCATTACCAACAAGCTCATGTTATGTTGCAATAGAGAGAGAGGGAGGGATACAGATAGAAAGAGGGAGAGATAGAGGGGGGAAGAGTGTGAGAGAGGGGGGGTAAGGATATAAAGGAAAAAATAGAGTGAGACTTAAAGAACAAAGAGAGAGGACTTGAGAAAGAGAGGGATATACAAACAGGGGAGAGGCAGAGAGAGATAATTTGTCAAATATTATAGTCACAACTTCCATAGTAGACATGCATACAAAAAGTGGAAGCATTAACAAGGCTTATGAACTATTTAACATAATACCTGAAGTTTTGAAGAAGATGTCATCTCATGGACTACAATGATTGTAGGATATGTACAACCTTCCCACATCTACATAGATTTTTAAGAGCAGATGATAAGTCACAATTTTTTTAGGATCCAAGTAAAAAAGTAGCATCATTGTAAATACTCTAAAACCTATATCCATATGTGATCTGTAAGGGCCAAGAAAACACATCCACACAACCATCACATGTTTAATTGGCATATTAATCATAAATTTTAGGGTTTTCTTGATGTACTCAGCATAGGCAAGAATCTCAACCATACACACAATGATCAATTTTAAGTATAATGCAATAAGGGTTACTCGTCTTATTGAAATATATAAACACTCATCCACTAAACCTGAATGGCTACATACACAAGAACACAAGAAAAGCTTATATTGTTATGATATGTTAGAGAGTGCTTCATTATTTCAAATATTATGAGAACATCCTTTCAAAATCCATTTTGTGCATATCCTGCAAACAACACCACATTTCTTTAATGCACTTTTTTAAATAGTTCACAAGCCTTGTTTAGCTTTACATTTTCCATACATGTCTATCAAAGCATTTCCAACTATATTGTTTGACCAAATTACCCCTTCATCAAATCTATACCATGTTCCAAAAATCCCATTCGGGACAAGCGAGGAGAATGCTAGCTTTACAACTACCAATTTGATTTTCTTGAAAGTTTATTAATCTTTGTCAACAAATCCATTTTGTTCATGTCCTACAATCATAGCATTCAATGTGACCAAATTTATTTTGAGGCACATTGTCAAACAGTTCACGTGCCTTGTCTATGCTTGCACATTTTGCACACATGTTTACCGCTCTAGTTGTAACTACATCTATCCAAATTCCTCTATCCTTTAGATGCTTTGATGGATGTCCATACCCTGTTCCAAATCTCCCATTCAACACAAGCTGCAAGGATGTTGGCAAAGGTTGTAGAGTGTGGCTTTAAGCCCATCGGCCGCATATGACTGAAAGTTTCTAAAGCCTTTTCAACAAATCCATTTTGTGAATATCCTACAATCAGGGCATTCCACGTGAACTCATTTCTTTAAGGAATTAACTCAAATAGTTTGTGTTCCTTGTCTTCCCATCAACATTTTGCATACATGTCTACCAAGGAAGTTGCAAATACATCATCTTACGAAACCCCTCTATCTTTTATCCTATGAATGGTGTGCATAGCTTGTTCCAAAGCTCCCATTTCAGCACAGGTAGGGAAGATGTTGGAAATGGTTGAGGACTCTGGCTTTACACCTGCCAATTGTATTTTTTTGAAAGATTATAAAACCTTTTCAACATACCCATTTTGTGCGTTTTCTATTTTTTTGCATATAGTGAAATAGTGCGACAAGCTCTGGAAACCCATGTCTTCTTATCCTACAGTAGCTAACTTCTACAACACAGGAATTTAAGTTGTGCGTGGGTGGGTGAGTGACACCATTAAGCAGCCAAAAAATAGTGAAAAAAACTAATAAGATCGACGATGCACTTGTTTTCAATTGTTGGCTAGGTGTTGTGGAAAGAGGTCAACCGTTGATTTCAAATTTTAGGTTGATCTCTCTCAAATTGGATATGCCTTCGATGTAAAATAAATAGGAATATGTGTGGACACAAGTGTAATAGAAAGCTAATTATAGTAAATATATGATAATGAGAATGTATGAATAAAGTGGAGTTAAATGGATAGAAATGAGTGAGTGGAGGATTGGATGGTGGAAGAAGGGATTGAAAAATGTGCCCACCTTACATGGGAGTGCTTTTGTCAATATGTATGTTCATTAAAATTGTTCTAAAATTAATTTGGAATTAGCATGGGTATTCAAATTTCATTATCAAAATAGATAAAAATAATTATAAAAAATTTAATATTTTTTAATAAATGTATAAAAAATAAAAATATATGGATACTTGATTACTGCTTTTTAAACAAGGTTGTGTAGAAGGATTTTTTAAAATGTTATTTAGTGAATTTTTTTCATTATTAAGTGAAAAAGTCCCTAGGTTGAATACCTATGGGATAGGTTCATGTTGGGACCTATTTTTGGAGATTTGGATAAGCTTTGTCCCTCCTAAAGTTCATATGAAGAAATTTTACAAGATTTAACTTGGCTATGAAGCAACTTGACTTTAAGTCATCAAATCTCTTTTACCTAGGTTCATACATCCATCTTAGTATATTTTATCTATAAAACTCTTGAAGTTTGTGGGATTTACATTCAAAGTTAGGGCTAGAGTTCAATTAGAGTTCCCTAGTTATGGGACAATTAGTGTTAAGGTTCAATCAAGATTCAATTAGGCTTAAGATTTAATTAGGGAAAGGGTTAAGGTTAGGGTTGGTCGAGGTAGGGTAAATTAGGCTAAGGGTTAGTATTAGTGTTAGGGTTAGGCTTCAAGTAGAGTTTTGATTCAATTAGAGTTATGATTCAATTATAGTTATGACTAAATCAAATTTATGATTTAATAAAAAATCAATATTCCACTCTTTCACTCTGAGTTTTATGAATTTTAACTTTCTATTGAATATGCACATCTTAGTGTGATGATCAACTATCTGGGTGAGCCAGGAGTCAATGACAACCATTTTGAAGTTTGGGTTTTCCATCTACACTTTTTCAAACTTGCAAGACACTTCTAGGGAATTTGTCCTTGTATATGAGCCAGTAATCCAAACCAACTTCAAATAGGGTTCTGACTAGGGTTCAAATAACTTTATGGTTAGAGTTAAGGTTCAATTGATTAAAAATAGATGTCTTGAGAAGAATATCTGTCGGCGTACTTTACATATATTTTTAAAATATAGGTATGCTAGTTTTATTGATAAATGAGATATAAAATTATTTTTGTTTATAAAGATAAAATATAAAATTGTAAATAATTAAAATAATTCACCATATTGTTTTTATCAAAAATAAAATAATTATTTATCACAGTTTTTGTTTATAAATTCAAATTTAAATTATTATTAATTATTTGACCATTAAATTATTTAATATTTAAATGTAATTTAATACAAAATACTATCTATCAAACACAAAAAATTATATTGAAAATAATTTATAACACTAAACAATCATTAACAAGTGCCATGTAGTGGCTAGTGCTTGCCTTAATAGTATCATAATTATTATTTTTTAGATTTGATAAAAATTGAATGTAAGTTTTATTAATGTGAATAAAAATAAATGTAAGTTTTGTTAATTATAGTGTTTTAGTATTATTAATTAGTTCTTTAAATGATCTAAATCTAACCCTAACTCTAACCCTAACTCTAATTATATCCTTATCCCTAACCTTAACCCTATTTTTAACTCTAACCATTCCTCACGAGTGCCGAAATCCCAATCATTGTTGTCCCCAACCACAATCTCCTCTGCAAGCCCTTCATCCTCAACATACCTCATTGCCCAACCTTGTGGATGGTTGGTTACCAACTTGGCTGCTTTGAGCAGGAAGAAAATGCTCTGCTCACACTCGTCCCACAACATCTCAAAACCATCTGGGTCAATGGTTCGAACCAAAGGGAATTTCATCATTTCCCTTCCGCACATGCACATCATGTAATAGTTTTGCAACATTGGAATTTTCTTGTTTTTGTCCACGTTATCTAGGGCTGTGTCAATGTCTCCTAGCCACACATGGATGAACACCATTTGCGTCAAATTCTTCCCCACTTCCTTTTAAATACCCATGTGAAGGAGAAAAACTAGGAACATGGATGGTATTTCTACATTTGACCTAAATCTATGGTAAGCCTTCAAGGATTCTAGGCCCACAACTTTCTTGGTCACTTAGAGGACCAGTGGGTGAGAAGAGGCCAACAACCCTTGCAACCTTTTATTTGAAATTTTGTGTGTGAAAGATTGTTGTTGTTTTATCATGTTTAGAAATAGCAAAGTCTCCATTTGGGTAGCTTCCACCAACCACAACACCTCTCTGAATCTCTAGCTTAAAATCCAATTCTACTGCTCACTAATGCTCTCTGTTTTTGGGATGGCACTATTTGCATTTGATTGAAACTCCACCAGCTGAGGCTTTTTAGCACTGAAGGCTTTACTTCCTCATAATTAGCTTTTTTGATTTTGTTCCCTTTGGAACGTGTTTGCTTGCCACCACCTTGTTGGTGGTACACAAACGTAATTAATGCATGGTAGCATGCTATCCACCCATCCTTTCTTTTTCCTTGGGACTAGTTCGCTTAGCTTTCTCTTTTCCTTCTATTGATGATTCATGTCTTGTTAAACCAATTTTCCTAGATTTTGTCCTTTTTCCATGTGCATTTCTTTTGCCACTAGTTGGTGAGGAGTTTCCATTACTTAATCTCTGATTTCGGCTTTATTCTAGTCTCTACCTATGTTGAACTTTCTTATTCCTTTTTTGCCAACTCATCTGCCTTGTCATTTCCTTCTCGGTATATGTGGCTAATTTGGAAGGCATCAAACCTATTTGCCAATTGTTTGAGGCTCTGCAATAGGTGATTAAGTTTCCAATTCAGAGTGATGCCTCTCGGGATGGAATTGAATGTGATAAGTGAATCCCCTTCCAAGTACACTTGTTTCACTCCCATGTCTAGACCCAGATGCAAGCCAATGGCCGCTGCCCTAAACTCTGCTTCATTGTTCAAGCATATTCCTTGTGGTGTATATGTTTTTGCTAGGGTCCTGCCCTGAGCATCCCTTGCTATGCAACCAGCTCCACCTGGCCCTGGGTTCCTATGGGTAACTCCATTAAAATTTATTTTGGTCCACCCTATTTTCAGTGCCTTCCATGATTGTTTTGCTCTCTTTACCTTTGTTGACTGTAGTGTGTCATTTCCAATCAGTAGTGGAGGATTTAGACCAACAAATTTTTTAGTTAGGAAATCATCCCCATTTGTGAATATTTTTTGTTTACCTGCTTTGCACTGAGCATCTTCATTGACCAGTTCTACTATGGCTCTTTCAATTTTATCCTCGAGTTTTTCTTTGTTCATCTCTTTCCCTTGGAAAATCCTCTTGTTTTATTCCTTCCATATTTACCATATCACAATGGATGGGGTTATTTTCCATATACCCCCAAAAAATAATTTCTTGCCACCTTGGGGCTACATTTTGAACCAGGATGAGAGATCTGTTGGCATGGGGCATTGCAAGTTTAGCTTATCTCTCACTTTTTCCCAGCAATCATTTGCATATGGACATGTCAGGAGAAGATGATCTGCTAACTCTTCATTTTCTTTTCACAATGAACATCTTCCTGGGCCTTGAACACCAAAAGTGGCTAACCTATCCTCCAAGAGAATTCTTTTCTGTATTGCCAACCAAGCAAAAACTCTTGCCTTAGGGAGGCATTTCTTCCCCCATATCAACTTGCATGTATAGTCTTGTTGGGCCATGGGCATCTCTTTAATCTTGTATCTGAATTTCACTTTGTATGTACTTGTAGATGATCCACCCCATTTGATTATATCCTTGTCATTGGTTGAGACAAAATACTTGTCTTTTAGGATTTTTGCTAATGCTTCTTTCTGTGCTTGAGGTGCATAGAGGGTTTGAAGATCATTCTAGATCTAGTTGAATTATCTCTTATTATCATTCCTCCTACCATAATTAGCAACCTTGCTCCCCCAAATCCTTGTTGTCTATTCTTTGATTTCTTCCAATCCCAAAGTGTTGCTAATGGGTGGTTTTCCACACCATGAATCATTCGAAAAGGACTAACTATTTCCATCTTTGATTTCCCAAGTTACATGGTTTGATATTATATCCCTACATTCCAAAATAAAATTCCAAATTGCTGACCCTCTCATAGGGTTTATTATAATAAGAATTTTGGCTAGTTCATTTGAGTCTAGATATTTTATTCTCATGATTCTGACCCACTTCTGCTCTCCTTTTGTGTGAAGTTCCTAGAACAATTTGGCCCCCATGGCTTGATTCATGAATGATAACTGCTTAATCCTTGCCCCACCAGCCTCCTTGGGTGTGCACACCTTGTCTTAGACCAGAAGATGGAATTTGTTTTGATCCTATGTTCCACTCCAAAAGAACTTCCTAAAAATTTGATTCAGGGATTCTTCCACTACTTTTTGTATCCTTAAACATGACATTGAATACATCGGCATGGATGACAAAATTGATTTGACCATTAATAGTCTTCCTACTGAGGACAACCACTTGCCTTTCTAGGTTCCCAATTTTTTCTTGCAACTGTTTACTAGGTTCTCCCAATAGCACTTCTTGTTTATACCTACAACAGGGGCATCTCCAAGAAATGCCTTGGCAGTGTTGCCACTTTCAAATTCAGGATTTTGGCTAAGTCCTTTTGCAAGTTTAGTTGAGTATTGAGAAAAAAGAAATTTGAATTTCCCCAGTTGATGCTCTACCCAGATGCACTATAGTATTCATCTAAAAATATTTTAATCAATCTTGTTTCCTTTCTACTAGCCTCTCCCATCAAAACTGTGTCATCTGCAAATTGTAGATGTGTTGTGGGTTCCATGCCGTTGGCCACATGAAATCCTATCCATTTCCTTTCCCATCTTAGTTTTTGTATCCTTCTCCCCAACACCTCTACCATGATTATGAACAAGAATGGGGAGAGGGGGTCACCTTGTTTTAACCCTCTTGTGGAGGGGAAGAAACCATGTGCAGACCCATTCACCAATACCAAGAATTTAGTTGTAGAGATGCATATTTTAACCCAATTAATCTAATTCTCTTCAAATTTGAATTTCCTCAACACCTCCAGGAGGAGTTGTCTATCTACCATGTCATAGGCTTTGAGGATGTCCAATTTCAGCACCATGCAGGCATCTTTATTCTTCCTGGCTGAGTGTATGGTTTCATGAGAAATGATTATTCCTTTCGCTATTGACCTTCCTAAAGAAAATCCACTCTATTCTTCTGATATGACATCATTTAGAACTTCCTTGAGTCTATTTGCTATTATTTTTGTGACCACTTTGTTCACCATATTGCATAGAGTGATTAGTCTAAAATTGCTCATTGTTTGTGGGTCTTTTTTCTTGGGAATTAGAGCCAGAAATGTGTGATTTACTGCCTTTGGAGCATTTTCATTTTTCTTGATTCCTCCATTTCCACCCATAGATCTTTCCCAATTACGTCCCAGAACTTTTGGAAGAAACCTACTGTGAATCCATTTGGGCCTGGGGCCTTGTTTGGATTCATCTGGAAGATTTCTTCCTTGACTTCCTCAAAGGAAATATTTTGATATAGGAACTTGTTCTGGTCTTCTTTTATAATTGAGGGTATTGAACTCAACAAATTATCCCTTGCTACCCTATTTTCTTCGCTTTCCCTATTTAGAATCTCTTCAAAGAACCTGACTGCCTCCTTATTCACCTCCTCAAAAGATTGTGTTGCTTCCCCATTAGACTTCTTGATTTCTACAATCCTATTCCTGCTTTAATTGGAAATTGTTGTTTTGTGGAAGTACTTGGTGTTCCTATCTCCTTCTTTCAACCATGTTTCCCTTCACTTGTTGCCAATAGCATTCTTCCCTCTTCAAAATTTCTGCTAGTTCTTCTTTCAAACATTTCTCATGCTCAAAATCCTCTACATCCATTCCTTTCTCTATTATGTGCTCATTCAGGGCTTTGAACTCTTGCTCTAGTCTCTCTTTCTCTTGGAAAATGTTCTTGAAATGTGTCTTATTCCATTCTTTGATCTTGTTCTTGACATATCCTAGCTTTTTGTTTATCTTGAATAGTTCTGATTTATCTCCAAATCTAATCTCATTCCACCAACTCTCAATTAGCTTCAACAAGTGTTCATCTCTCAGCCACATATTTTCAAATTTGAAAGGGCATCCTTTAAGGGGGTCCTCCTGTCCAAATGTCAATAAGACATGAAAATGGTCTGACCCTATAAAAGGTAGGATTTGGGCTTCCTGAGAGGTTGCTACTTTTCCCCAGTTTCCCTAGACCAAGAATCTGTCCAATCTTTTTGCTATGTTGGAGAAATGCTTCCTTCCATTAGACCATGTAAATGTTCCATTTTTGGTTTGCAGATCCTTTAGCATATTTCAATCTATAAATTCTTAGAAATCTCTCTAAATGGCTATTGTTCTTCCCAGGCCTCCTTGTTTCTCCTCATTTTTCAAGGTTTCATTAAAATATCCTACTACTATTTCTTTCTCATCTCTCCTATTTTCTAATTCACTTGATATTTTGTTCCACACTTGTCTTTTTTCCATTGTGGCTATTGGCCCATATACATTAATGCTGAAGAAGCTTTCATGTTTCCTTAGATTTTTGAACTTTATCAACTTCCAATTATCTTCTTTTTCCATTTCCCCATCTACTGTTAGAGGGTTCCATAATACTCCTAGGCCACTAGACGCTCTTGCAACTTCCTTAAATTGGCTTTTCCACTATCTCTAATTGCTCAGTCTCCTCTTTCCTTCCTCCTTGCTCCATTTCGATTCCTAGATTAGAACTATGTCCACGTTTGATTGGTCAATTTGGTGCTTGAAAATGTGCCATTTGTCAGGGGCATTAATGCCCATGAAATTCCATGTTATGATCCTCATTTTTCCTTGAGAAGGTGGCTATCCTTCCCAATAACCAATTTTTTCTGTCTAGAGGCATTGCTTGCAATTATCGGCTTGGCTTTGTTTTTTTTTTTTTTTTTTTTCGACCCCTTTGGATTTCTTTTTATGTTTGATACATTTATCTTTGATTTTGATTGTTCAAGAAACCTCTCCTCAACCTACTCTCCCTCCTCTCCCTCCTCCTAGGGTTCACCTTCTCCATCTGAGAATTGATCACTCTCCTCTTACTCAGACTGTAAGAAGTCACTTTCTTCCTCTTGTAGTTCTTCATTATTTGCTTTGGTATTCTGTATATCCTTTCCAGTCTCCTCTCCTGCTTCCAAGGTTTCCATCTCCACCCTTTCTACTTCCTTAGTCAATTCCCAAAGTTGGGCGTTGATGTCCTGCTAGAGTTCTTGTGCATCATCCAGAAGAGTGTTGAGGGATTTTTTTTCCTGAGAGTTTTCCATCCCCTGCTTTTCCTTTATTGGAAGGGAAGTTTTGCTACAATCCAGAGAGACTCCTCTGGGTTTCTTTCTCTCAGGATCAGTTCTACCATCCTTGGTTGTATCTTCTATGGTTTGGGTTACCTCTCCTTGAGATATTCCATCCCCTGATTCTTCCAGTTCTTTTTCATTTGCATTGGTCTCCTTTCCCCTGGATGAAGTACCTTCCTAGAATACTTCTCTAAAGAGGCACTTTTTGGGTTCTAATCCTTCCCATACCTCTGTCTTTTGTTGCCAACTTCCATACTTTTTCAGTATTTCTATATTCTTGTAGATTCCCACCCACTCATCTATTTCTACTACTATGTAGGATTCGACACCATCTTTTCCATTTATGAAGTCCTCATCAACCCCTAAACACACCCCTAGGGCATCACCCAATCTCACCATAGCCTCCACATTCCAGAATTTTGAGGGAAGATTCACTAGTTTGATCCAGGTAGGGATTTGATTTATTTTATAGTTCCAGGGGTCAAAACTTGATCTCCAATTTAGGTAGTGAAAAGTATGACCATTCAAAAATAGTGGTTTCCCTTCTACAATTTCCAACTTTAATTGTTGATCTATACATTCTATGAGAAAGAAAGAGTTTGGTAGCTAGTAGATGCTTACCCAATCTTTGTACTTGTTTCTCCACCACACTTTGATCTCCTCCCTAGGGTATCCTGGGCCAATCCACTTGGAAAATAGAGCTCTGTCCATTAGTTTGGTCACTTTTGGTTAGATAGTTTCCAAAGGCATTTGGTACAGTTTACTTCCCCATGGTCACAAACAGTCACCTTTGCTCACTTTGCTTTGGAATTTCCTTTTATTCTGTTTTCCTTTTAAACAACTCCCGGTCTCTTTGGTTCATTCTTCTTCCAAACTCAAATTCTTCTCCCATTTGAGAACTCATTTTTCCTTCATTTTTTGGCTTAGGGTTTCCTATTCCTTTGACTCTCCAGACTTTATTGGTGCGCTTCTGAATGCCACTGCCCTTGTGGCACTAGTTGGGATCCAACAATTTCCCATGACATCCATTTTCCTAGAACGACCCATGCCTAGGCTCATGTGTGCTCCATCTTTGTTTGTTCCTCTGGTGCACTATTGCATTTTGCCCTTGTTCAAGAGCCCTCTTCTAGCCATCCCCTTGTTGACCTCTTCTTTGGTTGTGATCCTAGTTCTCCAGGTTTTCATTCTGGTGATAGTGTGGGTGACACTTGTCCACCTAGGCTCTATTTTTGAATACCCACTGTGGGATGATCCACCTTCTATTGGTTGCCATCTCCATCTACCTTCTTTCTTTGTAAGCCATCCTCCACCATGTCACCCCATTGGCTTCTTTTCTCCTCTACAAGTTTTTGCTCTTGTTTGCCAACTTGCGCCATTTCCTCTCCCACTAATTAATTTTAGATATTTTTAATTTACAATATATATTAATATAAATAGATAAAATTATAATAATTTATACAATATATTAATATATATAAATATAGATTAAAGGAGAACTTACAAAATAAAATAACTTATCATATATTAATATAAATGTATAATATAAATTAATATATTACCTACACAATGTAGATTAACTTATTTAGTTTTAATCTAATTGCTTCTGGATTTGATTGTGTGCTAGTTTTTTCATCTTTTTCAACTCTCTATCCTATGATGGATCACTGATTGTGATCCAAAATGTTGATGAAAAAACTAGCACACAATCAAATCGAGAAGCAATTAGATTTAAATTCATATGGATTGTGGAAATCTAATTACATTGATTAACTTATTTAGGTTATATATATAAATTAATATTATCTATATTAAAATAGGTTGTATATAATATAAGTTATCTTATATAGCTATATATTAGAGGTTATAATGTTTTTGGAGAACCTATATATATAAATTAATATAAAAATATACATTATGAAAAAAAAATTTAATGAAAAGAAGAAAGAGAGCATATAATAATTAAATTATACTATAGAATATTAAAAATATAGATAACAAAGATACTAGTCTAATGGAAAGAATATTACAATTTTTTATTTTTTTAAAATTTTAATAGTGTGAATCTAAATCTCAATTTTTGTGAGATTTTATATAATAAAAAAATAACAATTACATTCTTTAAAAAAATCAAAATAAGTAACATTTATTTATTTTAGAAATGACTTTAAAAAGCAAAAAATGAAAAATCATTCTTTAAAAAAATGTTTTCCTTGCTTTCCCTAAATGCGTCAATAATACACATAACTTTTTAACCAATCATATGCACAAAAAATAATTTTTATAATAATATTGTTTCTTGATTGGTTGAAAACTAAATTATTAATAATTATTTGATTGACTGAGAACTAAATTATTAATAACTAATTAACTAAAAAAAGCCAAACTCATTACAATAGTACTATGTCAATGGCAAGTACTAATAATAATGACAATAAAAAAGCTGAAATCTTAACTCTGCAAAATAAAGCTCAAAAAACAAGAATTATTTTTACCATTAATAATTTTCTAATTTGTATTTAAATGGTAAATAAAAGAATATATCACCTGGATAAGATGGTGCATGTTAAATGACATGAGGGAGATCAAAATTGATCCCTGTAATGGAAGGAAATTTGGCCACTATCATGCTCAAGGCTTTGCCAGTTCCACCACCTATATCTACCAAAACATTGATTCCTTGGAAGCCATTGTAAGAGAATGCAAGCAAGTCCTCCATGAATAACATGCTAGAGGAGGCCATGGACTCAATGAGGAGTTTAGTGTTAATATGAGGATTTTCCAAAACCAATTCTTGGGGCTCTTACCATGACATTTAACAAAGTGCTCCACATCCCCATCTGTGACTGCCTCATGGAGAAACTGCCAAGCATCCATGCATAATTTATTTTGATTCAGGTGGATTAAGGAGGCCAAGGAGCACCCATCCTCTCTCCTAACCAAGGCTTTTCCTACAGCTGTGAGTTCATATTTGGTTGGGTTTTCCATGCTTTGGTCTACATGCTCTTCAAAGACATGGTAGCTGGTGAGGAGTCTCATTATCCTGCCCAAATTTTCAGAATTTGGGGATTTACTTTGTGGCATCTCCTCAACTATTTCTTGGGCAGACATGGGGTTTGAGGCCTCGGCCATGATATAAAAAACATTGAGATTAAGAGCAGCTTTGAGGGACATGGGCACTGAACACATTGCACACAATTCTATTATAGCTACTCTGGGGCTCAAACTTGGTGTAACATCCATGGCAGCTGCAACACAGACCACCTTTTTCTTTCACTAGGCTGGAAAGAAGGAACCAAACAAATAAATTATATTAATGCTTACCTCTGACAAAACTGGACTTACGATTATTGAATTCAGCAATATTTCAGAGAGAGATAGAGAAAGATTAAGATAGAAAATATGCAAAAACAAACGACTGTTTTGGGACCAAAATCTAACTTAACTGGGTGTAGTCCAAAGTGTATGCCAGGGGATATAAAAAGCCAGTTAAGAAAAAGTGAAGGAAACTCTGCGAATGAAGTCATCGTTAGATTTGTTGTAATGTCATAGTCATCATTATAAACTAAACCAAAAAAGTCCATATATATAATGGAAAATGCTGGAGTTTTTCCAGCAGTTAAATTGACAGAGTGAGTTCACAATTAAAATGATGGAGACTGGTGAATTGATTTAAAGTTCCTCTTTCACTGTCTTCACCAAGTTGTTATGTAAATAAATTGGTATTAAACATAGGACTTGTATTTTATGAGTAAATGTATCAATTAAATAATTGTATTTTATGAGTAAATGTATCAATTAATTTTGTTATTTAATGTAGTCCTAATTAAATCTGCTGTATGGATAGCAATGTTATTCAACAACCTAACAACTCACATTTATTTGGTTTTTTTTTTTTTTTTTTAGTAATGATGTCTTTCAACAAGTTATTATCTAAATAAGTTGGTATTTAAAATTGACTTGTATTTGATTACCATACTTATCAACCAACTATATTGTATGGGTGCCGTTATTACTTAGTAATTTATTTTGAAAATAAATGATATTTTGAGTTTTTTTAATGTATCATGCATGATATATGCATGTACAACAAATGTAGATATATATGTAATAGTTATAACTGCATTCTACATAGAGAATAGATAATCTTACTATCTAAAAATTATAAGATGGAATAAGTTTGTAGACAATGACATGTCTCGACGTTGTTTTATATAGATTTTTTTGAAGAAAGCTATGCTAATATAGATATCAAAATTATTTCATAATGTTTTCTAATTAAAATATTATTACTGAAAGGAATTGTTACAAAAGACTAAAAATGTGATGTCTATTAGAACAATGAAGGAATCAACAAATTTAACCAAGATTCATCAAATAATAGAGTTTATATTTTGTTGAGGAAATATTTTAAAAATGAATTAATGTTTTAGCTATTAGACTTCTCAAAGTATTGGATATATCAAACTATAGACTACTCCTAAACACTTAGAAAACACTTAATCATTTTTGCGACCTCCTATAAATATTTATAAATTTTAAATATTATTACAAAGTTTTAATCTCTTTCTAGTTAATGTATATCAACTACATACACATCTCTTTAAAAAAAACATATTTACTTAAAAACTTTAATTCATTTGTTATTAAAAAAATATTTTATTGTATAATAAGAAAAACATTTGAAATTACATAATAATTTTAATAATTTCTTTCATTACTGTTTTCAAGTTATTCTATATTTTCTTTTCTTTTAATTTTTTATAATTATAATAAATATAGCATATTTATATATAACTTATTGAAGTATACATATCAACTCATTTATACTATGTACTAAAATATATTTTAAATATCTAAATTTTTAGACACTAATTTATTTCCACTTTAACATAAACTTTTACTTGCTATTTTAATTCATAATAGAGTATTATCTATTGTTTAATTTACTAAAATCCATAGCTATTTATTATTTTATCTACTAATCTAATTTCATTAAATTCTATTCTATTCATTATAGTTAAATTAAATAACCATGTACACAAATAGAATAAATTTATAGAGAATTTTTTTTTTTTAATATATTCACATTATTTATCAATATTCTCATACATTTAGATTCCATAGTTCATTTATTGAAATACATACTATTTCAAATATTTATTACAAATATTTATTAGTTACTAAAATTCTTGATTTAATTTTTGTTTTTCATTGGTCTATATTAAAAAATATATAAAAGGGCTATGTTACAATTGTAGTCCCTTACCTAAAGAACTAGGAGGAGAATAGTAAGGATGGTGAAAAGAAATTAGGATGGTAGATATGGGGACATGGTAAGAATGGGGTGGGATAGAATATGAGGATATGGTAATGAGAGGTGTGTGGTAGATAGATTGGAGATTAGAATGATGAAGATATATATGCATGATTATGATTTCTTAAAGTATTAGAGCTTATGTATATATTGAGACTCTATGAGGAGATTCTTATGTGCGTGAGATCTATTTTTATTTTGCATAGGATTTATGCATCATGATATAATGAATCATGATGACAATAAGCCATATACATAGTGGACTAAATCAAAATATAATTTAAAAAGAAAAAAAGACACAAAAATGCATGAAAAGAAAAAAGAAAGAGATACACACAAATGTTTGAAAATAAACAATAAAGATAAAATTGAAGGAAAGGCACATACCCTAATTATTATAACCTTAAATTGATGCAACATAGTATAAATAATTATGGTGTCCTTGGGAAAATATATTATGGAAATAGAAATGTTGGGAGTAGTTGTCATTGATGTGAACACTTGGTCAAATATTTGTGGTTGTTATTTATGTGAACACTAGAGATTGTTGTGTATGTATGGGAGGTTGTTGGCATTGGTTTTCAACACTTGCGAAGATTGTTTCATTGTTGGGCTATCATTGATGTATGATGATGTGTTACTGAAGGTCATGGTTAGATGGCATTCCTTGTTTGATGTCATGTAAAGAAGTATTGTGTATGGTTGTTGTCAACAAATTTGTTTTCATGATGATATTGTTGCCCAATTTTCAACTACGGGCTCAATCAGTTGTGGGGGGAAGGTTATGATTAATTGGACACTTGGATTAAAAGTGGTTCCCACAAGGGTTGAGCCCAGCGTGCAGATGTCCATTTTTATTGAGGGGTCCTCCCTTTTGTTTTTTCCTTGTTTTCCCCTTTTTTTCCCTTTTGCTTTCCTTGTGCCCTTTTTCTTTTGTTCTGTCGAAGGTGGAATCGGACTGAAGCCAAACATTGGAACTTTTCCAAAAAGTTCCAGTTTCTATTTTCATTCTGGTTCTGGTCCCAATTCCGCCCTTCTTTTCTTTACTTTTTACTGTCGGTGGTTGGGGGATGTCTCTTCCTCTTTGTTCTTCCTTATGTTTTTCTTTCTTCTTCGTGCCTTGTATGTTGTCGAGGGTGGGATTGGAATGGAATCCAAACTTGAAACTTTGAAGAAAGTTTTAGGTCCGAATTTGGTTCCGGATCCAGTTCCGCTGACTCTTTGGTTTTGCCCCTGTTCCATCCTAGTCCCGATTCTGCTGACCTTGTTCTTTTTCCTTTGCTCCTTGTATTTTGTCGGACGGTGCTTTCTCCTATTTTTCTTTCTTCCTTCTCATCCTTTCCTTCATCTTCTTTTGAGTTTTGTCGGGGGTGGGACCGGGTCGGAATCCGAAACTGAAACTTGAAGAAAGTTTTAGGGGAGGATTTGGTTCTAATCTTGGTTATGCTGGGATTCATTTGTTTTTGCTTCCATTCCCATTGTAACCCCGGTCCCAGTTCCGATGTCATCTTGGCCTCGCCCTGACAATTTTGAAAGTCTCAGCGAAAAGGAGTGCCTTCACTAGGAAATGAAGACCTCGCTCTGAGATCCCGTTGACACATGAGTGTCTCACTGAAAGAAATCTTTGAGCCCAAATTGGTGGTTTGTGTTCGCTGGAGGTCTCACTGATGTGAAGGATCATGCTAACATAGTTGACATTACCATAACGTCTGGCCATCAGAGTGATGTTTTGCCGATAGCAGAATGGTCTTGGCAAAATGAAATGAGTTTGGAGGGAAGTCTCCCCGACCTGATGGTGTTTGGGTGACTAAATGGTAGTCTCGGTGAAAGTTATGTTGTCGCTATGATGTCTCCCCGACTTGTAAAAGTCTTTCTTACATGGAGTGAGCTCGTGGAAGGATCTTGTTGTTGCTATGATGTCTCACTGACCCGATGGGGTCTTGCCGAAATTAAGTGAGTTTGGGGAGAAGAAAGGAGCTCACTTTGAGGTTCTGTCGAAAGAGGGGAGTCTTATCGATAGCGATCAACTTGCCCATAGAAATAGATATCAGTCTAACTCCCGCAACTCGATAGGAGGTCCCACCGACAATCCCAAGCTATACTGATAGCTACTATATGATGTGCCCGCATCAGGGAGACATGATAGTGTCTCACCAACATGCGATTTTGAGGAAGCAATCTTTGATCGTCGAGAATGTGCATGACATGGGTCATCTTGGTGTTCAAGCAATGGTGTTTGGATCTGACGGGTAATCTGATGCTACTCCTTGAAGATGGTTGACTTGAAGAAAGATATGGAATAAGAAGAAAGTCGTAGAAAAGGAAAACGTGAGTCACAATAACAGTTGGGGTGTCGACTGGAAAAAGTGGAGTGACATTAATGACCTTGCCACTGAGCATTCAAAGTGGCTTTGACGAAGTCTTAATGGCGGATTCGAAGGTTGTGAGTTAATGACGACGGCTGTAAAAGATCTAAAGACATCCTTGGAGCGATCTTTCATCGACATGGAGGGGGGATGCACATTTCATTGACTTCATTCCTAAGCTCTTATAGGGCCGACGTGTCCAGACACTGACTCATTTTTTTTGTAAACCCTAAGGCAGGGGCCAACACTCTTTGGTTGTATATATGGCATTTTTTCCTTTTTTGTAAGCAATTCTTGGTTAGGAGATTGCTGAAAGAGCATTATTCAGCCTTTGTAACTCATTTTCATAAATACTACAGATCTGTAACACAGAGACGGATTATTTTTCTCAATAGGAAGTCATTTCCTTCACAGATTTTCTTTGTTGTTTTAGTGATTGGTTGTGAACTGCATGATAAAATTCAATGTGATCCTTTCTTTTATCAGATTCCTTTAGTACTGGATGCAAAGAATATTATGTCATAAAGCTGGTTTATGTTAGTGTTCTCTTTCAATTGCACATATATCTGTGAAATCATCTTTGTTTTCCTTGTGTTAAGCATAAGAACAGTCAAAACCTTACATAGACTCATTTTTATAAACATAAATCTCTGCATTGTGAGATTATTTAGCTCTATTGAGATTTTCTGTGAGTTTTTTGCAGTGTTGTCATATTTTTATCTTTGGTGTATCACCTGTAGTGATAGGTTTTAAATTCAAGTATATCCTTCTTACTCTTTTCCTTATCATTCTTAGTTTTCTCTAGATATCTTAAGGGAACCACCCATAATCTAGAGGTCCACTTCATTCCCAGGTCACCCACAACCTCGAAGTGTTCCCATGTGTCAATAGGTTGCTACGGTTGATAGCAGCAAGGGTGAAAACTTTATTTGACAACAGTTTTTGGCACGCCCGGTGGGACTGACCGTTGTTTTTAGTCTCAAATCAAAATTATCATATTGTTGTTTGGTATGTACATCAAAAATTGTAGTCTTAAGAGACGAGTTTTAGCATACTAGGCGACTCCGAGCTCAGAGTTAGTAGTTCCAGTGCATTACTGCTCATGAGAAGAGTGCAAACTAGGAGTAATTCATCTATTTTTTAGTATTTGCAGTTGTCCCTGCCTAGAAGAAGGGGGAGAGAAATTCAAAGGGTTCAGAAGATAGTTATTTATCTCAGAAGATCCAAGTCAAATCCTACTATGAGAGGACATACTGTTGTTCTTGTTGTTATTACTAAGAATATCCCAATGCCAATGATTCCGACAGTGAGAAATTAGCCATTTGTTGCTTTTAACCAAGGCAACCCACTGAATCTAACCCAGCATGATGAAATTCTTGTTGCTGCCTTAAGAGGTCTACCATATTTTTATGGGGAGGATCATACCACCCCATCAGAGCATATAAAAGATGTTGCCAACTTGTGTGTTGTTAACCATGTGATTGAAGAAAATGTTGCACTCCGATTGTTGTTAGTGTCATTTAAAGAAAAGGCCTTACAATGGTTTAGAGGTGTGCCTGTCAACTCCATAGCAACATGGGATGAGTTAGGAAACTAGTTGTGCAAGTTTTTTGAAGATAAATCAGACCACTTGTCATTGGTGGAGCAACTATCTACAATCAAAAGAGCTCCACATGAAGTTATCTCAGATTTCAATCACCGTTTCCAGAGGACATGGAATAAAATCCCACAAACGGTAAGACCTACTGCTAATCATGCATTTTTATACTATTTAAGAGCTTTAAATAGTGATATTTCTGTAATGATTCAATCAATAGGAGGTGATACACTTCCTGCAGCATATAGTGTAGCTATTAGAGCTAAAAACAGTCTCATACAGGCTGGTAAAATTGCCTCAAGACCACCTATGCCAATATTTACTGCTTTTTAGCCTCCAACCCCTATGCAGTTACCTCCTTTGGCTGTGATTCTAAGTGCACCAGCATTACCAGCACTTGATACCTAGCCTAATGGTCAATTAAACATATTCCCAGTTTAGTCTAATGAATTGCAAGAGATTAAAGGCCTTCTAATGACCTTTGGCAATGAGATGGTTAATCTAAGAAAATAACAAAATCAAGGTTTTAAGCCTTATCAGCCCTCATTTTAGTCTAATTACCAATAAAGTCAAATCAAAAGACCATCTTATCATCCTTATAATTAGGGCCAAAGATCCATTTCTAACCAAAGGCCATATCAAGCTTATGACTCTAATGCTGCAAGCACTTCCAAAGAACTTGCCCCCGTCTAGAACAACTTAGTCTAGGATTATGAGTGGTGCTTTCCGTGTAATCAACCCCATAATCAGAGTACCTATGTAAATGGGATGCTTAATCAAGCCTTGATGGTTCAGAATAGTAATGTGCCTATGGCAATTGAAGTATTGTAGCAAGAGCAACAGATGCATGAATCTACATTCCTAAATTGGAAAGGGGAAGAATTTTGTGGAGTGGTCCACGCTGATTCTTCAATTGCAGACAATACACGCAGTAAGAAGAGGGAAATAGATGAGGGACATCAACCCAATGTAGTTTAGACTCAATTTAAATAAGGGCTAGACCAAAATTAGAGTGGTCTTGACCCGTCAAAAGCTGACCAGATCCAAGTACTACCAAGGGGCCAACCCTTGGTAGGAAAGCAACAATCCGAGTCATCAGCCCAGGCGCCTTCAGTTAAAGGTGATGTTATTCCTCCCAAAGCTCAAGTTAAATGTGCTACATATTTCAATATATTGGAGCATATGAAGAAGATTAATGTACCCATGTGGATATGGGATTCTCTGAGTATTTTGGGTCAAAAGGACTTGCTTCAATCTGCCTTATCGGGTTTAAGTGTCTTAGATGAGCCTAGTATAGAAAAGGAGAAGGTTGTGTTGGCTAACACTATGGTTAGTAATAATGAACATCAAGTTGCTAAGGCCAAGCCACCTCCTTTTTATTTTTCATTGATTGTAGGAGATCATCTGGTTCACAATTGCATGATTGACTTAGGGGCTAGTAGTTCAGTTATGCCCAAACAAATTTTTGATAAGTTGGGAATTGAATATGAGCCAATAGAAAAGGAGGTAGTGCAATTGGATAGTACGACTATCAATACAGTAGGGTTCATTAAAAAATTGAGCTTAACTCTACATGCCTATCCCAATTTTGCAATACCATAGGATATATACATTATTGAGTTACCCCTGTACTTTGCCCTTTGTTTATCTAGGGATTTTATGGCCAAGATAAGTGGTTACCTATCCTCTGATTGGTGACACATGCTATTTAGAACTAGATATGGCACTAGAGCCACTATTAAATTAGAGCCCATAGCCAAGGTTCATGTTGAGCCTTACAGTCTGTCTCCTATCAATGCCAACTTGGTTACAAGTGAACAAGTGGAGCAACCTATTGATCAAGAGGCTGATATTCAAATAGAAAGAACATCAGATATTCTTCCTAAAGAGTGGACACCTCAAGCTCATGAGGTGGGCATAGGTAAGTAGTTGGAAGAGGTTGACATCGGTATTTATACGATGCATGAGACTGACTCTTTTATGCCTAATATTGAAAAAAATGAGGAACAACATAGTGAGCAACATGGAAATGATCTATGGGAGCTGTATTTGATGGCTCAAGGAGTAGAGTAGGTACCGATGGTGGATGTATGCTGGTATCACCAGAAGGTTAGAAGTACTATCAAGCTTTCAGATTCTATTTTAGTTGTTCTAATAATTCTGCTGAATATGAAGCTCTAGTCCAAGGTTTGGAGTGGGTGAGACAGAGGGGTATCAGCTGTTTAAAATTTTATGGTGACAGTGAGTTGGTTTTCAATCAGGTGAGAAAGCTTAATGCTGTTAAAAATGATAGACTTAGGTCCTACAAGAATAGGGTATGGGACCTCTTAAAGGATTTGAGGCATTTAATCTGATTTCCATTCCTAGAGCTTAGAATAAACATGTTGATATATTAACTACTGTCGGAGCTGAACATGATATTCCAAAGGAGATTTGTAGTGATAAAACTAATAAGCATATCAAGATTGTAGCTAGGCCTGCTGTTCTTGATAATAATATGCACTGGAAAGTCTTTGATAGTGACTAGCAAATTGTCAGTGTTTTAAGCGAAGAAGCTGAGTTCTCACATACCAATCAGGAAAAGTTACAGTGTCAGTACAGTGACCAAATTATCTAATTAAAAAACAAGTTTCCCAAAGGCCTGGTCACTTTAGAATCTATTTTTAATACTAATGATGAAGCTAGAAATCCCAAGGGGAGTATTCAAGTTTAGCAAGATCACTATGAAGAAGTTGAAGTTTTTAAAGAAAAGCTTCTTAAGTTAGGCAAGGTATGTACAGTTGAAGAGAAGCATGTTTTTATTCAACTTTGTCAAGAATTTAATGATATCTTTGCTTGGCAATATACTAATTTTAAGGGATTTAATCCCCTGCTTGCTCAACATACCATTGAGCTTGAGCCTACTGTCAAACCTCTTAGGAAAAAGTAGAGGCCCTTGAATCCTAAGTTAGAACCTTTGATGAAAAAGGAGCTAGATAAGCTGATTGAAAGCAACATTATTTTCCCCATTAAGCATACCTTATGGGTTTCAAACCTAGTACCAGTAAGAAAGAAAAATGGTGAAATAAGACTCTGTGTAGATTTCTGTGATTTAAATAGGGCCTCCTTAAAAGACTGTCATCCTCTGCCTTCTATGGAGCAGATACTTCAAGTAGTTTCAGGGTTTGAAAGGTTTTCCTTATTAGATGGCTATTCTGGTTATAACCAGATATTGGTAAAAAGGGAAGATCAGTACAAAACAACCTTCACCACAAAATGGGGAACTATGGCCTATCTGAAAATGCCCTTTGGTTTATCTAATGCTGGGTCAACCTTTCAAAAAGCCATGGATATGGCCTTTTAGGGTTTAATGTACAAGATAGTCTTATTCTATCTTGATGATATCACCATTTTTTCTAAGGAGGCTAAGGATCATCTGAGTCATTTGAGGCATATTTTTGAAAAATGCAAGGAATTTGGGATATCACTTAACCCCAAAAAATGTGTGTTTCTTGTTCATGAAGGAAGATTGCTTGGTTATGTGGTATCTAAACAGGGTATTACTATTGATATTGAAAGAATAAGTGTTATCTTAGCTCTTCCTTTACCAGCACATAAAAAGGGTTTGCAGAGTTTTATTGGTAGGATTAACTTCGTTAGGAGGTTTATCCCTGACATTGCTGATTTATTAAGTCCACTAACTCACATGCTGAGAAAGAATGTACCTTTCAGCTGGACTAAGGATGGGAAAAGAAGTTTTGAGCTTATAAAAGAGGCATTGGTAACCACACCTACACTTCTGAATCCTGACTTTTCTAAAGATTTCATTTTATATGCCTATGGAAATATTGATTTGCTTTCAACCATCCTTGTACAGTGAAATGATGAAGGATCTGAATAGCTCATGGCATTCTTCATTTAGGGACTCAAATATTATGAGCTTAAGTATAATTTTGTAGAGAGACATGTTCCGGTTGTCATAAGAAGCTTAAAGAAGTTTAGGCACATGTTTTCCAATAACAAGATTATACTGATAGTTGCTCATCTCAATGTGAAAGAGTTTTTATTGAACAAAGATTTGAGTGATAAAAGAGTTGGTTGGGTCACTAAGGTGATGGAGTATGACCTTGAAATAAAGGTTACCAAACTAATAAGAGGGAGAGGTCTCAGGGAACAACTTACTGGGGACAAAAACAACAGTATAAAGGAGGAGGAAATTTCTATTTTAGCACTCCAAGATGGACAACAAACTACTATACCTACTCCTATTGGTTGGATTACAGAAATGACATTTTTTATTGATTGGTGAGTACCCTCCTGATCTGACTATATCCAAAAGAAGGTATTATCGACTGCAGTCCATACCTTATGTTCTTTTAAATGGTTTGCTATTTAGAAGAGATTTTCATGGTGTCCTGTTAAGATGTATTGGAGCTAATCACATTGATAGAGTATTATATGAATTCCATCAAGGGTCAGCTAGCAAACACTTTTCTCCGAGAGCCACAACTCTTAAAATAATGAAAGGAGGCTATTATTGGCCTACCTTATTCAAAAACCCTCATGCATGGGTAAGAAGGTGCAAAGAGTGCTATTTTTTGCTAGAAAGGAGAAGCTGGCAGCCCTCCTGCTGCAACCAATTCAAATTGAGCAGCCCTTCATGAAATGGGGTTTGGATTTCATTGGGGTTATAAACCTACCATCAAGTGCAGGCCACAAATGGATACTCACAACCACTGATTATTTTTCAAAATGGACTGAGGCTGTGGCACTCAAAGAAGCTAATGAATCTATTGTCCTAAATTTTGATGAAGAGCTAGTTACCAAATTTGGTATCCCATATTCTATTGTGTCAGACAATGCCCTTGCTTTTGTGAGTTTTAAAATTTCTGACTGGGCTGTCAAAAATGATATATATCTAAGTACATCCTCTAATTATTATCCGCGGGGAAATAGACAAGTTAAGTCCACTAACAAGAATCACCTGAGGATCATTAAGAGAACTATGGAAGACAATCAAAAATCCTGGCACACCAAGTTGAAATCAGCCTTGTGGGCTGATAGGATTATGTCAAAAAGGTCTACAAAACTCTCTCCATACATGTTAGTGTATGGAAAAGAGGCAAGACTACCCATTTCAGTTGAACTTCTAGCCCTCGATCTAGTAAACCAGCTTGATATGATTGAGGAGGAGCCTATGATAGCAAGGTTAGCTCAATTAATTGAGCTTGAAGAACTCAGAGCTGAAGCAGTTAAAAAGACTAAGCAATATCAGGCTCAAATAAAAAATTCATTTGATAAAAGGCATCTCCCATAGTGTTCCAAGAAGGTGACATAGTGCTAAAGTGGGATGAATTAAAAAGAAAGCCTAGAAAGCACTCCAAATTTGATGCACTTTGGACTGGGCCATATATCATTACTGAGGAGAAACAACATAATGATTTCCAGCTATCTAGGTTGGATGGTGTAGTGGAACCAATCCCAGTAAATGGAATTCACCTCAAACATTGCTTCTGAAGTATGGACCTAAATCTGTACATAGCTATTAAAATTCTAGAAAATAGGTGCAATTTTCATTCCCTAAGTGTTGTCCCAACATGGTAAATAGTTTCACCTCACTTTTTTCCTATTTTCATTAAGTTTTCGACAACCTGTTATGTTCTATGAGTCCCAAATGAGTTATAGCCATGTACAAGGCAGCTCCAAGTCTATGTCTAAGTTTTCCCAATGACTCCATACCCAATGGATTGGCCTAGGCTATTGGTTCTCATGTTTAGCAGGAAAACATCTAGTTGAGGTCACCATAAATGTTTCCCAATTTTCAACTACGGGCTCAATTAGCTGTGGGGTGAAGGTTATGATTAATTGGACATGTGGCTCCCACAAGGTTTGAGCCCAGCATGCAGATGTCCATTTTTATTGAGGGGTCCTCCCTTTTGTTTTTGCCTTGTTTTCCCATTTTTTTTCCCTTTTGTTTTCCTTGTGCCCTTTTTCTTTTGTTCTGTCAGAGGAGGAATCGAACCAAAGCCAAACATTGGAGCTTTTCCAAAAAGTTCCTGTTTCTATTTTCATTCCGGTTCTGGTCCCAGTTCTGCCCTTCTTTTCTTTACTTTTTGCTGTCAGTGGTCGGGGGATGTCTCTTTCTCTTTGTTCTTCCTTCTGTTTTTCTTTCTTCCTTCATGCCTTGCATGTTGTCGGGGGTAGGATCGGAATGAAATCCGAACTTGAAACTTTGAAGAAAGTTTCAAGTTCGGATTTGGTTCCAGTTCCGATTCCACTGACTCTTTGGTTTTACCCCTGTTCTGTCCCAGTCTCAGTTCTGCTGGCCTTGTTCTTTTTCCTTTTCTCCTTGTATTTTGTTAGGGGGTGCTTTCTCATGTTTGTCTTTCTTCCTTCTCGTCCTTTCCTTCATCTTCTTTTGAGTTTTGTTAGGGGTGGGACCAGGTCGAAATCTAAAACTAAAACTTGAAGAAAGTTTCAAGGGAGGATTTGGTCCCGATCCCAGTTCCACTGGGATTCATCTATTTTTGCTTTCATTCCCGTTCTGACCTTGGTTTCGGTTCCAATGTCGTATTGGTCCCGCCCCCGCCAGTTTTGAAAGTCTCAGTGAAAAGGAGTGCCTTTGCTAGGAAATGAAGACCTCTCTCTGAGATCCCACCGACACATGGGTGTCTCACCAAAAGAAATCTTTGAGCCTAGAATGGTGGTTTGTGTTCGCCGGAGGTCTCGCCAATGCGAAGGATCATGCCGACATAGTTGACATCGCCATAAAATCTGGCTGTCGGAGTGATGTCTTGTCAATAGCAGAATGGTTTCAACGAAATGAAATGAGTTCAGAGGGAAGTCTCCCCGACCGAATGGTGTCTGGGAAACTAAATGGTAGTCTCGGCGAAAGTTATGATGTCGCTATGATGTCTCCCTAAATTTTAAAAGTCTTTCCCACATGGAGTGAGCTCATCGAAGGACTTCCCGTCACTATGATGTCTCACCGACCCGATGGGGTCTTGCCAAAATTAAGTGAGCTCAGGGAGAAGAAAGGAGCTCACTTTGAGGTTCTGCTGAAAGAGGGGAGTCTTGCCAATAGCGATTAGCTTGCCCACGGAAATGGATATTGGTCTAACTCCTATAGCTTGATAGGAGGTCCCGCCAACAATCCCAAGCTATGTTGATAGCTACTATATGATGTGTTGGCATCAAGGAGACACAATAGTGTCTCACCGACATACGATTCTGAGGAAGCGATCTTTGACTGTCAATAATGTGTGCAGCATGGGTCATCTCAGTGAAGCAATGGCATTTGGATCTGATGGGTAATCTGATGCTGCTCCTTGAAGATGGTTGACTTGAAGAAAGATTTGGAATAAGAAGAAAGTTTTAGAAAAGGAAAACGTGAGTCACAATAACAGCTAGGGCATCGGCTAGAAAAAGTGGAGTGGCATTAATGACCTTGCGACAAAGCATTCAAAGCAACTTTGACCAAGTCTTAATGGAAGATTCAAAGGTTGCAAGTTAATGAAGATGGTTGTAAAAGATCTAAAGACATCCTTGGAGCAATCTTTCACTGACATGGAGGGGGGATTCACATTTAATGCCTCATTGACTTCATTCCTAAGCGCTTATAGGGCTGACATGTCCAAGCACCGACTCATTTTTTTTGTAAACCCTAAGGTAGGGGCCGACACTCTTTAGTTGTATATATGGAATTTTTTCCTTTTTTGTATGCAGTTCTTGGTTAGGAGATTGCTGAAAGAGTATTATTCAGCCTTTGTAACTCATTTTCATAAATACTACAGATCTGTAACATAGAGACGGATTATTTTTCTCAATAGAAAGTCATTTCCTTCATATATTTTCTTTGTTGTTTTAGTGACTGGTTGTTAGCTGCATGATAAAATTCGGTGTGATCCTTTCTTTTATTAGATTCCTTTAGTACTATATGCAAAGAATATTATGTCATAAAGTTGGTTTATGTTAGTGTTCTCTTTCTATTGTGCATATATATGTGAAAACATCTTTGTTTTCCTTGTGTTAAGCATTAGAACAGTCAAAACCTTACATAGACTCATTTTTATAAATATAAATATCTGTATTGTGAGATTATTTAGCTCTATTGAGATTTTCTGTGAGTTTTTTGTAGTGTTGTCATATTTTTATTTTTGGTGTATCACCTGTTAGTGATAGGTTTTAAATTCAAGTATATCCTTATTACTCTTTTCCTTATCATTCTTCAGTTTTTCTCAAGATATCTTAAGGGGAACCAGCCCATAATCTAGAAGTCCACTTCATTCCTAGGTCACCCACAACCTCGAAGTGTTCCCATGTGTCAATAGGTTGCTATAGTTGATAGCTTAGCAAGGGTGCAAACTTTATTTGACAACAGATATATTAAGATGGGGATTATAAGTATTGATGATGGTGGAGAGATGTTGTTGGTGGCCTATAGCATGTTGTATTCTCTCGCTCATTGTTCCTAAGAAGTATGTGTTGTTGTGAGGTTTTTTTGGCCTTCATAAGTAGGTAAGAATTTTTTGTTTCATAATGGTGTTGTGAAGACAATTTGGGAGAATGCTATGTATTCCTTCATTGTTGGAGATATGACCTTACAGTTTGGGATTCAAATTTTTTATTCTATGGATGTTGCACTCCTATATTTTTAGGTCATCAATGATTCTAAGGAGGTTTTTGTTAATTTCAAAAGGTTCACAGTGTTGTTGGTTATCTAGACTAGTTCGGGAAATGCTTCACATTTCTTTGCATTGTTGTCTCTACTCCTATAGCTTGGTGAATGTGTTCTTAATGTCTATGTATTATCTTAGTTTCAAGTTCATGTGTTGAAGTTTTCTACAAGTTGTTTTATTAATGTTAAATCTCATGTTTGTGCATTTTGTGCTTCCAAGATGAAGTATTATGTTCCTATTTGATTTGTGGTGGTTGTTTGTGGTATGAAAATATGAAAGAAGTGTTTGGAAGTGTTGTTGTATGTTCAAGGAACATCCCTTTGTAATCCAAACATTTCTGGTTGATTTCTTTTGGTGTTACATTGTGTTTGAGTTGGTCTTCTGGGTTATTCATGGATATCTGGATGATAGGGCTTGTTCTCTTGCTTGTGCTATGTGCTTGAGGGTTTGCACCAACATATGAAGTTGTGTTAAAGTAGATTTAGGTCTTGAACTATCTTTTTGAGGATCACATTGAGTTAATTCAATTGGAAGTACATTTTTGGGTCGATTGGTTATGTGCTTCATATCTCATCTACATGTTTCCTTGTTGTTGACTTGGGTTGATGTACACCAACATGTGAATTGTTTGCGATCACATTGGAAGATGTAATAAGGATAATTTTTGGTGCTCTCTATCCCCTGGATAGGACTGCATTAATTTTTTATGGCCGATTTGTTGATATTATTGTTTATCTTCTTCTTGGTCGACTTGATTAGTGTTTTGAGGTCTTGCAATGAGTATAAATGCAAGAAAATTTCAGATGAAAGTTTTGTGGTGAGAAGGTGTGAAATTTAATTGACTATCTCATAGAAGAAGTAAGAAAGTTCTTGGAAGATAAATTAGATGAGCTTTAATGCCTTTTTCAGTAGAGTGTATTGTTGGCACATTGTGTAAATTATAAACTTTCATGTATCCTACTCTAAGATAGTGAATCTCATTAGGTCCTTATATCTTTCCCTAAGGTTGTGTGCCTTAGTTTGCAACTCTTTTTTTAGTGAGCCTGATTTTGTAATTAGTGAGCTTCATATATTGTGAGTTAACTCTCATTATGGTTTTCCCCTCATTAGGTTTTCCACGTAAATCTAGTCTCATCTTGTGCATGTGTGTTCCTTGTTTTATCTTTCATTGTTGCTGATATGATATTTAAGGGTTGAATTGTTGTATCTTTCATCACTACTAATCTGGTTAAGGGTTGTTGAACTTGTTAAGAGATTAAATCACTATATATTTCATTGTTGCTAATCTGTTTAAGGATTTTTGGTTTGTTTAAGAAGTTTGAATTATGTTGGATATCTAAGTTTCGAAGGGGTTTAAGTTTTTGAAGATACTAATTCACCCCCCTTCTCAGTATCCAATGTGTTCAAAATGATATTAGAGCCAAGTTCCTCTAAAGAAGCTTAACCACTTGAGGTAAAGATCTAGGATGACAGATGATGGAGCTTACAAAGGTCTTAGGTTTGATGGGACAAATTATACCATTTGGAAATTGAGAATGGAAGACCATATAAACTCTCTAGGGTTTGGTGTTTGGTAATTAGTCAAGGATGGTTATATTGCTCGTACTACTCCTCCAATAGATCTTGTTGAAATTAGATTGTATGAGAACAATTCCAAGGCTAAGAATGCTATCTTGTATGAATTGGTTGATCCCGAACTTTTGAAGGTGATGAATTGTAGTTTTGCTAAGGATTTATGGGGAAACTTAGTAGAATCTATGAAGGAGATACCAAAGTAAAGTAAAGAAAGACAAGATTCATATTTTCAAGAGTAGATTTGAGACCTTGAGGATGATAGAGGATGAAGACATTACAAGTTATATTCTCTAGGTGCATGAAGTTGTTACTAACATCACATGTGTTGGTGGTGTAGTAAATTAAGATGAGATTGTGAAGAATGTTCTAAGATCTCTCCCTAAATCCTAGTCAAAAGGTGTCTGCTATTGAAGAATTTAAGGACTTGGATAAGTATTTGGTAGATGAAATGTTTGGTACTCTCACAACCTTTAAAATGAAAGAGTTTGAAAAAGATGTTTCAAAGAAGGAAGTTTCATTCAAAACTGATAAAAAGATAGAAGATGAATTTGCTGATCATAATGATGACTTTGGTGAGGTTGAAGAAAACTTTGTAAAAAGATTGAAGAAAGGAACCAAAAAATACAAAGGTAAGTTACCAAGTCCAAGTGTTTAAATTGTGGAAGGATTGGTAATTTTGCAAATAAATGTCCCTATAAAGAATCTAAAGATGGTAATAAAATCTCGATATGCTTAAAGAGAGTTTCTATTCGAAGGAAAGCAATTGTTCCTCAAAAGATGAGAATAATAATTCAAATGATGAAACCCTATTAATGGCTTTGAAAGACAAAAAGAGAATTATTAGAGAATGTAAAAGGTTTGATACTTTACAAGCTAATAAGATTAATGAAAGGTCAATGGTAGTATGGACTTCTTTTCATGTAAAGGAAGAAGAAAATTCTTGGGTGATTGATAGTGGTTGCTCTAACCACATGACTAGTGATAAGAGAAGGTTCACTAGTCTCAAGAAGGTCAATGGTGGAGCTATTAAATTTTGTGGTGATGATTCAACATAAATTTGTGTAAAGGGTGATATAATAATTGATGGAAAGAATGAGATTGAGGATGTCCTCTATGTTAAGGGTTTGAAGCATAATCTTCTAAGTGGATCAGTTAGATGTGCAACAAAGGATACAATCTTACTTTTCATGCTAATGGTTGTGAGATTAGGAAGGGTTTGAAAGATTAGTTGCTAAAGGAACAAGGAAAAATGGTAATTTATATCATCTAAAGGAGGCAAATGGAATAATCTGAGTGTTGGCTTGGTCTGGTGAGTGTTGGTTGTGGTACAAGAGGATGGGGCACATTAATTTTGACAGTATGGTAGTTATTGGCTCTACTCATGCTATAAGAGACACACTTAAGATAACCAAGCCTATAAACACATTATACAAATAATTTCAAATGGGAAAGCAAACGAGGAAAAGTTTTGAAATGAAGGAATTTTCTATTGTACAAGGCCATTGGAGTTGATTCATACTAACCTATGCGGACCTACAAGAACAAGGAGTCAACAAGATAAAATTTATTTCATGTTTCTTATATATGTTTACACTAGAATGACTTGGGTTACATTTTTAAGAGATAAATTAGAAGCTTTTGATAAGTTTAAAATATTCAAAGAAAAAGTTGAGAATGAGATGGATGTTAAGATCAAATTCTTAAGGTTGGATAGAGGAGGTGAATTCACTTCAAATGATTTTTTTTTGTGAAGATCATTGTAATAGGAGATATTTTTCTACTCCTAGAACCCATCAACATAATGTGGTTGTGGGAAAGAAAAATAGGACTGTCCAAGAGATGGCTAGAGCTATGATGAAATATGTTGATCTACCTAAAATGTATTGGAAGGAAGTTTTTCACACTACTATCTATTTTCTTAACATGGTGCAATTGATGGTCAATAGCACTAAGACCCCTTATGAGCTATGGTATGGAAGATCTCCCACTATTAAATACTTCAGAATTTTTGGCAGCAAATGTTATATCAAAAGAGATGGAGACCTTGGAAAGTTTGACTCAAGGTGTGATGAAGAAATCTTTCTTGGTTACTCAACCAATAGTAAGGATTATAAATGCTATAAAAAGATATTGGGAAAGATGATTGAAAGCACAAATATTAAGGTAGATGAAGACTTGTATCAGATCTCATAAGAACAAGAGGTTTGCGGGTCTAATATACCTCCCTAGATTTGATAGGTTTTTAGCAAAAAGTTTATAGATCAAAATTTTAATATATTGATAATGAAAAAAATATGGTTAGAAAGGTAAAAGAGAGCTTGATGTTATTGTGGCATTTTTTATATCAACAACAAAAAATGTGCAAACCTAATGGAGAGCATACTCCATATTTAGTTTTTTTTTAGTATTTTGTGGAAAGGATGTCTTTTGACATGTAAATCCAAACCTAATGGTTGGTAGTTTCCAAAGAAAGTTATAATTCTCCATTATAACATGCTCTCATTTCTTTATATGTAGAAAATAAAAAAAATCTAAAAGCTGCTATTTTTTACATTTATAGAAAGAAAATGTGAGCACATTATAACACAAGCACATTATAATGTTCTTGTGTTATATACCAAATGGACAAAAAGGTGGTCTTGGCTACTCTTTTTTCTCCCATTTTTGTGCACATATCCCTATGGTATATTATTATTAAGCCCAAGCTTCATCATTTTTCTTGGTGTATTATTAAGGCCTCCCACTTGGATCTAGATTAGATCTCATCTAGGATTTTATCAATCTGTTGTCCATTTTGTGGCAAGTTGAGACTATGAAGAACCTTGTCTTTATTCTACACTAGACCCCACTAAACTTGGACTTGGATTCATGACTTCTTCAAATCATTTAAGCCTTACCATTTTTTATGGAATATAGTTTTCTTAGATATTGGACCTACCTCCCTTTTTAATTTTTTGTAGATTTGACATGCTTTGAGGGTGGAATTATTTTTATAATTTACAAGTTTGCTACTTTTTGTGGTTATGAAGTTGATATTCATTTATTTCTTTATGCTAAAGCTATGATTTTCTCTAATGTGTTTATGCAAATTTAGGTGCAAACAAATAAATTTACACTTGGAGTTGCTCATTTATAGGTGTTTTTAGATAAATAAGGTAATTCTCCTTTTATGATATAGTGTCATATTCTTCTACTACCCAATAGAGCCACTCCCATCTGTGTAGGCAAAAATGTGCATGTAGCCAATCTACTAGAAGAGAGCATGGATCCTAATCACATGGATCTCAACCACCTTTTAAATGAGTTAGGTATATGTTTCCCATAGGTCATATCAACCTTTAAACTCACCATTACTCTCTTCACATGGGTGTGATGCTTTTTTGTTGGCTATATTTTGGTAATTTTCCTTACCTAGATCTAGTAAATTATCTTATTTTTACTCAACAACCTCTAGATGAAGATCAAGAAGAGAAGGTTGCTATTACTAGTTGAGAACCAATTATTGATAGTTCAATCTCTTGATGTATGGGAAAAATTAGATCTAATCATTACTCCCCTTTATCGTTTAGCTCTTGCCACCTAGTAACTTCAAGTTGGTTTTTGATGTTTAGCATTAGCCCCAATAGACCTTTTTTTTCATCCTATTGTTTATGATTAGACCCACTTAGATTTTGAGGATGTCCCTTCTACCACCTATCCCTTTTTTTGTGAATAATATATTATCTTTTCTTTATAAAAATTAATATCTAAGTCATTATTCATAAACAATATCATAGAAAATTGCATGTGAATTGTGAGCTCCTCATAATAATGTGTGAATTGAAAAGGAAAATAAAAACATGAAAAAAAAAAACTTACAATATTGATTGACACAAAAATTTAAATAATTTTTTTAAAAATTCCCCCCAAAAAATCTAGCCCATATAGACTTAGGCCATAAATTTTAAAATATCCGACATTGACACAACATTAATGTTGCAAGAGAAACCCACCTTATAATTCAATTTTTAAGATTCAAATACACTAAACTCACATCCACACAACTAAGAGTTTGGATCACTTAAGACTTGAGAGACTCAAATCTCCAACTAAGGGCATGCATGCTTATACATGCATTCAAACTTACACAAGTGATGTGCAAGAAAAATGCCATAATATCTTCAATTACAAAATTGTCAATAATGTATATGATAAATATAAAGAAGTCAAGTTTGAGGGTCTTTGTAAAGCTGAAATCCCCAACATCACTGATTTGCAACTCTACTTTATTGCCTTTGCATTATATATGTGAATGATAAGAAAAACATTATTGCATTTACATTATTGATAAAAATTTAACACAGTCCAGTCAATGATATTCTCTTTCAAATTCAAATGCATGTAGTTGATAACAAACACCAATTAAAATACTCTTAAACCCATGCTAGTAATGAATAAAGGATCTACTTTGTCTAAATTCAAAGATACATTGAAATCCATTGCTAAAAGTTGGGAGGTTTTGTATTGTTGGAGAAAACTAAAACATACAAAGTTTAGTGCATACAAAAAATTTAAGAAAAATTCATTGTAATTATCCAAATGATTAGAATGATTAAAGGTTTTAACACATGTATACTTGTACCATCGTTTCAAGGGTCATCTCATTTATGGAAATTCCATTTGACCAATTATTGTATAGAGAAAGCATCAATTACAACTCAACTTGGTAGAGAGAACACCATGGTGTTCAAAGGGCCAGTTTCTTAAGGTAAGCATTTATTGCTAGGGCATATGATACTACTATGTACTTAACCCACACAAAGGTTACATAAATTGAATTACATAATTAAATTTCCTTCAAGGTTTTGAAAGATTTTTTCCATGAGACTACATCTTGTGCTCAAGGGGAGTTGCTTAAAACATTGAATATTTTTATTGTAGATCCATTTTGTGCATCTGTAGCAATCATTGAATTTCATGAGAGTGCATTTCTTTAAGTGCATTGGAAAATAGTTCATTTGCACTTGTGTGCTTTTACATTTTGTATAGACCATTTTGTACATATGCTAAAACCATTGTAGTCAATAGGATCACAATAATTTGATTCATTTACAAAGAACATCCACCATAAAAATTTTAAAGAATAAATTTCAACAAGAAATGATAATTGTCAATGATATCAGATTTCCATAATTTATAGTATTGATTGTTGTTGTTTTTGGATTTGATTGTGTGTGAGGTTTTGCATCAAAATTTTGGATCACACTTCGTGTCATTACAATTTATATCAAAATATTTTTTCTAGCCAATAATATGCAATATTAAACTTCAAAATTGAAAAAACCAGAGTCATAAATGTTTTAACTTGGACATACCTTGTAGAATAGCTTAGTACAAATTTCCTAGGATTCTTGAGTGGAGAAACCATTTTTATGCATTGTGAAACCTTCAACTCTAGTAGAATAGCTTGGTGCAAATATGGAGTTACATAAGGTTGAGAAAATTTATATTGGATAGAAAACATCTACAAGCATGACAATCCAAAAGATATCATATATGTAGAAAAGCAATGTCAAATCCTACTTCAAAAAAAAAAATGTCATTGAAAAGACATAAACTAACACTAGAAAAGCCAAGAGATAAACCTTAGTATAGTCACTTACCAAGTATTTCCCCTTTTGAGATGTCAACATAAAAAATATTTTGTGCACTTGAAGAAACACATACTATCCAATTTGCATGGTTATTATACACATGTAAATTAGTGAAATCTAATCTTGCATAAACCTTAATTTAAATATACAAAGCCATGCATCTATATCTTCCATTCTAAGCTTGTAGCTTTAGGTAGAGACTACAATTGTAAAATAGCTCTTGTTATACTTTTTAATGCAGACCAATGCAAAACAAAACCTAAATCAAGAATTGTAGTAGCTATTAAATATTTAAAATATAACTAATTATTAAGGGATATAATGTAAATGCATAAGAATGTTAATAAATAATATGATAATATTAACAAAAAAATAATATCTCTATAAATTTATTTTATTTGTGTGCATGGCTATTTAATTTAACTATAATGAATGAAATTCTATTAATAAATAAAATAATAAAAAATATGCACTTTAGTAAATAAAATAGTAGAGAATAATCTACTATTAAATAAAATAGTAACTAAAAATTTGTATTTAAGAAGAAATAAAATAGTAAATTTAAAAATGATGAAGTGTTTCATAAGTATTTAGGAGTAGTCTATAATTTAATATATCTAATACTTTGAAAAGTATAATCTAGCTTAAACATTATCTTATATCTTATGAAATGTCTCCTCAACAAAATATAAACTATGTTATTTGATGAATCTTGATTAAATTTGTTGATGCCTTTATTGTTATAATAGACATCATTTTTTTGGTTTTTTGTAGGAATCTCTTACAGTAGTAATATCTATATCATAAAACATTGTGAAATAATTTTGATATTTATATTAGGATAACTTTAAAAAATTAGGTGGTAGGATTGACTATTCTCTATGTAGAATGAAAATGAGTTATTAACAAAGCACTCCATACAATGTGTTAGGTTTACTTTCAAATAAATGCGAGAGATTATATCAAATAACATAAGTATCCATACAAATGTTCTTATCAGCGCAAAGGATTCAAGATGTTACCCCTAACACTTTGGTTGTTGGCTTTCATCTTCATGAAAGTTACGAGTAGGTGTGGCATGGTAAGGCAATGCAAGTGGAAGATGGATGGATCATTGTTAAGGGAAAAAAAGATAAATCCTCTTAGTCATATTTCGACATGACTCTCCACTCTCACAAGAAAAATATTAAATGTAAATCTTAATTGGTCTTGTTTTGGAGTTGATCTTTCTTGCTGGTTGCTTGCTATCTTTTCTGCAGCCTTGCTCTTTTATGTTAAAGGGTTCTGATCCCCTTCAAATTCTATTTTTCCCTATATCAAAAACAAAAGTATCCATACAACTTGTTGAAACACACATTTACCAAATATCAAAATATCAATTTATTTTCAAATAAATGTTAGTTGGTGAGTTGTTGAATAACATTACTATCCATTTTTAAAATGAGTTATTAAATAACAATACAATCCATGTAACACATATGGTTTACTTTAAAATAAATGTGAGTGACTATATTAAACAAGAGTTGCAGAGCAGTGAAGTTCATGCCTAAATGTGCAAGAATAGTCATTTTTTTATTTGTCGTGTTTGCTATGTTTTAGCAATAGTGTTGATATTATAACAACTTAATAGTAATCTTGAGATTTGTCAGATGGTGGCATGTAATACCATAAATAATATCAGGAAATTGCAAAGTAGGTGATTTTTGAGAATATAAATAGGTCGATGTTGCAAGCCTAAAGAGAAGGGGTAGTTTCACCTATGTTTTGCAAGGTAAGATAGGGTAATCCGCCCCCTTAGAACAAAGGTCGGTAAGGATCT
>VDFB02270651.1:455111208-455338410 GCA_007258455.2 Sequoia sempervirens
TATAAAAAATTTAATATTTTTTAATAAATGTATAAAAAATAAAAATATATGGATACTTGATTACTGCTTTTTAAACAAGGTTGTGTAGAAGGATTTTTTAAAATGTTATTTAGTGAATTTTTTTCATTATTAAGTGAAAAAGTCCCTAGGTTGAATACCTATGGGATAGGTTCATGTTGGGACCTATTTTTGGAGATTTGGATAAGCTTTGTCCCTCCTAAAGTTCATATGAAGAAATTTTACAAGATTTAACTTGGCTATGAAGCAACTTGACTTTAAGTCATCAAATCTCTTTTACCTAGGTTCATACATCCATCTTAGTATATTTTATCTATAAAACTCTTGAAGTTTGTGGGATTTACATTCAAAGTTAGGGCTAGAGTTCAATTAGAGTTCCCTAGTTATGGGACAATTAGTGTTAAGGTTCAATCAAGATTCAATTAGGCTTAAGATTTAATTAGGGAAAGGGTTAAGGTTAGGGTTGGTCGAGGTAGGGTAAATTAGGCTAAGGGTTAGTATTAGTGTTAGGGTTAGGCTTCAAGTAGAGTTTTGATTCAATTAGAGTTATGATTCAATTATAGTTATGACTAAATCAAATTTATGATTTAATAAAAAATCAATATTCCACTCTTTCACTCTGAGTTTTATGAATTTTAACTTTCTATTGAATATGCACATCTTAGTGTGATGATCAACTATCTGGGTGAGCCAGGAGTCAATGACAACCATTTTGAAGTTTGGGTTTTCCATCTACACTTTTTCAAACTTGCAAGACACTTCTAGGGAATTTGTCCTTGTATATGAGCCAGTAATCCAAACCAACTTCAAATAGGGTTCTGACTAGGGTTCAAATAACTTTATGGTTAGAGTTAAGGTTCAATTGATTAAAAATAGATGTCTTGAGAAGAATATCTGTCGGCGTACTTTACATATATTTTTAAAATATAGGTATGCTAGTTTTATTGATAAATGAGATATAAAATTATTTTTGTTTATAAAGATAAAATATAAAATTGTAAATAATTAAAATAATTCACCATATTGTTTTTATCAAAAATAAAATAATTATTTATCACAGTTTTTGTTTATAAATTCAAATTTAAATTATTATTAATTATTTGACCATTAAATTATTTAATATTTAAATGTAATTTAATACAAAATACTATCTATCAAACACAAAAAATTATATTGAAAATAATTTATAACACTAAACAATCATTAACAAGTGCCATGTAGTGGCTAGTGCTTGCCTTAATAGTATCATAATTATTATTTTTTAGATTTGATAAAAATTGAATGTAAGTTTTATTAATGTGAATAAAAATAAATGTAAGTTTTGTTAATTATAGTGTTTTAGTATTATTAATTAGTTCTTTAAATGATCTAAATCTAACCCTAACTCTAACCCTAACTCTAATTATATCCTTATCCCTAACCTTAACCCTATTTTTAACTCTAACCATTCCTCACGAGTGCCGAAATCCCAATCATTGTTGTCCCCAACCACAATCTCCTCTGCAAGCCCTTCATCCTCAACATACCTCATTGCCCAACCTTGTGGATGGTTGGTTACCAACTTGGCTGCTTTGAGCAGGAAGAAAATGCTCTGCTCACACTCGTCCCACAACATCTCAAAACCATCTGGGTCAATGGTTCGAACCAAAGGGAATTTCATCATTTCCCTTCCGCACATGCACATCATGTAATAGTTTTGCAACATTGGAATTTTCTTGTTTTTGTCCACGTTATCTAGGGCTGTGTCAATGTCTCCTAGCCACACATGGATGAACACCATTTGCGTCAAATTCTTCCCCACTTCCTTTTAAATACCCATGTGAAGGAGAAAAACTAGGAACATGGATGGTATTTCTACATTTGACCTAAATCTATGGTAAGCCTTCAAGGATTCTAGGCCCACAACTTTCTTGGTCACTTAGAGGACCAGTGGGTGAGAAGAGGCCAACAACCCTTGCAACCTTTTATTTGAAATTTTGTGTGTGAAAGATTGTTGTTGTTTTATCATGTTTAGAAATAGCAAAGTCTCCATTTGGGTAGCTTCCACCAACCACAACACCTCTCTGAATCTCTAGCTTAAAATCCAATTCTACTGCTCACTAATGCTCTCTGTTTTTGGGATGGCACTATTTGCATTTGATTGAAACTCCACCAGCTGAGGCTTTTTAGCACTGAAGGCTTTACTTCCTCATAATTAGCTTTTTTGATTTTGTTCCCTTTGGAACGTGTTTGCTTGCCACCACCTTGTTGGTGGTACACAAACGTAATTAATGCATGGTAGCATGCTATCCACCCATCCTTTCTTTTTCCTTGGGACTAGTTCGCTTAGCTTTCTCTTTTCCTTCTATTGATGATTCATGTCTTGTTAAACCAATTTTCCTAGATTTTGTCCTTTTTCCATGTGCATTTCTTTTGCCACTAGTTGGTGAGGAGTTTCCATTACTTAATCTCTGATTTCGGCTTTATTCTAGTCTCTACCTATGTTGAACTTTCTTATTCCTTTTTTGCCAACTCATCTGCCTTGTCATTTCCTTCTCGGTATATGTGGCTAATTTGGAAGGCATCAAACCTATTTGCCAATTGTTTGAGGCTCTGCAATAGGTGATTAAGTTTCCAATTCAGAGTGATGCCTCTCGGGATGGAATTGAATGTGATAAGTGAATCCCCTTCCAAGTACACTTGTTTCACTCCCATGTCTAGACCCAGATGCAAGCCAATGGCCGCTGCCCTAAACTCTGCTTCATTGTTCAAGCATATTCCTTGTGGTGTATATGTTTTTGCTAGGGTCCTGCCCTGAGCATCCCTTGCTATGCAACCAGCTCCACCTGGCCCTGGGTTCCTATGGGTAACTCCATTAAAATTTATTTTGGTCCACCCTATTTTCAGTGCCTTCCATGATTGTTTTGCTCTCTTTACCTTTGTTGACTGTAGTGTGTCATTTCCAATCAGTAGTGGAGGATTTAGACCAACAAATTTTTTAGTTAGGAAATCATCCCCATTTGTGAATATTTTTTGTTTACCTGCTTTGCACTGAGCATCTTCATTGACCAGTTCTACTATGGCTCTTTCAATTTTATCCTCGAGTTTTTCTTTGTTCATCTCTTTCCCTTGGAAAATCCTCTTGTTTTATTCCTTCCATATTTACCATATCACAATGGATGGGGTTATTTTCCATATACCCCCAAAAAATAATTTCTTGCCACCTTGGGGCTACATTTTGAACCAGGATGAGAGATCTGTTGGCATGGGGCATTGCAAGTTTAGCTTATCTCTCACTTTTTCCCAGCAATCATTTGCATATGGACATGTCAGGAGAAGATGATCTGCTAACTCTTCATTTTCTTTTCACAATGAACATCTTCCTGGGCCTTGAACACCAAAAGTGGCTAACCTATCCTCCAAGAGAATTCTTTTCTGTATTGCCAACCAAGCAAAAACTCTTGCCTTAGGGAGGCATTTCTTCCCCCATATCAACTTGCATGTATAGTCTTGTTGGGCCATGGGCATCTCTTTAATCTTGTATCTGAATTTCACTTTGTATGTACTTGTAGATGATCCACCCCATTTGATTATATCCTTGTCATTGGTTGAGACAAAATACTTGTCTTTTAGGATTTTTGCTAATGCTTCTTTCTGTGCTTGAGGTGCATAGAGGGTTTGAAGATCATTCTAGATCTAGTTGAATTATCTCTTATTATCATTCCTCCTACCATAATTAGCAACCTTGCTCCCCCAAATCCTTGTTGTCTATTCTTTGATTTCTTCCAATCCCAAAGTGTTGCTAATGGGTGGTTTTCCACACCATGAATCATTCGAAAAGGACTAACTATTTCCATCTTTGATTTCCCAAGTTACATGGTTTGATATTATATCCCTACATTCCAAAATAAAATTCCAAATTGCTGACCCTCTCATAGGGTTTATTATAATAAGAATTTTGGCTAGTTCATTTGAGTCTAGATATTTTATTCTCATGATTCTGACCCACTTCTGCTCTCCTTTTGTGTGAAGTTCCTAGAACAATTTGGCCCCCATGGCTTGATTCATGAATGATAACTGCTTAATCCTTGCCCCACCAGCCTCCTTGGGTGTGCACACCTTGTCTTAGACCAGAAGATGGAATTTGTTTTGATCCTATGTTCCACTCCAAAAGAACTTCCTAAAAATTTGATTCAGGGATTCTTCCACTACTTTTTGTATCCTTAAACATGACATTGAATACATCGGCATGGATGACAAAATTGATTTGACCATTAATAGTCTTCCTACTGAGGACAACCACTTGCCTTTCTAGGTTCCCAATTTTTTCTTGCAACTGTTTACTAGGTTCTCCCAATAGCACTTCTTGTTTATACCTACAACAGGGGCATCTCCAAGAAATGCCTTGGCAGTGTTGCCACTTTCAAATTCAGGATTTTGGCTAAGTCCTTTTGCAAGTTTAGTTGAGTATTGAGAAAAAAGAAATTTGAATTTCCCCAGTTGATGCTCTACCCAGATGCACTATAGTATTCATCTAAAAATATTTTAATCAATCTTGTTTCCTTTCTACTAGCCTCTCCCATCAAAACTGTGTCATCTGCAAATTGTAGATGTGTTGTGGGTTCCATGCCGTTGGCCACATGAAATCCTATCCATTTCCTTTCCCATCTTAGTTTTTGTATCCTTCTCCCCAACACCTCTACCATGATTATGAACAAGAATGGGGAGAGGGGGTCACCTTGTTTTAACCCTCTTGTGGAGGGGAAGAAACCATGTGCAGACCCATTCACCAATACCAAGAATTTAGTTGTAGAGATGCATATTTTAACCCAATTAATCTAATTCTCTTCAAATTTGAATTTCCTCAACACCTCCAGGAGGAGTTGTCTATCTACCATGTCATAGGCTTTGAGGATGTCCAATTTCAGCACCATGCAGGCATCTTTATTCTTCCTGGCTGAGTGTATGGTTTCATGAGAAATGATTATTCCTTTCGCTATTGACCTTCCTAAAGAAAATCCACTCTATTCTTCTGATATGACATCATTTAGAACTTCCTTGAGTCTATTTGCTATTATTTTTGTGACCACTTTGTTCACCATATTGCATAGAGTGATTAGTCTAAAATTGCTCATTGTTTGTGGGTCTTTTTTCTTGGGAATTAGAGCCAGAAATGTGTGATTTACTGCCTTTGGAGCATTTTCATTTTTCTTGATTCCTCCATTTCCACCCATAGATCTTTCCCAATTACGTCCCAGAACTTTTGGAAGAAACCTACTGTGAATCCATTTGGGCCTGGGGCCTTGTTTGGATTCATCTGGAAGATTTCTTCCTTGACTTCCTCAAAGGAAATATTTTGATATAGGAACTTGTTCTGGTCTTCTTTTATAATTGAGGGTATTGAACTCAACAAATTATCCCTTGCTACCCTATTTTCTTCGCTTTCCCTATTTAGAATCTCTTCAAAGAACCTGACTGCCTCCTTATTCACCTCCTCAAAAGATTGTGTTGCTTCCCCATTAGACTTCTTGATTTCTACAATCCTATTCCTGCTTTAATTGGAAATTGTTGTTTTGTGGAAGTACTTGGTGTTCCTATCTCCTTCTTTCAACCATGTTTCCCTTCACTTGTTGCCAATAGCATTCTTCCCTCTTCAAAATTTCTGCTAGTTCTTCTTTCAAACATTTCTCATGCTCAAAATCCTCTACATCCATTCCTTTCTCTATTATGTGCTCATTCAGGGCTTTGAACTCTTGCTCTAGTCTCTCTTTCTCTTGGAAAATGTTCTTGAAATGTGTCTTATTCCATTCTTTGATCTTGTTCTTGACATATCCTAGCTTTTTGTTTATCTTGAATAGTTCTGATTTATCTCCAAATCTAATCTCATTCCACCAACTCTCAATTAGCTTCAACAAGTGTTCATCTCTCAGCCACATATTTTCAAATTTGAAAGGGCATCCTTTAAGGGGGTCCTCCTGTCCAAATGTCAATAAGACATGAAAATGGTCTGACCCTATAAAAGGTAGGATTTGGGCTTCCTGAGAGGTTGCTACTTTTCCCCAGTTTCCCTAGACCAAGAATCTGTCCAATCTTTTTGCTATGTTGGAGAAATGCTTCCTTCCATTAGACCATGTAAATGTTCCATTTTTGGTTTGCAGATCCTTTAGCATATTTCAATCTATAAATTCTTAGAAATCTCTCTAAATGGCTATTGTTCTTCCCAGGCCTCCTTGTTTCTCCTCATTTTTCAAGGTTTCATTAAAATATCCTACTACTATTTCTTTCTCATCTCTCCTATTTTCTAATTCACTTGATATTTTGTTCCACACTTGTCTTTTTTCCATTGTGGCTATTGGCCCATATACATTAATGCTGAAGAAGCTTTCATGTTTCCTTAGATTTTTGAACTTTATCAACTTCCAATTATCTTCTTTTTCCATTTCCCCATCTACTGTTAGAGGGTTCCATAATACTCCTAGGCCACTAGACGCTCTTGCAACTTCCTTAAATTGGCTTTTCCACTATCTCTAATTGCTCAGTCTCCTCTTTCCTTCCTCCTTGCTCCATTTCGATTCCTAGATTAGAACTATGTCCACGTTTGATTGGTCAATTTGGTGCTTGAAAATGTGCCATTTGTCAGGGGCATTAATGCCCATGAAATTCCATGTTATGATCCTCATTTTTCCTTGAGAAGGTGGCTATCCTTCCCAATAACCAATTTTTTCTGTCTAGAGGCATTGCTTGCAATTATCGACAGCTTTGTTTTTTTTTCCCCGGCCTTTTGGATTTCTTTTTTATGTTTGGGTACATTTTATCTTTGATTTTTGATTGTTCAAGCAACCTCTCCTCAAAGCTACTCTCCTCCTCTCCCTCCTCCCAGGGTTCACCTTCTCAATCTAAGAATTGATCACTCTGCTCTTCCTCAGACTATAAGAAGTCACTTTCTTCCTCTTGTAGTTCTTCTTCATTGTTTACTTTGGTATTTTGTATATCCTTTCCAGACTCCTCTCCCGCTTCTAGGGGTTCCATCTCTACCCTTTCTACTTCCTTAGTCAATTCCCAAAGTTGGGCGTTGATGTCCTTCTAGAGTTCTTGGCCATCATCAGGAAGTTGGGGATTTTTTCCTAAGAGTTTTCCACTCCCTGCTTTTCCCTTTATTCGAGAGGAAGTTTTGCACAATCAGGAGACTCCTCTGGGTTTTTCTCTTAGGATCAGTTCACCACCATCCTTAGTTGTATCTTACGTAGTTTGGAGTTTACCTCTCTTAGGATATTCCATCCCACGATTCTTCTAGTTCTTTTTCATTTGCATTGGTCTCCTTTCCCCTGGATGAAGTACCTTCCTAGAATACTTCTCTAAAGAGGCACTTTTTGGGTTCTAATCCTTCCCATACCTCTGTCTTTTGTTGCCAACTTCCATACTTTTTCAGTATTTCTATATTCTTGTAGATTCCCACCCACTCATCTATTTCTACTACTATGTAGGATTCGACACCATCTTTTCCATTTATGAAGTCCTCATCAACCCCTAAACACACCCCTAGGGCATCACCCAATCTCACCATAGCCTCCACATTCCAGAATTTTGAGGGAAGATTCACTAGTTTGATCCAGGTAGGGATTTGATTTATTTTATAGTTCCAGGGGTCAAAACTTGATCTCCAATTTAGGTAGTGAAAAGTATGACCATTCAAAAATAGTGGTTTCCCTTCTACAATTTCCAACTTTAATTGTTGATCTATACATTCTATGAGAAAGAAAGAGTTTGGTAGCTAGTAGATGCTTACCCAATCTTTGTACTTGTTTCTCCACCACACTTTGATCTCCTCCCTAGGGTATCCTGGGCCAATCCACTTGGAAAATAGAGCTCTGTCCATTAGTTTGGTCACTTTTGGTTAGATAGTTTCCAAAGGCATTTGGTACAGTTTACTTCCCCATGGTCACAAACAGTCACCTTTGCTCACTTTGCTTTGGAATTTCCTTTTATTCTGTTTTCCTTTTAAACAACTCCCGGTCTCTTTGGTTCATTCTTCTTCCAAACTCAAATTCTTCTCCCATTTGAGAACTCATTTTTCCTTCATTTTTTGGCTTAGGGTTTCCTATTCCTTTGACTCTCCAGACTTTATTGGTGCGCTTCTGAATGCCACTGCCCTTGTGGCACTAGTTGGGATCCAACAATTTCCCATGACATCCATTTTCCTAGAACGACCCATGCCTAGGCTCATGTGTGCTCCATCTTTGTTTGTTCCTCTGGTGCACTATTGCATTTTGCCCTTGTTCAAGAGCCCTCTTCTAGCCATCCCCTTGTTGACCTCTTCTTTGGTTGTGATCCTAGTTCTCCAGGTTTTCATTCTGGTGATAGTGTGGGTGACACTTGTCCACCTAGGCTCTATTTTTGAATACCCACTGTGGGATGATCCACCTTCTATTGGTTGCCATCTCCATCTACCTTCTTTCTTTGTAAGCCATCCTCCACCATGTCACCCCATTGGCTTCTTTTCTCCTCTACAAGTTTTTGCTCTTGTTTGCCAACTTGCGCCATTTCCTCTCCCACTAATTAATTTTAGATATTTTTAATTTACAATATATATTAATATAAATAGATAAAATTATAATAATTTATACAATATATTAATATATATAAATATAGATTAAAGGAGAACTTACAAAATAAAATAACTTATCATATATTAATATAAATGTATAATATAAATTAATATATTACCTACACAATGTAGATTAACTTATTTAGTTTTAATCTAATTGCTTCTGGATTTGATTGTGTGCTAGTTTTTTCATCTTTTTCAACTCTCTATCCTATGATGGATCACTGATTGTGATCCAAAATGTTGATGAAAAAACTAGCACACAATCAAATCGAGAAGCAATTAGATTTAAATTCATATGGATTGTGGAAATCTAATTACATTGATTAACTTATTTAGGTTATATATATAAATTAATATTATCTATATTAAAATAGGTTGTATATAATATAAGTTATCTTATATAGCTATATATTAGAGGTTATAATGTTTTTGGAGAACCTATATATATAAATTAATATAAAAATATACATTATGAAAAAAAAATTTAATGAAAAGAAGAAAGAGAGCATATAATAATTAAATTATACTATAGAATATTAAAAATATAGATAACAAAGATACTAGTCTAATGGAAAGAATATTACAATTTTTTATTTTTTTAAAATTTTAATAGTGTGAATCTAAATCTCAATTTTTGTGAGATTTTATATAATAAAAAAATAACAATTACATTCTTTAAAAAATATTTTCCTTGCTTTCCTAAATGAAGTCAATGGCCATAACTTTTTTAACTAATCCTTATACACGAAAAATAGATTTGCTATAATAGTGTTGTTTTGATTGGTTGAAAAACTAAATTAATGTATTTGATTGGTAGGAACTAAATTATTAATAACTAATTAACTAAAGAAGCCAAACTCATTAGTACTATGTCAATGCTTGAAATTACTAATAATAATGACAATAAAAAGGTTAAGAATCTGGCACTTGTAAAATAGAAGCTCAAAAACAAAATTATTTTTTTACCCTTAGCCGTTTTCCTGAGTTTTAACATTTAAATGGTAAAATAAAGAATGGCCTGGATAAGGATGGTGCATGTTAAGTTGTTGAGAATTGTGTCTCAACCTTGCAAGCTTTTTCCAGAAAATTCTAGAATTTGTTTGTGGTAGTTCTCCACATGTTTATGTGTTGGAAAAAGGTGTATGAGTTGTTAAAAATGTGCCTTGTCCCTATTAGAATATAGGAGGGTTATTTTTAGAGTATAAACAACTCATTGTATGAATTTAATGGGGGTCTAAACTAGAGGACAAAATTATGGACGAAAATGCTATTTTAACTTGGTTATGTGTAACATGTGGCATGGTTGTTTTGCCCATGGTTTTGTAAAACCACAAATGGTTTCTAGGTTGTAAATCACTATAAAAGGAGGGCTTGGGGAGGTGTTTGAATCATTGAGTTCAGTTTGCAAGACTAAGTGCTAGAAGGAGTCTCTCCGAGTCTGAGTTTGAGTTGTGGTGATGTGCTCCTATAAGAACTTGCATTGCAAGTGTATTGTAATCTTTTTGATTTGATAATACATTGTGTGAGTTTTGGAGGGTAGGGTTTTTCTCTCGGAAGGGTTTCCTCACGGTAATTACTGTGTTATGTGTTTATTGTGATATTTCATTTATGCATGTTTATTTGTCCATTGAAATCTATGTAATAGTTAGTTGAATTTGCATAATTGTCCTCTCAAGATTAGCATAGGAAGCGATTCCACGCACCTTTGCTTCCTTACAAGTGGTATCAGAGCCTGGCCAGTTTTGGTTCTATTTGTTGGGTACAGGGTTTTCTGAGCTAATCAAGGTTTGAGTGGGAGCTTGTGCAAAGTATTTTATTTTCTATATTGTAGGATTGTAAAGATGGCGAGCAAGTCAGGGAGAATTGATGTAGAGAAGTTTTCTGGCACGAACTTTGAGATGTGGAAGCTGAAGATGGAAGATTTGATAATTGATTGAGATCTATGGGATGCGGTGGATGAGAATACGCTGAGGCCCACAGATCCAACTTTAGCTGCACAATATGATGTAATGGATAGAAAAGCTAAAGGTCTCATAAGATTGTGTCTTGCAGATTCAATTCTGATTAATGTCCATGAAGAATCTACTGCAAAGAAGCTTTGGAAGAAGCTAAGTGAGATCTACCAAGAAAAATCACTTGTGAATAAGATTTTCTTGAGGAAGAAGTTGTATTCCTTGAGAATGGAAGAAGGTGGACAAATTTTTGAGCATCTTGAAACATTCAATATGTTGGTGACTCAGTTGACCTCAGTTGGGGTTAAGATGGATGAAGAAGAAAGGTGCCAAACTTTGTTGTGTTCGTTGCCAGACTCATGGGACAACCTTGTCATGGCCATAGGGAGCACTTCAGTTGTCTTGAAGATGGAGGACATTGTTGGTTCTCTACTTTCTGAGGAGATGAGAAGGAAGGTCTCTCTGAATGCCAAAGAGGCTTTGAGTGTTTGAGGAAGACCAAAAGAAAGAGGCAAGAACGAAAAGCAGCATGGCCGTTCTAAGTCCAAGTATAAGGGGAGATCAAAATCTCTTGGTAAGTCCAAGGCAATCTGCTGGAATTGTGGCAAACCTGGACACTTCCGAAAGGACTGCAAAGAGGAGAAGAAGAAGAAGAAGAAGCAAGATTCTGATTCTGAGTCCGAGAAGGAAGATGGAGATGCTTTCATCGCAGCCTTGGCCACTCATGCAGGTGACAATGCATGGTTGATAGACTCAGGTGCATCTTTCCACATGACTCCTAATAGAAACTGGTTTAGTAAGTATGAAAATTTTGATGGTGGTAAGGTGTATTTGGGTGATAACTCAGTTCTTGATATTGTTGGTAGTGGAAGTATTCGTGTGAAATTTTCTGATGGTAGAATTAGAAGATTTGATGGTGTCTTGCATATCCCGGGACTAGCAAGAAATTTGTTATCTGTTAGCAAACTAATAGATGCGGGTGTGCTTGTACAGTTTTCTGAAGCAGGTGTGAAAATGGTGAGAGGTGCTATGGTAATAGCAAGAGGAAGCAGATTGGGTACATTGTACTAGCTTGATGCATGCACGGTTGAGTGCAATAGTACTTCTGATAAGATTGTGAAAAGGACTACTTTGTTGGAGAAGGAGAGGGTTTCTCTTTCAACAGATGGTCATGATTTTTGGGTACCCAAGGGTGCTCTATCTACCGAATCAAAGTTACCTGCAGAGAAGACCATGTTATGGCACCAAAGACTCGGCCACATAGGTGAGAAGGGTCTACGGACCTTGAAAAATAAAAACCTTGTTGATGGGTTGAATGACTGCAATCTTGAGTTCGATTTTTGTGAGCATTGTATCTATGGTAAACAAAATCGTATTCAGTTTTACTCGAGTTCTCATAAGTCTTCATGTATTTTGGATCTTATCCATTCAGATGTATTTGGTCTAGTTGATGTTTCTTCTATTGGTAGATCAGTTTATTATGTTTCTTTCATTGATGATTTCAGTAGAAGAACATGGGTTTATTTTCTTAGGAGTAAAGCTAAAGTTTTCAGTCGTTTCAAAGAGTTTAAAGCAATGGTTGAGTTGCAGACTGGAAAGAAGATAAAGTGTTTGAGAACTGATAATGGTGGTGAATATTGCTCTAATGATTTTGACACATTTTGTAAAGATTGTGGTATTAAAAGAGAGAAGACGACTTTGTATTCTCCACAGCAGAATGGAGTTACAGAAAGAATGAACAGGACCTTGCTAGAGAAGTCTAGGAGGATGCTGAGTAGAGCTAGACTGGAACAAAAGTTTTGGGCTGAAGTTGTTGCCACTACCTGCTACCTGATAAACAGGTCTCCTACATCAGCTCTTGTTGATAAGACGCCAATGGAAGCATGGTCAGGCCACAAGCCTTCACTTAGACATCTGAGAGTGTTTGGTTGTGAGGCATATGCTCATGTGCCAAAGGAGAAGCGGACAAAATTGGACAACAAAGCTGTCAAATGTATCTTCATTGGATATAGTTATGGTGTGAAAGGATACAAGCTTTGGGATCCTATTGCACAAAAGGTATTTTATTCTAGAAGTGTTATTTTTAGAGAAACTAAGCCTTCTTCTGTTATAGTGTAGCTAGAACAGATGGAAGAAAAGAAAGATGTGATTCAACTGCCTGCTACACCTAAGAAAGTTGAATCGAGGCCCTTAGAAAGATAAGATGTTGAGGAGAGCTCTACGAGTTCTGAATCATCAAAGGAAGAGGGAGAACCTGAACCTAAACCGGATCTTGTTCGAAGGTCTAGTAGATAGAGGAAAGCACCAGAAAGGTATGGATATTCTCCTGATGATTGGAGGTGTATATTTGCTTTGAATGCTAATATTGATGAACCGAGATCTGTAGAAGAGGCTCTTGGTATGAATGATTCAGAGTCATGGAAAATAGCCATGGAAGAAGAGATAGCAGCTCTTAAGAAGAATGACACATGGGACCTTGTACCATTGCCTGAAGGACGGAAGCCTGTTGGTTGTAAATGTGTGTTCAAAAGGAAGATGGGTTCAAATGGAAGCATTGAGAAGTATAAAGCACGTTTGGTTGCAAAAGGTTACTCCCAGGTTGCAGGAGTTGATTATGGTGAAATTTTTTCTCCTGTAGCAAAAATGACATCCATTCGATTTTTACTTTCTATTGTAGCTGCTTATGATCAAGAGGTTGAACAGATGGATGTGAAAACAACTTTCCTTCATGGAGATTTGGAGGAAGAAATTTATATGACACAGCCAGAGCACTTTGTGGTGAAAGGTAAAAGTCATTTGGTCTGTAAGTTGAAGAAATCCTTGTATGGTTTAAAAAAATTCCTAGGATGTGGTACCAGAAGTTTGATATATATGTTTTGAGTTTGGGATTTGTGCGATCTAAATCTGATCATTGTATATATTACAAGTCTGATGGTGATTATTTCCTGGTTATTGCCTTATATGTTGATGACATGTTATTTATTGGCAAAGGAAAAGGTTTGATTGTAGAATTAAAATCTTAGCTCTCAGCAAAGTTTGAAATGAAAGATCTTGGTGCAACAAGGCATATTCTGGGAATGGAGATTATAAGAGATAGGAAAAATAGAAAGCTTTGGCTAGGCCAGAGTAAGTATGTTGGTACAATTCTGAGAAGATTCAATATGCAGGATTCTAGACCATTGAGTGTTCCTGTTACTATGGGAACAAAGCTTTCTAGCTCACAGTGTCCTACATCCCCATTGGAGATGGAAGAGATGAGTCGAGTACCATATCAGAGTGCTGTTGGAAGTTTGATGTATGCTATGGTCTATACAAGACCAGACATTTCCCAAGCAGTGGGAGTAGTTTCATGTTACATGTCTAATCTAGGAAGAGCACATTGGGATGCAGTAAAAAGAGTTTTTAGATACTTGCGAGGTACCTCAGAGTACTCTATATGTTTCCATGGAATAGGAAACGAGCATTCCTTGGATATTCAAGGCTACATGGATTCAGACTGGGCCAATGATGTTGATAGAAGAAGATCCACCGGTGCATATGTGTTTACATTATTCAGTGGTGCAATCAGTTGGATGAGAAAGCGATAAGCTGTGGTCGCTTTGTCCACTACAGAGGCAGAGTATATGGCAGCTACTCATGCTTGCAAGGAAGCCATCTGGCTAAAGAGATTGTGTTTAGATATAGAGTTCAAATAGGGTGCAATGACAATTTATAGTGACAGTCAGAGTGCAATCTACCTAGTGAAGAACCCAACATTTCATGCCAGGACCAAGCACATTGATGTACAATATCATTTTGTGAGAGATATGGTCGAGGATGGCAAGGTGAAGCTGGAGAAGGTGGAGACTTTGGTGAATGTTGCTGATGCATTAACTAAGCCCGTGAGCACAGAGAAATTTAGATGGTGTTCAGAGTCTATGGGGCTCTCGGCCCCTAGCAATTAAGTCCATGACACTTTGGATCCCCTGACTCTTGCAAGGTGTTCGACAAGTGGGAGAATGTTGAGAATCGTGTCTCAACCTTGCAAGCTTTTTTTAGAAAATTCTAGAATTTGTTTGTGGTAGTTCTCCACATGTTTATGTGTTGGAAAAAGGTGTATGAGTTGTTAAAAATGTGCCTTGTCCCTATTAGAATATAGGAGGGTTGTTTTTAGAGTATAAACAACTCATTGTATGAATTTAATGGGGGTCTAAACTAGAGGACAAAATTATGGACGAAAATGCTATTTTAACTTGGTTGTTTTCCCATCTTGGAAGTTACAAATGACAAGTGGGTAACATGTGGCATGGTTGTTTTGCCCATGGTTTTGTAAAACCACAAATGGTTTCCAGGTTGTAAATCACTATAAAAGGAGGGCTTGGGGAGGTGTTTGAATCATTGAGTTCAGTTTGCAAGACTGAGTGCTAGAAGGAGTCTCTCCGAGTCTAAGTTTGAGTTGTGGTGATGCGCTCCTGTAAGAACTTGCATTGCAAGTGTATTGTAATCTTCTTGATTTGATAATACATTGTGCGGGTTTTGGAGGGTGGGGTTTTTCTCCCGGAAGGGTTTCCCCACGGTAATTACTGTGTTATGAGTTTATTGTGATATTTCATTTATGCATGTTTATTTGTCCATTGAAATCTCTGTAATAGTTAGTTGAATTTGCATAATCGTCCTCTCAAGATTAGCGTAGGAAGCGATTCCACACACCTTTGCTTCCTTACATAAATGACATGAAGGAGATCAAAATTGATCCCTGTAATGGAAGGATATTTGGCCACTATCATGCTCAAGGCTTTGCCAGTTCCACCACCTATATCTACCAAAACATTGATTACTTGGAAGCCATTGTAAGAGAATGCAAGCAAGTCCTCCATGAATAACATGCTTGAGGAGGTCATGGACTCAATGAGGAGTTTAGTGTTAATATGAGGATTTTCCAAAACCAATTCTTGGGGCTCTTACCATGACATTTAACAAAGTGCTCCACATCCCCATCTGTGACTGCCTCATGGAGAAACTGCAAGCATCCATGCATACTTTATTTTGATTCAGCTGGATTAAGGAGGCCAAGGAGCACCCATCCTCCCTCTTAACCAAGGCTTTTCCTACAGCTGTTCATATTTGGTTGGGTTTTGCATGCTCTGGTCTACATGCTCTTCAAAGACATGGTAGCTGGTGAGGAGTCTCGTTATCCTGCCCAAATTTTCAGAATTTGGGGATTTGCTTTGAGGCATCTCCTCAACTATTTCTTGGGCAGACATGGGCTTTGAGGCCTTGGCCATGATCTCAAAAACATTGAGATTAAGAGCAGCTTTGAAGGACATGGGCACTGAACACATTGCACACAATTCTATTATAGCTACTCTGGGGCTCAAACTTGGTGTAACATCCATGGCAGCTGCAACACAGACCGCCTTTTTCTTTCAGTAGGCTGGGAAGAAGGAACCAAACAAATAAATTATATTAATGCTTACCTCTGACAAAACTGGACTTAGGATTATTGAATTCAGCAATATTTCAGAGAGAGATAGAGAAAGATTAAGATAAAAAATATGCAAAAACAAACGACTGTTTTGGGACCAAAATCTAAGTTTTGGAAGAAAAAAACTTAACTGGGTGTAGTCCAAAGTGTATGCCAGAGGATATAAAAAGCCAGTTAAGAAAAAGTGAAGGAAACTCTGCGAATGAAGTCATCGTTAGATTTGTTGTAATGTCATAGTCATCATTATAAACTAAACCAAAAAAGTCCATATATATAATGGAAAATGCTGGAGTTTTTCTAGCAGTTAAATTGACAGAGTGAGTTCACAATTAAAATGATGGAGACTGGTGAATTGATTTAAAGTTCCTCTTTCACTGTCTTCACCAAGTTATTATCTAAATAAGTTGGTATTTAAAATTGACTTGTATTTGATTACCATACCTATCAACCAAGTGTGTTGTATGGGTGCCATTATTACTTAGTAATTCATTTTGAAAATAAATGATATTTTGAGTTTTTTAAATGTATCATGCATAATATATGCATGTACAACAAATGTAGATATATATGTAATAGTTATAACTGTATTCTACATAGAGAATAGATAATCCTACCATCTAAAAATTATAAGATGGAATAAGTTTGTAGAGAATGATATTTCTTGATGTTCTTTTATATAGATTTTTTTGAAGAAAGCTATGCTAATATAGATATTGAAATTATTTCATAATGTTTTCTAATTAAAATATTATTACTGAAAGGAATTACTAGAAAAGACTAAAAATGTGATGTCTATTAGAACAATGAAGGAATCAACAAATTTAACCAAGATTCATCAAATAATAGAGTTTATATTTGTTGAGGAAATATTTTAAAAATGAATTAATGTTTTAGCTATTAGACTTCTCAAAGTATTGGATATATCAAACTATAGACTACTCCTAAACACTTAGGAAACACTTAATCATTTTTGTGACCTCTGATACATATTTATAAATTTTAAATATTATTACAAAGTTTTAATCTCTTTCTAGTTCATGTATATCAACTACATACACATCTCTTTAAAAAAACATATTTACTTAAAAAAATTAATTCACTTGTTATTTAAAAATTATTTTATTGTATAATGAGAAAAACATTTGAAATTACATAATAATTTTAATAATTTCTTTCATTACTATTTTCAAGTTATTCTATATTTTCTTTTCTTTTAATTTTTTATAAATATAATAAATATAGCATATTTATATATAACTTATTGAAGTATACATATCAACTTATTTATACTATGTACTAAAATATATTTTAAATATCTAAATTTTTAGACACTAATTTATTTCCACTTTAACGCAAACTCTTACTTGCTATTTTAGTTCATAATAGAGTATTATCTATTGTTTAATTTACTAAAGTCCATAGCTATTTATTATTTTATCTACTAATCTAATTTCATCAAATTCTATTCTATTCATTATAGTTAAATTAAATAACCATGTACACAAATACAATAAATTTATACAAAATTTTTTTTTTGTTAATATATTCACATCATTTATCAATATTCTCATACATTTAGATTCCATAGTTCATTTATTGAAATAAATACTATTTCAAATATTTATTAATTAATAAAATTCTTGATTTAATTTTTGTTTTTCATTGGTCTATATTAAAAAATATATAAAAGGGCTATGTTACAATTGTAGTCCCTTACCTAAAGAACTAGGAGGAGAATAGTAAGGATGGTGAAAAGAAATTAGGATGGTAGATATGGGGACATGGTAAGAATGGGGTGGGATAGAATATGAGGATATGGTAATGAGAGGTGTGTGGTAGATAGATTGGAGATTAGAATGATGAAGATATATATGCATGATTATGATTTCTTAAAGTATTAGAGCTTATGTATATATTGAGACTCTATGAGGAGATTCTTATGTGCGTGAGATCTATTTTTATTTTGCATAGGATTTATGCATCATGATATAATGAATCATGATGACAATAAGCCATATACATAGTGGACTAAATCAAAATATAATTTAAAAAGAAAAAAAGACACAAAAATGCATGAAAAGAAAAAAGAAAGAGATACACACAAATGTTTGAAAATAAACAATAAAGATAAAATTGAAGGAAAGGCACATACCCTAATTATTATAACCTTAAATTGATGCAACATAGTATAAATAATTATGGTGTCCTTGGGAAAATATATTATGGAAATAGAAATGTTGGGAGTAGTTGTCATTGATGTGAACACTTGGTCAAATATTTGTGGTTGTTATTTATGTGAACACTAGAGATTGTTGTGTATGTATGGGAGGTTGTTGGCATTGGTTTTCAACACTTGCGAAGATTGTTTCATTGTTGGGCTATCATTGATGTATGATGATGTGTTACTGAAGGTCATGGTTAGATGGCATTCCTTGTTTGATGTCATGTAAAGAAGTATTGTGTATGGTTGTTGTCAACAAATTTGTTTTCATGATGATATTGTTGCCCAATTTTCAACTACGGGCTCAATCAGTTGTGGGGGGAAGGTTATGATTAATTGGACACTTGGATTAAAAGTGGTTCCCACAAGGGTTGAGCCCAGCGTGCAGATGTCCATTTTTATTGAGGGGTCCTCCCTTTTGTTTTTTCCTTGTTTTCCCCTTTTTTTCCCTTTTGCTTTCCTTGTGCCCTTTTTCTTTTGTTCTGTCGAAGGTGGAATCGGACTGAAGCCAAACATTGGAACTTTTCCAAAAAGTTCCAGTTTCTATTTTCATTCTGGTTCTGGTCCCAATTCCGCCCTTCTTTTCTTTACTTTTTACTGTCGGTGGTTGGGGGATGTCTCTTCCTCTTTGTTCTTCCTTATGTTTTTTTCTTCCTTCGTGCTCTTGTATGTTTTCAAGGATTGAATGGAATCCGAACTTGAAACTTTGAAGAAAGTTTCAAGTCCAGATTTGGTTCCAATTTCGGTTCCACTGACTCATTGGTTTTGCCCCCCTTCCATCCCGGTCTCGGTTCCGCTGGCCTTCTTCTTTTCCCTTTGTTCCTTGTATTTTTTTGAGGGGTGCTTTCTCCCATTTTTCTTTCTTCCTTCTCGTCCTTTCCTTCATCTTCTTTTGAGTTTTGTTGGGGGCAGGACCGGGTGGGAATCCAAAACTGAAACTTGAAGAAAGTTTCAAGGGAGGATTTGGTCTCGATCCCGGTTCCCCCGGGATTCATCTATTTTTTCTTTCGTTCCCTTTTCGACCCTAGTCCTAGTTCCGATGTCATCTTGGGCCCGCCCCCACTAGTTTTGAAAGTCATAGCAAAAATGAGTGCCTTCACTAGGAAATGAAGACCTCGCTCTAAGATCCCACCGACACATGGGTGTCTCATCGAAAGAAATCTTTCAGCCCAGAATGGTGGTTTGTGTTCACCAGAGGTCTCAATATGCAAAGGATCATGCCGATATAGCGATACGCTACAACGTTCGCCGCGTTAGAGTGATGTCTTGCCGACAGCGTAATGGTCTTAAATGAATAAGTTCGATGAAGTCTCGACTGATGGTGTCCGGGTGACTAAATGGCAGGTCTCGGGCGAAGTTATGCTGTTTTATGATGTCTCCCTAACTTGTAAAAGTTCCTATTGACATGGGAGTGAGCTCAAAGGATCTCTTCCCGTCGCTATGATGTCTCACCGACTGATGGGGTCTGTACAAATTATGAGCCCGGGAGAAGAAAAGGGCTCGGCTTGGAGGTTCTCACGAAAGAGGGAGCCCTGGCTTTATAGCCATCAACTGCCCAAGTGGAAATGGATAATATTCCCACTCCCGCAATTTCGATAGAGGTCCCATGTAAAATCCCAACCCATGCCAATAGCTACTATATGATGCTTTTGTATCGTGAGGACACGAGTAGTGTCTCACCACATGTGATTCTCGAGGAAGCTTACCTTTCAGCATCGAGAATGTGTGCGTGTATGGGTCAGCTTCAAGGAAGCAATGACATTTGATCTCGATAAGTAATCTGTTGACGTCAGCTTTTGAAGATGGTCGACTTGAAGAGAGATCTGGAATAAGAAGGAAGCCGAAGAAAAGGAAAATGTGAGTCACAATAACAGCTGGGGCGTCGGCTGGAAAAGGTGGAGCGGCATTAATGACCTTGCCGCAAAGCATTCAAAGCGGCTCTGACGAAGTCTTAATGGCGGATTCGAAGGTTACGAGTTAATGACGATGGTTGTAAAAGATCTAAAGACATCCTTGGAGCGATCTTTCACTAACATGAGGTGGGGATGTATTTATTCACTGATCATTCCCAGCGCTATAGCCAACGTGTCTTAGACACACTGACTCATTTTTTTTTTGGTAAACCTTTAAGGTAGGAGTCAACAACACTCTTTGGTTGTATATGATTTTTTCCTTTTGTAAAGGAGGTTCTTGGTTAGGAGACTGCTGAAGAGCATGACCCAGCCCTTTAAATTCCGCTTTCATATATATTTACAACATCCAGAATATAGAGACATATTATTTTTCTTTAATAGTGGGAAGCTCTATTCATATTTTCTTTGTTGTTTTAGTGACTGGTTGTGAGTTGCATGATAAAATTCTACGCGATCCTTTATTTTATCAGATCCCTTCACTACTGGATGCAAAGAAATTTATGTCAAAAAGAAGGTTTATGCTAGTGATCTCTTTCTATTGCATTTATATCTATGAAAACATCTTTGTTTTCCTTGTGTTAAGCATTAGAACAGTTGGAACCTTACATAGACTAGTTTTTATAAACATAAATCTTTGTATTGTGAGATTGTTTAGCTCTATTAAGATTTTTTGTGAGTTTTCTGCAGTATTGTCATATTTTTATCTTTGGTGTATCACCTGTTAGTGATAGGTTTTAAATTCAAGTATATCCTTCTTACTCTTTTCCTCATCATTCTTTAGTTTTTTTCTCAATTTATCTTAAGGGGGACCAGCCCATAATCTGGAGGTCCACTTCATTCCCAGGTCTCCCACAACCTTGAAGTGTTCCCATGTGTCAATAGGTTGCTACAACTAATAGCTTAGCAAGGGTGCAACTTTATTTGACAACAGTTTTTGGCACGCCCGGTGGGACTGACCGTTGTTTTTAGTCTCAAATCAAAATTATCATATTGTTGTTTGGTATGTACATCAAAAATTGTAGTCTTAAGAGACGAGTTTTAGCATACTAGGCGACTCCGAGCTCAGAGTTAGTAGTTCCAGTGCATTACTGCTCATGAGAAGAGTGCAAACTAGGAGTAATTCATCTATTTTTTAGTATTTGCAGTTGTCCCTGCCTAGAAGAAGGGGGAGAGAAATTCAAAGGGTTCAGAAGATAGTTATTTATCTCAGAAGATCCAAGTCAAATCCTACTATGAGAGGACATACTGTTGTTCTTGTTGTTATTACTAAGAATATCCCAATGCCAATGATTCCGACAGTGAGAAATTAGCCATTTGTTGCTTTTAACCAAGGCAACCCACTGAATCTAACCCAGCATGATGAAATTCTTGTTGCTGCCTTAAGAGGTCTACCATATTTTTATGGGGAGGATCATACCACCCCATCAGAGCATATAAAAGATGTTGCCAACTTGTGTGTTGTTAACCATGTGATTGAAGAAAATGTTGCACTCCGATTGTTGTTAGTGTCATTTAAAGAAAAGGCCTTACAATGGTTTAGAGGTGTGCCTGTCAACTCCATAGCAACATGGGATGAGTTAGGAAACTAGTTGTGCAAGTTTTTTGAAGATAAATCAGACCACTTGTCATTGGTGGAGCAACTATCTACAATCAAAAGAGCTCCACATGAAGTTATCTCAGATTTCAATCACCGTTTCCAGAGGACATGGAATAAAATCCCACAAACGGTAAGACCTACTGCTAATCATGCATTTTTATACTATTTAAGAGCTTTAAATAGTGATATTTCTGTAATGATTCAATCAATAGGAGGTGATACACTTCCTGCAGCATATAGTGTAGCTATTAGAGCTAAAAACAGTCTCATACAGGCTGGTAAAATTGCCTCAAGACCACCTATGCCAATATTTACTGCTTTTTAGCCTCCAACCCCTATGCAGTTACCTCCTTTGGCTGTGATTCTAAGTGCACCAGCATTACCAGCACTTGATACCTAGCCTAATGGTCAATTAAACATATTCCCAGTTTAGTCTAATGAATTGCAAGAGATTAAAGGCCTTCTAATGACCTTTGGCAATGAGATGGTTAATCTAAGAAAATAACAAAATCAAGGTTTTAAGCCTTATCAGCCCTCATTTTAGTCTAATTACCAATAAAGTCAAATCAAAAGACCATCTTATCATCCTTATAATTAGGGCCAAAGATCCATTTCTAACCAAAGGCCATATCAAGCTTATGACTCTAATGCTGCAAGCACTTCCAAAGAACTTGCCCCCGTCTAGAACAACTTAGTCTAGGATTATGAGTGGTGCTTTCCGTGTAATCAACCCCATAATCAGAGTACCTATGTAAATGGGATGCTTAATCAAGCCTTGATGGTTCAGAATAGTAATGTGCCTATGGCAATTGAAGTATTGTAGCAAGAGCAACAGATGCATGAATCTACATTCCTAAATTGGAAAGGGGAAGAATTTTGTGGAGTGGTCCACGCTGATTCTTCAATTGCAGACAATACACGCAGTAAGAAGAGGGAAATAGATGAGGGACATCAACCCAATGTAGTTTAGACTCAATTTAAATAAGGGCTAGACCAAAATTAGAGTGGTCTTGACCCGTCAAAAGCTGACCAGATCCAAGTACTACCAAGGGGCCAACCCTTGGTAGGAAAGCAACAATCCGAGTCATCAGCCCAGGCGCCTTCAGTTAAAGGTGATGTTATTCCTCCCAAAGCTCAAGTTAAATGTGCTACATATTTCAATATATTGGAGCATATGAAGAAGATTAATGTACCCATGTGGATATGGGATTCTCTGAGTATTTTGGGTCAAAAGGACTTGCTTCAATCTGCCTTATCGGGTTTAAGTGTCTTAGATGAGCCTAGTATAGAAAAGGAGAAGGTTGTGTTGGCTAACACTATGGTTAGTAATAATGAACATCAAGTTGCTAAGGCCAAGCCACCTCCTTTTTATTTTTCATTGATTGTAGGAGATCATCTGGTTCACAATTGCATGATTGACTTAGGGGCTAGTAGTTCAGTTATGCCCAAACAAATTTTTGATAAGTTGGGAATTGAATATGAGCCAATAGAAAAGGAGGTAGTGCAATTGGATAGTACGACTATCAATACAGTAGGGTTCATTAAAAAATTGAGCTTAACTCTACATGCCTATCCCAATTTTGCAATACCATAGGATATATACATTATTGAGTTACCCCTGTACTTTGCCCTTTGTTTATCTAGGGATTTTATGGCCAAGATAAGTGGTTACCTATCCTCTGATTGGTGACACATGCTATTTAGAACTAGATATGGCACTAGAGCCACTATTAAATTAGAGCCCATAGCCAAGGTTCATGTTGAGCCTTACAGTCTGTCTCCTATCAATGCCAACTTGGTTACAAGTGAACAAGTGGAGCAACCTATTGATCAAGAGGCTGATATTCAAATAGAAAGAACATCAGATATTCTTCCTAAAGAGTGGACACCTCAAGCTCATGAGGTGGGCATAGGTAAGTAGTTGGAAGAGGTTGACATCGGTATTTATACGATGCATGAGACTGACTCTTTTATGCCTAATATTGAAAAAAATGAGGAACAACATAGTGAGCAACATGGAAATGATCTATGGGAGCTGTATTTGATGGCTCAAGGAGTAGAGTAGGTACCGATGGTGGATGTATGCTGGTATCACCAGAAGGTTAGAAGTACTATCAAGCTTTCAGATTCTATTTTAGTTGTTCTAATAATTCTGCTGAATATGAAGCTCTAGTCCAAGGTTTGGAGTGGGTGAGACAGAGGGGTATCAGCTGTTTAAAATTTTATGGTGACAGTGAGTTGGTTTTCAATCAGGTGAGAAAGCTTAATGCTGTTAAAAATGATAGACTTAGGTCCTACAAGAATAGGGTATGGGACCTCTTAAAGGATTTGAGGCATTTAATCTGATTTCCATTCCTAGAGCTTAGAATAAACATGTTGATATATTAACTACTGTCGGAGCTGAACATGATATTCCAAAGGAGATTTGTAGTGATAAAACTAATAAGCATATCAAGATTGTAGCTAGGCCTGCTGTTCTTGATAATAATATGCACTGGAAAGTCTTTGATAGTGACTAGCAAATTGTCAGTGTTTTAAGCGAAGAAGCTGAGTTCTCACATACCAATCAGGAAAAGTTACAGTGTCAGTACAGTGACCAAATTATCTAATTAAAAAACAAGTTTCCCAAAGGCCTGGTCACTTTAGAATCTATTTTTAATACTAATGATGAAGCTAGAAATCCCAAGGGGAGTATTCAAGTTTAGCAAGATCACTATGAAGAAGTTGAAGTTTTTAAAGAAAAGCTTCTTAAGTTAGGCAAGGTATGTACAGTTGAAGAGAAGCATGTTTTTATTCAACTTTGTCAAGAATTTAATGATATCTTTGCTTGGCAATATACTAATTTTAAGGGATTTAATCCCCTGCTTGCTCAACATACCATTGAGCTTGAGCCTACTGTCAAACCTCTTAGGAAAAAGTAGAGGCCCTTGAATCCTAAGTTAGAACCTTTGATGAAAAAGGAGCTAGATAAGCTGATTGAAAGCAACATTATTTTCCCCATTAAGCATACCTTATGGGTTTCAAACCTAGTACCAGTAAGAAAGAAAAATGGTGAAATAAGACTCTGTGTAGATTTCTGTGATTTAAATAGGGCCTCCTTAAAAGACTGTCATCCTCTGCCTTCTATGGAGCAGATACTTCAAGTAGTTTCAGGGTTTGAAAGGTTTTCCTTATTAGATGGCTATTCTGGTTATAACCAGATATTGGTAAAAAGGGAAGATCAGTACAAAACAACCTTCACCACAAAATGGGGAACTATGGCCTATCTGAAAATGCCCTTTGGTTTATCTAATGCTGGGTCAACCTTTCAAAAAGCCATGGATATGGCCTTTTAGGGTTTAATGTACAAGATAGTCTTATTCTATCTTGATGATATCACCATTTTTTCTAAGGAGGCTAAGGATCATCTGAGTCATTTGAGGCATATTTTTGAAAAATGCAAGGAATTTGGGATATCACTTAACCCCAAAAAATGTGTGTTTCTTGTTCATGAAGGAAGATTGCTTGGTTATGTGGTATCTAAACAGGGTATTACTATTGATATTGAAAGAATAAGTGTTATCTTAGCTCTTCCTTTACCAGCACATAAAAAGGGTTTGCAGAGTTTTATTGGTAGGATTAACTTCGTTAGGAGGTTTATCCCTGACATTGCTGATTTATTAAGTCCACTAACTCACATGCTGAGAAAGAATGTACCTTTCAGCTGGACTAAGGATGGGAAAAGAAGTTTTGAGCTTATAAAAGAGGCATTGGTAACCACACCTACACTTCTGAATCCTGACTTTTCTAAAGATTTCATTTTATATGCCTATGGAAATATTGATTTGCTTTCAACCATCCTTGTACAGTGAAATGATGAAGGATCTGAATAGCTCATGGCATTCTTCATTTAGGGACTCAAATATTATGAGCTTAAGTATAATTTTGTAGAGAGACATGTTCCGGTTGTCATAAGAAGCTTAAAGAAGTTTAGGCACATGTTTTCCAATAACAAGATTATACTGATAGTTGCTCATCTCAATGTGAAAGAGTTTTTATTGAACAAAGATTTGAGTGATAAAAGAGTTGGTTGGGTCACTAAGGTGATGGAGTATGACCTTGAAATAAAGGTTACCAAACTAATAAGAGGGAGAGGTCTCAGGGAACAACTTACTGGGGACAAAAACAACAGTATAAAGGAGGAGGAAATTTCTATTTTAGCACTCCAAGATGGACAACAAACTACTATACCTACTCCTATTGGTTGGATTACAGAAATGACATTTTTTATTGATTGGTGAGTACCCTCCTGATCTGACTATATCCAAAAGAAGGTATTATCGACTGCAGTCCATACCTTATGTTCTTTTAAATGGTTTGCTATTTAGAAGAGATTTTCATGGTGTCCTGTTAAGATGTATTGGAGCTAATCACATTGATAGAGTATTATATGAATTCCATCAAGGGTCAGCTAGCAAACACTTTTCTCCGAGAGCCACAACTCTTAAAATAATGAAAGGAGGCTATTATTGGCCTACCTTATTCAAAAACCCTCATGCATGGGTAAGAAGGTGCAAAGAGTGCTATTTTTTGCTAGAAAGGAGAAGCTGGCAGCCCTCCTGCTGCAACCAATTCAAATTGAGCAGCCCTTCATGAAATGGGGTTTGGATTTCATTGGGGTTATAAACCTACCATCAAGTGCAGGCCACAAATGGATACTCACAACCACTGATTATTTTTCAAAATGGACTGAGGCTGTGGCACTCAAAGAAGCTAATGAATCTATTGTCCTAAATTTTGATGAAGAGCTAGTTACCAAATTTGGTATCCCATATTCTATTGTGTCAGACAATGCCCTTGCTTTTGTGAGTTTTAAAATTTCTGACTGGGCTGTCAAAAATGATATATATCTAAGTACATCCTCTAATTATTATCCGCGGGGAAATAGACAAGTTAAGTCCACTAACAAGAATCACCTGAGGATCATTAAGAGAACTATGGAAGACAATCAAAAATCCTGGCACACCAAGTTGAAATCAGCCTTGTGGGCTGATAGGATTATGTCAAAAAGGTCTACAAAACTCTCTCCATACATGTTAGTGTATGGAAAAGAGGCAAGACTACCCATTTCAGTTGAACTTCTAGCCCTCGATCTAGTAAACCAGCTTGATATGATTGAGGAGGAGCCTATGATAGCAAGGTTAGCTCAATTAATTGAGCTTGAAGAACTCAGAGCTGAAGCAGTTAAAAAGACTAAGCAATATCAGGCTCAAATAAAAAATTCATTTGATAAAAGGCATCTCCCATAGTGTTCCAAGAAGGTGACATAGTGCTAAAGTGGGATGAATTAAAAAGAAAGCCTAGAAAGCACTCCAAATTTGATGCACTTTGGACTGGGCCATATATCATTACTGAGGAGAAACAACATAATGATTTCCAGCTATCTAGGTTGGATGGTGTAGTGGAACCAATCCCAGTAAATGGAATTCACCTCAAACATTGCTTCTGAAGTATGGACCTAAATCTGTACATAGCTATTAAAATTCTAGAAAATAGGTGCAATTTTCATTCCCTAAGTGTTGTCCCAACATGGTAAATAGTTTCACCTCACTTTTTTCCTATTTTCATTAAGTTTTCGACAACCTGTTATGTTCTATGAGTCCCAAATGAGTTATAGCCATGTACAAGGCAGCTCCAAGTCTATGTCTAAGTTTTCCCAATGACTCCATACCCAATGGATTGGCCTAGGCTATTGGTTCTCATGTTTAGCAGGAAAACATCTAGTTGAGGTCACCATAAATGTTTCCCAATTTTCAACTACGGGCTCAATTAGCTGTGGGGTGAAGGTTATGATTAATTGGACATGTGGCTCCCACAAGGTTTGAGCCCAGCATGCAGATGTCCATTTTTATTGAGGGGTCCTCCCTTTTGTTTTTGCCTTGTTTTCCCATTTTTTTTCCCTTTTGTTTTCCTTGTGCCCTTTTTCTTTTGTTCTGTCAGAGGAGGAATCGAACCAAAGCCAAACATTGGAGCTTTTCCAAAAAGTTCCTGTTTCTATTTTCATTCCGGTTCTGGTCCCAGTTCTGCCCTTCTTTTCTTTACTTTTTGCTGTCAGTGGTCGGGGGATGTCTCTTTCTCTTTGTTCTTCCTTCTGTTTTTCTTTCTTCCTTCATGCCTTGCATGTTGTCGGGGGTAGGATCGGAATGAAATCCGAACTTGAAACTTTGAAGAAAGTTTCAAGTTCGGATTTGGTTCCAGTTCCGATTCCACTGACTCTTTGGTTTTACCCCTGTTCTGTCCCAGTCTCAGTTCTGCTGGCCTTGTTCTTTTTCCTTTTCTCCTTGTATTTTGTTAGGGGGTGCTTTCTCATGTTTGTCTTTCTTCCTTCTCGTCCTTTCCTTCATCTTCTTTTGAGTTTTGTTAGGGGTGGGACCAGGTCGAAATCTAAAACTAAAACTTGAAGAAAGTTTCAAGGGAGGATTTGGTCCCGATCCCAGTTCCACTGGGATTCATCTATTTTTGCTTTCATTCCCGTTCTGACCTTGGTTTCGGTTCCAATGTCGTATTGGTCCCGCCCCCGCCAGTTTTGAAAGTCTCAGTGAAAAGGAGTGCCTTTGCTAGGAAATGAAGACCTCTCTCTGAGATCCCACCGACACATGGGTGTCTCACCAAAAGAAATCTTTGAGCCTAGAATGGTGGTTTGTGTTCGCCGGAGGTCTCGCCAATGCGAAGGATCATGCCGACATAGTTGACATCGCCATAAAATCTGGCTGTCGGAGTGATGTCTTGTCAATAGCAGAATGGTTTCAACGAAATGAAATGAGTTCAGAGGGAAGTCTCCCCGACCGAATGGTGTCTGGGAAACTAAATGGTAGTCTCGGCGAAAGTTATGATGTCGCTATGATGTCTCCCTAAATTTTAAAAGTCTTTCCCACATGGAGTGAGCTCATCGAAGGACTTCCCGTCACTATGATGTCTCACCGACCCGATGGGGTCTTGCCAAAATTAAGTGAGCTCAGGGAGAAGAAAGGAGCTCACTTTGAGGTTCTGCTGAAAGAGGGGAGTCTTGCCAATAGCGATTAGCTTGCCCACGGAAATGGATATTGGTCTAACTCCTATAGCTTGATAGGAGGTCCCGCCAACAATCCCAAGCTATGTTGATAGCTACTATATGATGTGTTGGCATCAAGGAGACACAATAGTGTCTCACCGACATACGATTCTGAGGAAGCGATCTTTGACTGTCAATAATGTGTGCAGCATGGGTCATCTCAGTGAAGCAATGGCATTTGGATCTGATGGGTAATCTGATGCTGCTCCTTGAAGATGGTTGACTTGAAGAAAGATTTGGAATAAGAAGAAAGTTTTAGAAAAGGAAAACGTGAGTCACAATAACAGCTAGGGCATCGGCTAGAAAAAGTGGAGTGGCATTAATGACCTTGCGACAAAGCATTCAAAGCAACTTTGACCAAGTCTTAATGGAAGATTCAAAGGTTGCAAGTTAATGAAGATGGTTGTAAAAGATCTAAAGACATCCTTGGAGCAATCTTTCACTGACATGGAGGGGGGATTCACATTTAATGCCTCATTGACTTCATTCCTAAGCGCTTATAGGGCTGACATGTCCAAGCACCGACTCATTTTTTTTGTAAACCCTAAGGTAGGGGCCGACACTCTTTAGTTGTATATATGGAATTTTTTCCTTTTTTGTATGCAGTTCTTGGTTAGGAGATTGCTGAAAGAGTATTATTCAGCCTTTGTAACTCATTTTCATAAATACTACAGATCTGTAACATAGAGACGGATTATTTTTCTCAATAGAAAGTCATTTCCTTCATATATTTTCTTTGTTGTTTTAGTGACTGGTTGTTAGCTGCATGATAAAATTCGGTGTGATCCTTTCTTTTATTAGATTCCTTTAGTACTATATGCAAAGAATATTATGTCATAAAGTTGGTTTATGTTAGTGTTCTCTTTCTATTGTGCATATATATGTGAAAACATCTTTGTTTTCCTTGTGTTAAGCATTAGAACAGTCAAAACCTTACATAGACTCATTTTTATAAATATAAATATCTGTATTGTGAGATTATTTAGCTCTATTGAGATTTTCTGTGAGTTTTTTGTAGTGTTGTCATATTTTTATTTTTGGTGTATCACCTGTTAGTGATAGGTTTTAAATTCAAGTATATCCTTATTACTCTTTTCCTTATCATTCTTCAGTTTTTCTCAAGATATCTTAAGGGGAACCAGCCCATAATCTAGAAGTCCACTTCATTCCTAGGTCACCCACAACCTCGAAGTGTTCCCATGTGTCAATAGGTTGCTATAGTTGATAGCTTAGCAAGGGTGCAAACTTTATTTGACAACAGATATATTAAGATGGGGATTATAAGTATTGATGATGGTGGAGAGATGTTGTTGGTGGCCTATAGCATGTTGTATTCTCTCGCTCATTGTTCCTAAGAAGTATGTGTTGTTGTGAGGTTTTTTTGGCCTTCATAAGTAGGTAAGAATTTTTTGTTTCATAATGGTGTTGTGAAGACAATTTGGGAGAATGCTATGTATTCCTTCATTGTTGGAGATATGACCTTACAGTTTGGGATTCAAATTTTTTATTCTATGGATGTTGCACTCCTATATTTTTAGGTCATCAATGATTCTAAGGAGGTTTTTGTTAATTTCAAAAGGTTCACAGTGTTGTTGGTTATCTAGACTAGTTCGGGAAATGCTTCACATTTCTTTGCATTGTTGTCTCTACTCCTATAGCTTGGTGAATGTGTTCTTAATGTCTATGTATTATCTTAGTTTCAAGTTCATGTGTTGAAGTTTTCTACAAGTTGTTTTATTAATGTTAAATCTCATGTTTGTGCATTTTGTGCTTCCAAGATGAAGTATTATGTTCCTATTTGATTTGTGGTGGTTGTTTGTGGTATGAAAATATGAAAGAAGTGTTTGGAAGTGTTGTTGTATGTTCAAGGAACATCCCTTTGTAATCCAAACATTTCTGGTTGATTTCTTTTGGTGTTACATTGTGTTTGAGTTGGTCTTCTGGGTTATTCATGGATATCTGGATGATAGGGCTTGTTCTCTTGCTTGTGCTATGTGCTTGAGGGTTTGCACCAACATATGAAGTTGTGTTAAAGTAGATTTAGGTCTTGAACTATCTTTTTGAGGATCACATTGAGTTAATTCAATTGGAAGTACATTTTTGGGTCGATTGGTTATGTGCTTCATATCTCATCTACATGTTTCCTTGTTGTTGACTTGGGTTGATGTACACCAACATGTGAATTGTTTGCGATCACATTGGAAGATGTAATAAGGATAATTTTTGGTGCTCTCTATCCCCTGGATAGGACTGCATTAATTTTTTATGGCCGATTTGTTGATATTATTGTTTATCTTCTTCTTGGTCGACTTGATTAGTGTTTTGAGGTCTTGCAATGAGTATAAATGCAAGAAAATTTCAGATGAAAGTTTTGTGGTGAGAAGGTGTGAAATTTAATTGACTATCTCATAGAAGAAGTAAGAAAGTTCTTGGAAGATAAATTAGATGAGCTTTAATGCCTTTTTCAGTAGAGTGTATTGTTGGCACATTGTGTAAATTATAAACTTTCATGTATCCTACTCTAAGATAGTGAATCTCATTAGGTCCTTATATCTTTCCCTAAGGTTGTGTGCCTTAGTTTGCAACTCTTTTTTTAGTGAGCCTGATTTTGTAATTAGTGAGCTTCATATATTGTGAGTTAACTCTCATTATGGTTTTCCCCTCATTAGGTTTTCCACGTAAATCTAGTCTCATCTTGTGCATGTGTGTTCCTTGTTTTATCTTTCATTGTTGCTGATATGATATTTAAGGGTTGAATTGTTGTATCTTTCATCACTACTAATCTGGTTAAGGGTTGTTGAACTTGTTAAGAGATTAAATCACTATATATTTCATTGTTGCTAATCTGTTTAAGGATTTTTGGTTTGTTTAAGAAGTTTGAATTATGTTGGATATCTAAGTTTCGAAGGGGTTTAAGTTTTTGAAGATACTAATTCACCCCCCTTCTCAGTATCCAATGTGTTCAAAATGATATTAGAGCCAAGTTCCTCTAAAGAAGCTTAACCACTTGAGGTAAAGATCTAGGATGACAGATGATGGAGCTTACAAAGGTCTTAGGTTTGATGGGACAAATTATACCATTTGGAAATTGAGAATGGAAGACCATATAAACTCTCTAGGGTTTGGTGTTTGGTAATTAGTCAAGGATGGTTATATTGCTCGTACTACTCCTCCAATAGATCTTGTTGAAATTAGATTGTATGAGAACAATTCCAAGGCTAAGAATGCTATCTTGTATGAATTGGTTGATCCCGAACTTTTGAAGGTGATGAATTGTAGTTTTGCTAAGGATTTATGGGGAAACTTAGTAGAATCTATGAAGGAGATACCAAAGTAAAGTAAAGAAAGACAAGATTCATATTTTCAAGAGTAGATTTGAGACCTTGAGGATGATAGAGGATGAAGACATTACAAGTTATATTCTCTAGGTGCATGAAGTTGTTACTAACATCACATGTGTTGGTGGTGTAGTAAATTAAGATGAGATTGTGAAGAATGTTCTAAGATCTCTCCCTAAATCCTAGTCAAAAGGTGTCTGCTATTGAAGAATTTAAGGACTTGGATAAGTATTTGGTAGATGAAATGTTTGGTACTCTCACAACCTTTAAAATGAAAGAGTTTGAAAAAGATGTTTCAAAGAAGGAAGTTTCATTCAAAACTGATAAAAAGATAGAAGATGAATTTGCTGATCATAATGATGACTTTGGTGAGGTTGAAGAAAACTTTGTAAAAAGATTGAAGAAAGGAACCAAAAAATACAAAGGTAAGTTACCAAGTCCAAGTGTTTAAATTGTGGAAGGATTGGTAATTTTGCAAATAAATGTCCCTATAAAGAATCTAAAGATGGTAATAAAATCTCGATATGCTTAAAGAGAGTTTCTATTCGAAGGAAAGCAATTGTTCCTCAAAAGATGAGAATAATAATTCAAATGATGAAACCCTATTAATGGCTTTGAAAGACAAAAAGAGAATTATTAGAGAATGTAAAAGGTTTGATACTTTACAAGCTAATAAGATTAATGAAAGGTCAATGGTAGTATGGACTTCTTTTCATGTAAAGGAAGAAGAAAATTCTTGGGTGATTGATAGTGGTTGCTCTAACCACATGACTAGTGATAAGAGAAGGTTCACTAGTCTCAAGAAGGTCAATGGTGGAGCTATTAAATTTTGTGGTGATGATTCAACATAAATTTGTGTAAAGGGTGATATAATAATTGATGGAAAGAATGAGATTGAGGATGTCCTCTATGTTAAGGGTTTGAAGCATAATCTTCTAAGTGGATCAGTTAGATGTGCAACAAAGGATACAATCTTACTTTTCATGCTAATGGTTGTGAGATTAGGAAGGGTTTGAAAGATTAGTTGCTAAAGGAACAAGGAAAAATGGTAATTTATATCATCTAAAGGAGGCAAATGGAATAATCTGAGTGTTGGCTTGGTCTGGTGAGTGTTGGTTGTGGTACAAGAGGATGGGGCACATTAATTTTGACAGTATGGTAGTTATTGGCTCTACTCATGCTATAAGAGACACACTTAAGATAACCAAGCCTATAAACACATTATACAAATAATTTCAAATGGGAAAGCAAACGAGGAAAAGTTTTGAAATGAAGGAATTTTCTATTGTACAAGGCCATTGGAGTTGATTCATACTAACCTATGCGGACCTACAAGAACAAGGAGTCAACAAGATAAAATTTATTTCATGTTTCTTATATATGTTTACACTAGAATGACTTGGGTTACATTTTTAAGAGATAAATTAGAAGCTTTTGATAAGTTTAAAATATTCAAAGAAAAAGTTGAGAATGAGATGGATGTTAAGATCAAATTCTTAAGGTTGGATAGAGGAGGTGAATTCACTTCAAATGATTTTTTTTTGTGAAGATCATTGTAATAGGAGATATTTTTCTACTCCTAGAACCCATCAACATAATGTGGTTGTGGGAAAGAAAAATAGGACTGTCCAAGAGATGGCTAGAGCTATGATGAAATATGTTGATCTACCTAAAATGTATTGGAAGGAAGTTTTTCACACTACTATCTATTTTCTTAACATGGTGCAATTGATGGTCAATAGCACTAAGACCCCTTATGAGCTATGGTATGGAAGATCTCCCACTATTAAATACTTCAGAATTTTTGGCAGCAAATGTTATATCAAAAGAGATGGAGACCTTGGAAAGTTTGACTCAAGGTGTGATGAAGAAATCTTTCTTGGTTACTCAACCAATAGTAAGGATTATAAATGCTATAAAAAGATATTGGGAAAGATGATTGAAAGCACAAATATTAAGGTAGATGAAGACTTGTATCAGATCTCATAAGAACAAGAGGTTTGCGGGTCTAATATACCTCCCTAGATTTGATAGGTTTTTAGCAAAAAGTTTATAGATCAAAATTTTAATATATTGATAATGAAAAAAATATGGTTAGAAAGGTAAAAGAGAGCTTGATGTTATTGTGGCATTTTTTATATCAACAACAAAAAATGTGCAAACCTAATGGAGAGCATACTCCATATTTAGTTTTTTTTTAGTATTTTGTGGAAAGGATGTCTTTTGACATGTAAATCCAAACCTAATGGTTGGTAGTTTCCAAAGAAAGTTATAATTCTCCATTATAACATGCTCTCATTTCTTTATATGTAGAAAATAAAAAAAATCTAAAAGCTGCTATTTTTTACATTTATAGAAAGAAAATGTGAGCACATTATAACACAAGCACATTATAATGTTCTTGTGTTATATACCAAATGGACAAAAAGGTGGTCTTGGCTACTCTTTTTTCTCCCATTTTTGTGCACATATCCCTATGGTATATTATTATTAAGCCCAAGCTTCATCATTTTTCTTGGTGTATTATTAAGGCCTCCCACTTGGATCTAGATTAGATCTCATCTAGGATTTTATCAATCTGTTGTCCATTTTGTGGCAAGTTGAGACTATGAAGAACCTTGTCTTTATTCTACACTAGACCCCACTAAACTTGGACTTGGATTCATGACTTCTTCAAATCATTTAAGCCTTACCATTTTTTATGGAATATAGTTTTCTTAGATATTGGACCTACCTCCCTTTTTAATTTTTTGTAGATTTGACATGCTTTGAGGGTGGAATTATTTTTATAATTTACAAGTTTGCTACTTTTTGTGGTTATGAAGTTGATATTCATTTATTTCTTTATGCTAAAGCTATGATTTTCTCTAATGTGTTTATGCAAATTTAGGTGCAAACAAATAAATTTACACTTGGAGTTGCTCATTTATAGGTGTTTTTAGATAAATAAGGTAATTCTCCTTTTATGATATAGTGTCATATTCTTCTACTACCCAATAGAGCCACTCCCATCTGTGTAGGCAAAAATGTGCATGTAGCCAATCTACTAGAAGAGAGCATGGATCCTAATCACATGGATCTCAACCACCTTTTAAATGAGTTAGGTATATGTTTCCCATAGGTCATATCAACCTTTAAACTCACCATTACTCTCTTCACATGGGTGTGATGCTTTTTTGTTGGCTATATTTTGGTAATTTTCCTTACCTAGATCTAGTAAATTATCTTATTTTTACTCAACAACCTCTAGATGAAGATCAAGAAGAGAAGGTTGCTATTACTAGTTGAGAACCAATTATTGATAGTTCAATCTCTTGATGTATGGGAAAAATTAGATCTAATCATTACTCCCCTTTATCGTTTAGCTCTTGCCACCTAGTAACTTCAAGTTGGTTTTTGATGTTTAGCATTAGCCCCAATAGACCTTTTTTTTCATCCTATTGTTTATGATTAGACCCACTTAGATTTTGAGGATGTCCCTTCTACCACCTATCCCTTTTTTTGTGAATAATATATTATCTTTTCTTTATAAAAATTAATATCTAAGTCATTATTCATAAACAATATCATAGAAAATTGCATGTGAATTGTGAGCTCCTCATAATAATGTGTGAATTGAAAAGGAAAATAAAAACATGAAAAAAAAAAACTTACAATATTGATTGACACAAAAATTTAAATAATTTTTTTAAAAATTCCCCCCAAAAAATCTAGCCCATATAGACTTAGGCCATAAATTTTAAAATATCCGACATTGACACAACATTAATGTTGCAAGAGAAACCCACCTTATAATTCAATTTTTAAGATTCAAATACACTAAACTCACATCCACACAACTAAGAGTTTGGATCACTTAAGACTTGAGAGACTCAAATCTCCAACTAAGGGCATGCATGCTTATACATGCATTCAAACTTACACAAGTGATGTGCAAGAAAAATGCCATAATATCTTCAATTACAAAATTGTCAATAATGTATATGATAAATATAAAGAAGTCAAGTTTGAGGGTCTTTGTAAAGCTGAAATCCCCAACATCACTGATTTGCAACTCTACTTTATTGCCTTTGCATTATATATGTGAATGATAAGAAAAACATTATTGCATTTACATTATTGATAAAAATTTAACACAGTCCAGTCAATGATATTCTCTTTCAAATTCAAATGCATGTAGTTGATAACAAACACCAATTAAAATACTCTTAAACCCATGCTAGTAATGAATAAAGGATCTACTTTGTCTAAATTCAAAGATACATTGAAATCCATTGCTAAAAGTTGGGAGGTTTTGTATTGTTGGAGAAAACTAAAACATACAAAGTTTAGTGCATACAAAAAATTTAAGAAAAATTCATTGTAATTATCCAAATGATTAGAATGATTAAAGGTTTTAACACATGTATACTTGTACCATCGTTTCAAGGGTCATCTCATTTATGGAAATTCCATTTGACCAATTATTGTATAGAGAAAGCATCAATTACAACTCAACTTGGTAGAGAGAACACCATGGTGTTCAAAGGGCCAGTTTCTTAAGGTAAGCATTTATTGCTAGGGCATATGATACTACTATGTACTTAACCCACACAAAGGTTACATAAATTGAATTACATAATTAAATTTCCTTCAAGGTTTTGAAAGATTTTTTCCATGAGACTACATCTTGTGCTCAAGGGGAGTTGCTTAAAACATTGAATATTTTTATTGTAGATCCATTTTGTGCATCTGTAGCAATCATTGAATTTCATGAGAGTGCATTTCTTTAAGTGCATTGGAAAATAGTTCATTTGCACTTGTGTGCTTTTACATTTTGTATAGACCATTTTGTACATATGCTAAAACCATTGTAGTCAATAGGATCACAATAATTTGATTCATTTACAAAGAACATCCACCATAAAAATTTTAAAGAATAAATTTCAACAAGAAATGATAATTGTCAATGATATCAGATTTCCATAATTTATAGTATTGATTGTTGTTGTTTTTGGATTTGATTGTGTGTGAGGTTTTGCATCAAAATTTTGGATCACACTTCGTGTCATTACAATTTATATCAAAATATTTTTTCTAGCCAATAATATGCAATATTAAACTTCAAAATTGAAAAAACCAGAGTCATAAATGTTTTAACTTGGACATACCTTGTAGAATAGCTTAGTACAAATTTCCTAGGATTCTTGAGTGGAGAAACCATTTTTATGCATTGTGAAACCTTCAACTCTAGTAGAATAGCTTGGTGCAAATATGGAGTTACATAAGGTTGAGAAAATTTATATTGGATAGAAAACATCTACAAGCATGACAATCCAAAAGATATCATATATGTAGAAAAGCAATGTCAAATCCTACTTCAAAAAAAAAAATGTCATTGAAAAGACATAAACTAACACTAGAAAAGCCAAGAGATAAACCTTAGTATAGTCACTTACCAAGTATTTCCCCTTTTGAGATGTCAACATAAAAAATATTTTGTGCACTTGAAGAAACACATACTATCCAATTTGCATGGTTATTATACACATGTAAATTAGTGAAATCTAATCTTGCATAAACCTTAATTTAAATATACAAAGCCATGCATCTATATCTTCCATTCTAAGCTTGTAGCTTTAGGTAGAGACTACAATTGTAAAATAGCTCTTGTTATACTTTTTAATGCAGACCAATGCAAAACAAAACCTAAATCAAGAATTGTAGTAGCTATTAAATATTTAAAATATAACTAATTATTAAGGGATATAATGTAAATGCATAAGAATGTTAATAAATAATATGATAATATTAACAAAAAAATAATATCTCTATAAATTTATTTTATTTGTGTGCATGGCTATTTAATTTAACTATAATGAATGAAATTCTATTAATAAATAAAATAATAAAAAATATGCACTTTAGTAAATAAAATAGTAGAGAATAATCTACTATTAAATAAAATAGTAACTAAAAATTTGTATTTAAGAAGAAATAAAATAGTAAATTTAAAAATGATGAAGTGTTTCATAAGTATTTAGGAGTAGTCTATAATTTAATATATCTAATACTTTGAAAAGTATAATCTAGCTTAAACATTATCTTATATCTTATGAAATGTCTCCTCAACAAAATATAAACTATGTTATTTGATGAATCTTGATTAAATTTGTTGATGCCTTTATTGTTATAATAGACATCATTTTTTTGGTTTTTTGTAGGAATCTCTTACAGTAGTAATATCTATATCATAAAACATTGTGAAATAATTTTGATATTTATATTAGGATAACTTTAAAAAATTAGGTGGTAGGATTGACTATTCTCTATGTAGAATGAAAATGAGTTATTAACAAAGCACTCCATACAATGTGTTAGGTTTACTTTCAAATAAATGCGAGAGATTATATCAAATAACATAAGTATCCATACAAATGTTCTTATCAGCGCAAAGGATTCAAGATGTTACCCCTAACACTTTGGTTGTTGGCTTTCATCTTCATGAAAGTTACGAGTAGGTGTGGCATGGTAAGGCAATGCAAGTGGAAGATGGATGGATCATTGTTAAGGGAAAAAAAGATAAATCCTCTTAGTCATATTTCGACATGACTCTCCACTCTCACAAGAAAAATATTAAATGTAAATCTTAATTGGTCTTGTTTTGGAGTTGATCTTTCTTGCTGGTTGCTTGCTATCTTTTCTGCAGCCTTGCTCTTTTATGTTAAAGGGTTCTGATCCCCTTCAAATTCTATTTTTCCCTATATCAAAAACAAAAGTATCCATACAACTTGTTGAAACACACATTTACCAAATATCAAAATATCAATTTATTTTCAAATAAATGTTAGTTGGTGAGTTGTTGAATAACATTACTATCCATTTTTAAAATGAGTTATTAAATAACAATACAATCCATGTAACACATATGGTTTACTTTAAAATAAATGTGAGTGACTATATTAAACAAGAGTTGCAGAGCAGTGAAGTTCATGCCTAAATGTGCAAGAATAGTCATTTTTTTATTTGTCGTGTTTGCTATGTTTTAGCAATAGTGTTGATATTATAACAACTTAATAGTAATCTTGAGATTTGTCAGATGGTGGCATGTAATACCATAAATAATATCAGGAAATTGCAAAGTAGGTGATTTTTGAGAATATAAATAGGTCGATGTTGCAAGCCTAAAGAGAAGGGGTAGTTTCACCTATGTTTTGCAAGGTAAGATAGGGTAATCCGCCCCCTTAGAACAAAGGTCGGTAAGGATCTTGAACAAGGAATGGAAGATATTGTATTTACTCATTTCAGAAGATTAAACTATAGTCATTACTTTTCTTGCTTCCATTGAAATTGCATTCAAAAGACCTTCAAAATTAAAAGTACAATTTGCAGCCTAGGATTACATCAACATGTAATATATGCCATGGAAAATGGAGGAAAAATATAATAATTATGCTTATGACATTGCTGTCATATCTCAAGAATGATAGAAACAATATTTTTAGGCATTCCATACAGATACATTTTTGTGAGTTGAAATAAAATGTTTACATGTAGTTTGCAGATTCCCTTAGGTAACAACGCTCTTGCTTGTCCATTTTTTTCTTGACATTTCCTAAAAAGTGATGAGATAAAACATTGAAATTAAATAACTCTAATATAAAAAAATGTAGAAAATTAACTAAAGGCCAATATACAAATTAAAATTAAAATTCAGTCACAGTATGTGAAGGGGTAAAGCAAGGAAAATTTTCTTACTGCTCTTCAAGGCCTAATAGGTTGCCGATGTTTAAGGTAATTGAACCTATTATCCGGTTTCTCTCAAGCATCATGTTTCCCAACAGTATTACCAAAAGACACAAATTGAATAGCTATGAAAACCGTAAACATGGCATAGGAAGAAAATAGAGTTAAAATGCTAATATTCACACAACCGTCAAACTGTCTACTATTTGTCTTTGAATTGTATTCTTTTAAAAAATTAATTTATTTATTACAATTATTTATCAATAAAATTATGTTGATTTCCTTATTTTATTTCAATGATTAAAAAATTAATTCTACATTTTCAATACTTAGACATTAAAATTAGATTATGTAGAAGCTGTAGACATTTTAAAGAATATTAATAATAAAATTTACATTCTTAGGTATACCTAACCCATAACTGAAATTGTTATTACGTGCATTAAATCTTTCAACTAAGAGAAAATCTACAAGAGGGTGCAAACTTTGGTGCACTTCCTATTACCAGAGATGAAGAAATTAATTAAAATTACTTCCTTCACTATAAATAGATTAAACAACTATAGTATCAAGAAAACTTGCTCTTTAAGTACCCTGTTGTGTGTTATTAGGGTGATAGCCAATAACTAACCACTTGCCAATGTGAATAAAAATACACATTTTTAGATATTTATTGCATATTATTGGTTTCATAAAATTTTGATACCCAATAACTAATCACTTGTGAATCATTTAACACTGGAATATCTACAAGGATGTTGAATGATAAAATTCTGAACTCAAATTTATCCGAGAGAAGACTTGACCCATGAAAAGACAAAATCATTACAAACTATTCAAACTATTCAAAATGAAGAACTTAGGATTTCATCATCATTGCTCCATAGCTCTAAACATCTCCTTTCATAGTAACATGTCCACTCACTCCATATTCTGCATTCAACACACTCATCATAATATTTCACATTCACTATTTTTCACAACAAATTCTAAAAAGAAAATTAAAATTTTGTACTTTCCACTACTGATTAGTTGCTCATACATTTTTTGAACTAATGCAGGAGCATCCCGGGCAAATGGGTTATCTGCATCAACCCAAAAATATGTGGTTTTGAGTTTCACTTGAGAATGGAATGGCAACTTGATCATTGTCATTTTTCTGCTTCATTGACCAATTGACAAGTAATATTGCTTGGTGTAGGACCACATATTTGTTTCTTTCAATGATACTCTTGTCGAAACAAAATCCAAATTTGAACATGGAAAGATATGATTTGGCACCTCTATAATAATGGCATAACCTTATTGTCCAAGAACATTAATCCTTACAACAGATTCAATCATATGTCTTCAGAGTCTCCAAATATAGTGTTTGAAAAACATTAAAGATTTTAAAAGTTTCTTTTAATTGGCCGATTGATGTTGGTAGAAGCATCAACCTTAAAATAATACATAGACATATTCCTGAAATATTTTTGAATAATGCATGATTTCATGAGCAAAAGAAATTAAAATTGCAATAAGAAGGATGAGGTAAAAAGGTCGATTCAAGCAGTAAGGAGGGCTACATTGAAAGTAGAAAGGGGAAGGAACACACCTGGCAAGAGGAAGAATTCATGCCACAAAAGGAGAAATGAGATGGCACATAAGGGGGTATTATTAAAATTTGAATGAACTAATTTTGGTGGTTGCACAAATTGGAGGTGTGGCAGAGAAGTGAGGTCGCACCTCATGAGTAGGAGATTAAAAAAAACATTGAATAGTCCATGCCAATAAAAGTAGAGATGATTGCACAATAGAGTGGAAGAAAGCTGAGTAGGAGGTGTTATTTAGGGAATAGGAGCGTGTATGTTGATTCAAGGTAGATGAGTACTTGAACAGAAAAAACTTTGAACAGGTTGTTGCACAAAGTAATGGCTATGTGAAGACAAAAGGAGTGACATGAGAATTGGATTAGAGGGTCACACAATTCAACTTCATCATGAATATATAATAAATGAATAGAGGGAAATAACTTACTTTCATATTGAAATTGTAGGTGGCAAATTGGGATTACTGTATTGAGTAAACTCAAACATCTAAAAGAATATAAAAACAACTAGAAAAGTATCTTGAGAGGAGTAAATAGAATAAAGGTAAATTGGCATGGTGTTTGATATTCAAAGAAATTAGATGTAGGATGGAATTTGAAAATAAAATTGAGGGACTAAAATGAAATATAGATGGTAAGCATGATCTGAACAAGGATTGTAATGTTTGGGGAAGTAAATTGAAATGTTTGCAAACATGTAAGTGAGAGATAACTATATGTTGTTGGATGGTCATTGCTTCAAAATTGTGCAATTTTGAAATTTGTGAATTTGAAATAAGGAAAGAAGTTCATTGCAACTTTTGGACAGAGTGTTACCCATAGAATTTGTGGGTTTGCATGTTAAATTTGTTTGAGTAGTGATAGAGGTTAGTTTTCCTCTTGCATCATGAACCATTATATCTTCTGCCTCACCCTACTCTATCCAAGTAACCTGTAATATATTATAATCCATAACTATTAGATATCATTTCCAAATAGCACTTAAAAGAAAAAAATAGTTTTATTGAAATTCATTACAACTTCTTTGCTACCATTATAATTAGACCAGTCGACATTTTCAATAGAATACACACCTTTGAGTATCCATTAGGTATACCTTGTATTACACATCCAACAAAGAATGAAGAATTGTAGTTCAAACTTTCTAAAGAAAAATCTACCACTACCCACAATTCATATCTCGGTTGTTGGGAGAACCGACGAAAAAATATATTTCTAATTAATGGAAAAAAAGGAGACAAAACCTCTAGCTTTGGATACATGTGCAAGAGGACATACCATTGTTATATTCTAACTCTATTAATTCCTACTTTTTTTGAGATAGACATTTCTACTACTATAGCTGCTCCTAGTGCTTTTTAAAGAATCTTAAAATTGGTTCACCATAACTAAATAGTTTGAAACTATCTTCCACATTTGAAACCATCTGATTATTCATTTTTCACCAATGAAATTGACTTTATCTCCATTAGTTGGAGATTTTGGTGGTCACATGTCACTTGTTTTAGCCTTATTACAAGTTTTTGTGCCTCCTTTTATTTCATAACAGAAAATAGTGTCCAATGTGAGTGAAAAAGAATGTTTGTTTGCTTTTTTATCTATAAAAAGTGATCAGTTTAATTATTTAAATATTGTAAACTTGAAAATTGAATTTTTTGGAAAAAAAATTAATGTTTTTGATTGGTGTAAAAATATAACTTTAATCATTAGTTAAGAACTACCCCCTCAGAACTAATAATAAACTTACTCCAAGTATTTTAAAATATCTGTTATTTTCTAGTGATGTATCATCCTTTACATTATTTAAATATTTTATAATATTTACATCTAGTTTGTGAATTTTATAAAGTTACATGTAAAAAATAAATAAATTTATTGTAAATATAAGTAAAAAATATGAATAATGTATCTTTCATCACAAAATTAATTTAATATATTAAATGTTAGTTTAATATAATATATTAAAATATATATTAAACTATTAAAAAAATAATATATCACAATATTAAAATTATCATATAATATTATAAAATTATTATCTAATATATTAAATTATATATTAGATGTTATATACTTACATATTATATAGAGTATATATTATAATATAATGTTAAAGTTAATATATTACATAATAATTGTGAGCAGTATGGCATGCGACTTGCCACATAGATTGTGGCAAGTCTATTGATTGGTGGATGCGATATGAGGTGGATGGGTGTGAACCGATTGTTTTAACTTCTTTGTATAGGCATTAGGGAATAGGGTGTCATTATGACACCATCAATCTGTGGTATCGTTGGTGGCTCAGAAGGTTGTGATCGCTTCCCAAAACAATTGATATGATTGCTCATTTGGGCCATACACATACTCATTCACTTGAGTGACGACTACATCAACATTTGTAAAGTTTCATGTGACTGGCACGTTGGCGGTGTACAACGTAATAAAGGTTGTGTTCATTGTGGAGTGGCTTCATTCCTGTTTATGGGTGGCGAGGGTAAAGCTCATTTATTTCTCTGTGTTAGCTTCCCTCTTGGTTTTGTTTGTGGTGTTTGGGTGATTATGGCCAAGCACTCAAAATTAACGATGGAAATTTTGGTGGAGTCAGTTGCTTGCTTTGGGGCTAATACCCCCATAGCCCTCAATTGCAAGGAGCGCCAAAATGCCTTTTGGGATATAACATACCAGTGTTTAAAGTGCATTCTGTTGAATATCGACCTGTTAATGATCGTGGCAATTAAAATGGTGCTTGGAAAGAAGCATCTGGAGTAGAAGGAGTTCTTTCATGTGAATTTGCAAGTTGTGTCATGGTTCTTGGCGTCCATGCTGGACAACTGAGTCCCCAAGGCCAAAGCTAAAATTCTGGTGGGTAAATTTTTCAAGGAGTTTTTGGGAAATATGGAGGAGATTTTAAAGGTTTCCATTTCTAACAAAGGTGATCCTCATCTGTGTGATTTGGAATTGGTCATGAAACTGGGAGAGGTTATCAGAATTTACCCCTTCCTCCTTGATTTGAAGGGGTTGGCCCTTGTGCGACATAAAATGATTGTTGCAGTCACGATGAATTTCCTAAAGATCTTTCACCTGGTTGAGGTTAGTGATCTTGAATGGGTTCAAAAGTTTGATGCCTCTGTAAAATAAAATGACTTTTTGTAAATGTTGGTTTCCTTGTGCTATGGCATTAGGCTTGGGGGTTTAGCTATTTTCTCAGTTTCCTTTTGACGGGTGGTTTATGGGTGATTGGGGGTGGCTCATAGTAGGTCTCATGTAAATTTTTGTCACCTACACTATTAGTTGGTTTGTCAATTATAGGCATTTTGCTAGGCTACGCTTGATGTCTCATTTTGGTGATGGATGCATATGGTAGATAGCCATTTTGGGTTTGTTCCTCTAGGGTTCAGTTTGGGCGGTGGTTTCTGGTGTTTTGGTTCTAGGATCAAATACATTTCCTACATTTGTAGATGCTTGCATAATTTTTTCATATAAATATAATACAATCTCTCTTATGCAACAAAAAAAAATATATTACATGATAATTTAATATATCAATATAATAATTTAATATATCAATATAATTTAATATAATAATTTGTTATTATATTGTTTTTATATACTATATAATAATTTTTTAATTATATTTTAAGATATAACAAGTAAATAAATGTTTAGGATGAATAAAAATAATTAATCTGTCCAATGATGAAAAAAACACCTTTGAAGAGTTAAAAAATTCTTAATTGTATAAATATTTCCAATAAATCCATTGGATAAAAGTTTAACTTTGTGGTGAAAAAGTTCCTTAAAAAATGCCTTGAAAAATTACAATTAAAAAGCTTATGCTGAGGACTCAAATTTTTTTGGAGATTTAAAATGTTAAAAAAAATTAAATATTTTATTTTTTTTTTAAATAATTTTTTTTTTTTTATTATGGTTTTATGGCAAAAAAATACCTTGAAAAGTTGCGATAAAAAAGTTCCTAAAAATCTGTCCTTATCACTCAAAATTTTTTAGCCAATAAAATTGAGGAAAAATATTTTTTGGAATTTGAAAAGTTAAAAATTATGCATTTAACTAAGTTAAAAAAAAAAATATAATGAATTAAAATTAAAATACAGTGTATGAAAAAGAAAATAATGAATTTTGATTGTTGCAAGCAAAACATTTAATTACTAGTTAAGATCCAAGTCTTGCCTATAGTTCCATGACAATAACTAATAACATAACTATCCATAGAACAGAGTTGGTTGATATATATGTTGTCAAACAGATTGCACCCACACGCTTGAATGATTAAATTTAGCAATCTGTTGAAACATTGGATCAAACTCAGGGTGTGGGTGACCTATAATGAGATTGAACCTTCAGATTCTAGGTCAACTTCCTATATGATTCTTAAATTAATAACTGATAACTTGCTGGAAAAGGGATAGAAGTATGTAAAGATGCACAAAATAATATAAATTAAAGGTGATGCACTTGATTGGAAATCTAATTGCAACCTAACTCACAAATAATCACTCAACACTTTAATTTGCACAACTTGATTTGATAGCTAAAACACCTGAATGCTTTAAACAAAGGCTTTGATTTAATGCAATATTAAGGGAAAATGAGGTTTTCATGACTAAATTGATTAATCAATCACATGCATAGTGTATAACCAATGAACTTAAACTAAATTGCATTCAAATATGCAAAAAAGATAAAAAAAATCAGAGGTTTCAGAGCTAAAAACATAATAATTTCTCGATCAAATACCTCACAATAACGATGCCTGAAATCTATAAGGAAAACTCAAAAATACTGAAAATTAAAAGGAATCCTTTGCAAATCACAAACTAATGAACTTGTAAAATGTTGTTGTAATAATTTGAAAACTGAAAGATGAGTTACATGACAATTCACTTTGCAGAATGCAAAGGCTGAATAACAAGAACTAGAGGAAAAAGATAAACTTTTTCCAATATATACAATGAGATCCAACTCCAAAGTGCATGAAAATGAAACTAAAAGTCAATTTTAGTATAAAAATGATAAATCCAAGGAAAATCCCAAGAAAAATAAAATATCTCCAAGAGAAGAGCTCAAACTCATTCAAAAATGAGTGAACTCGGTCTCAAACTGGCAGTCACAATGTGTATAACTGATCTGTAACTCAAACTAGCTCCAAAATGTATGAAAATAGCACTGAAAGAGATCTGAAAGTGAAAAATATCTTCCTTGAATGCCTCTCACGAGAAAAAATAAAAAAGTCTCAAAAAATGGGCCCACAACTGAAGTGAAATGAAATCCATATGCTGCAAACTCCAACTCATGCCATGCATGATCAAAATATCTCCAAAACTGATATGAAACTGAAGCAAAGTGAAAGGAAACTCCATCATTATCTCCATTTTGTCTTTTGTATGAAAAAGACTTTAAGTCAGAAAACACAACGCTCTTGATAACTATATTGACTTTACTTGTGCTCCAGTTGTATCTTCTGCATGGTTTTGAGAAGGTTTTAATTTAATTAAATATTAAAAATAATCACCAAATGATTATTTTAATATTTTTACATTAGATATCAACTCCTTTAATCACATGTTTTAAATATTAAAGTAATAGTTATATTACTTTCAATATTTAATTGAATATTAAATTTTCTTTAAATCCATGCAATATCAAAGAAAATCTTTGAAATCGGCTTCTAAGACTCATGGCCTTATGTATCATTCTTAGCATATATCTCAAATATGCATTTTTGTTAATTCCTCATCACCCTTACATGGCATATATAATATCAAATATCAAAATATTAAGAGAACACATCATTTGCAAGGGTCGACCACATAATATCTAAGAACTTTTGACTTGAAGTCAAGGCCATCAGTAATAACTTGAAATGATTATGTAAAAATAAAGAAACTCCATTTTGTCTTAGGGCAAATAGACAAAAGAAATCATCGACCCTAAAAATCATTATCATTCTTCATTTTGACTTTTGGAGAGAAGCTTCACGAAGAGCTGGCCACCATGCTGCTAGTGTTTGAAGCTCGATCATGCATCTTCTCTGTCGATTTTGATGATTTTTTGAAAGATTATGAACAAAAAAGGTAAGATAAAGATGATTTTGATGATTTTTTTGAGTCTTTTCAAACATTTTAATGCATTTTTGAGGCCTCAAGGCCACGACTGTGCATAATATTTGACATATTTTATTCATTTGCTCCTCTATCCTTGGAATGCCATGGCTTCTTTGTGATTTATCCTCTATTATGGCTGTCATATGAAGAGTTTGATTCTTGTGTATATATTCCTATTGTTGTGCAAGCTCGACTTATGAATTTTAAAGCTCAAAAAGAGCTCAGTCGTGGACTTGTCTCCTCTTCCTTAGGTGCATGATGGTAAGTTTCATTTTTGCCTTTATTTCTCTGTTGAAATACAAGCTTTTGTTTGGAAACTTTTCTTGTATAAAGTGAGTTGATAGATCTTTTATAAATAAAAGAAAATCTCCAGGCCGCCATAAAATCTTTGTATGTTGACCTTTCTCTGTATATTGTTTGTCATTACTGGTTGTGGCTATACATTATCTTCATCTGGGTATCTGCAATTCATTGCATTTTGTATTTTGAGAGCAAACCCTCATGGCTATAAGAATAAAAAATGTCAGATCTGGTTTTTCTTTTCCTGAACATATAGCACCATCTCTACAGAAAAATAAGAAACCCATCTACATTTTTGTATATATCTTACTTTCAAATGGCTTATACTCTTGATTGAAAGCCACAGCCTCATATTTGCATTCTAGGTATTCTCCATTCACTACATTTTTTTTTGTATTTTTCTTAACATATAGCAAAAACCCTCACATGGGTAATAATAAATCTGTATTTTCCTCACTAAAAGAACATTTTTGAGCAAAAATCATGGTATAAAAGATGAAAATAGTGACAAACTTGTATGATGTTGATTGAAACCCCTTTTTCCTTTCTTGAACAAAACATTGCCACTGTTTTCATCTTCTACTACTATTTCTTTAATTTTTCTATAGCTTTCTACCTTTGTGATAATTGCAAATCATAGGTTGAGAAAAAATTCTTTCCTTGAATTTTCTTTGATATGAAGCCCTCATTATCATGAATCTTATAGTTCACTTTGACCAGCATTTACAATGTTCACTTGTTACTTTCCATGAGCCGCTTTTGTAAGGGAACATTCTTATAAAACTGAATAAGTAGCCTTCATGATAGCACTGTAATTTTATTAACTACTTCCAAAAATGCAGATCTGCTATGTTGTGAATTCACCTTTTACCCACTGCAAGCCTGTAGATACTTGTCTCCATTTGATATGATCAAATACAATGTTGTTTTATTGGTATGAAACATATTTGTACCTTCTGTAGTTGATATGAAGACTAAAAATATACAAGACTGACTTGATATTTGATTCTCCATTTATTGTTAATGTTGAATAAGCCATACTTCAATGCTGTCTCACTTTGTTCAAGCTTTCTACTGGCCTTTTTTACTGTCAAGGATGCTTTTCCAGTCCTTTATAACTGTCATAACTTCTGTAACCATTTATCATTACCATGAATGTTATAACAACAGTCTTATTCACTTTATCAATTCTGTAGCAGCAATATTAACCATGACTATTCTCTATAAAATGCTCCTTTTCTATGGAATACAAATCTATTTCTTTGTATTTGCATTTATTTCTATCATAGAAATATATCTCCAATGTTCTTCACTTATCATTGCTTTTGTTACTTGGAAATGCCTTGAATCTGAACTCTGTTAACTGAAGAAAATGGGACTGGTAATGACAATGACAGTCATACCCCTTAATATACTGATGATGTTTACCTTGATGCTTTAATATGTTAATGCCTTACTTGCATATGTGGTTGTATTGCATCATGTTAACTGTCCTATTAAATCTCTGGATGAACTATGTATGTAATTTGGAGTTGTAAGAAACAATTGAATTGTTGAATGCTTTGCTTTCCCTTTTGTATAAAGGGGCTCAATGCCTCATCAAAATGTGAATATAAATGAAAGGTAGAGCTGAAACAAGAGATGACAAATGTAATCAATGCTCCTTTGACATGCTTCTTTTCTTGTTCTATTGAATTATGAGAAATAGGATATTTTTCTCAATCTATTTTCACCATGCTGAATTAGACTACTTTCATTATTTAATATTGCTTTACAACAGTCTTGTTTGATGACTGTAATACTTGATGACTCTCATGTAATGATGTGAATGAGAGGTGTCTTTATGATATGTCGGGCTCAACCCTTGTGGGAGCCCATTTTACTCCACATATCTAATAAGATAATCATGAACATGATGAACCTGTTCCTGCACATTGAAACAAACAAGTTAGTAAAAATAATCGAAGCTGAAAGCTTCCATTGAACTATGTTTTTCTTGATTGTCAGCCTTTGTAACTCAATCATCTGGTGAATGCCTAATTGAATGTAAATTACATTCCTGTGATCACGTAGGAATAAAGTATAATGTAATTCATCATTGCTTAGAGTACATCTCTAACATCATCTTTTACAATTTTGCAGGTTCATGGAGTGTGAAATCGAGGCTATAGCTTGGAGACCCGACAACTGAAGACATCAAGCGAAAGTGATTCATCATCACAGGAAATGATGAATTTCTTCTCTTCTTTGTGTTTATGTTATCTTCAATAGTGTAGCTTTCATAAAATTTTGTATTTATCATTTGATTGTCATAATCAAATTTAGTTTCTCTCGTGGCTTGTGCGAGATTTCAGTGTTTTTACAAAATGAATAAAAAACATTAGTATGAAAATTTTCAATTTTTTGTTTCAAATACTTGCACAATAAGAGTGTAATTCAGATGTAATCTGATCTTTATGATGAACAATGAATACTTTAGTAGCAAAACTTGAAAATTTCTATACCTATCAATGATGAATTCAATTTAGCTCTACCTATTTGAGCTTGCAGTGAAAAATAGGTAACAATATATATTATTAAAATACACATGATAAGTTTACATACCAACTTATTTACTTGCTAACTTGTTGAAAGACACCTTTGTAAAAAATCAAAATATCATTTATTTTCAAATAAATGTGAGTTGTTGAATAACATTACTATCCATGTTGTAGTTTAGTTCATTTTCAAATAAATATGCACGATTATATTAAATAACATAATTATCCATAAAAAGATGGCACAAGTCAAAGGCTATAAGAAAGTTTGGCTTGAGGGTGATTCTCTGAATATCATCAATTATTTGAAAAATTATGCCTCCCTTCTTGGACTATTGAGTCCTTGGTTAGGGACTCTATGTATATTCTTAATTCTTTTGATGAATATTACATCTCTCATATTTTGAGAGAGGGTAATAGGCTAGCGGATGTCTTTGCTAATATTGGAGTTAGAGGTGTTAGGGAATGGAGTTTGAATGACCCCCTCCCTATAGAGGCAATAGCAAGTATTAACAATGATTTCCAAATTTAAATTGCATAAGGATTTATTATGGCTTGTGGCGTGCATGTCAATCTTCACATGGCCGATAACTATGTGGAAGGATGGTAAGTCGGATATGAAACAAGAGAATGGTATGGTGGTTGAAACCCATAGGGAATGAAACTCTATGATTTTAATTCCTCTCTACCTTAATTCCATTTTCACACAGATTTTGGGCACTCCTTGCATCGTTTTATTGTAGTTTCTTCTCATTGCATTCAGAGCTCTCAAGCTTTCACACTCTACAAATTCTATAGACATGGGTGGAGACAGGAATCGAGCAGAGCTTTTCTCTTGTGAAGTTGTCAAGAAGAAGCCAGAGGTTTGGCAGGTGTTGGAGAAAGGAGGGTTGACTCCATACCTGGAGATATTGCATGGAAACAATCCACAAACTATTACATTGTTTGCAAAAGCATGGAATAATAGGGTGTTGAAGCTAGGTGGAACAAAGTTTGATGTGAATGAAGAATTTATAGCAAATACCACTGGTTTGGCCATGGATGGTATGAAATTTTTTAGAGACAAAAAGGAGTTGAAAATTTCTATGCAGATATTCTTTAAGGGGGAGGAGGCTAATGAATTGAGGACTGCGAGGAGTGGGGGCTACTAGAGGAGCTCTTTAAGGCATTGTCAGGAGATGTGGCTAAGGATCTCATGTGTTATATCACCTTAGAAGGTCACTTCTCTACGGTAAATGCTTACCACTTCCTTTTTCTTAATCATTTCTGCCACAAGAAAAGGATCTCTTTTCCCTATTATCTCCTGGCATCACTTGATTCAGGTCTCAAGGACCATAAGAAAAACCCCAAAAATCTTGTTTTGCATGTGGGGTTAATCCTTTTAATTTCTAAATATGTTAAGTTTTTTGAGGTGGTTAAGCTAATTGTTACCCCGAAGGGTAAGCAATCTAAGCTAGCAGAGGAGTATGAGACTGTCTCAGAAGAGGAGTTGGCTAGTTAAAAAGGGAAGAAAAGGAAACTTATTTTGGAAAAGGAGTCAGATTTTAAGGAGCATGTGGACTTTGTCCCAAACTCGCTTGCATCTTTGGAGGTGAGTCCACAACCCCCTACTATGGGAAAGTAAAAAAAGGGAGTTGGGCCCTAACAAGGGCTATGAGACTTGCAGTGATGAGGTGGCTGTTGATTTGTTGTGTAGTGGTGTGAAGGAGAAGAATGATCTATATGGTGAAGCATCTTCATTACCCCCTATGACCATGCAGAAGAAGGAGCTGGAGGAGGGAAGTAAGAAGAAACGGGTTCTAAGGACTATGAGTCAATTACTGGAGAGGGTCTCTCCTCTCATGATCACATGTGGTTTGGATACTGATGATTCCCCAAGTGTGAACCTAGATTTGCAGTAGAAAGGTAAGGTTTGGGTTGCTAGCAGTCAGGATGTTGTGGAGACCCAGACTATGGACTTGGATTGGATGAAGAAAAGAAAGGCTATGGCAGAGGAGATTGTGAATTCCATCCACAAAATCAAAATGTTGGCTGCTACTGGGAAAGGTAAGGAAGTCTCTGCCAGTTAGGATAAGGTTAACTCCTCTAAGTAGGAAGACGCTGCTAGGAAGGGGGTTTTTTAATTTGATAGGGAAGATATTTCTGATGTGCTGGGAACTTCTAGAGAGGGTTCCATTTTTTTGTTCAAATTGGTTAAATGGTTTTTTCATGAACTTAATATGACTAATGTTAAAGTTAGGGGTGCTATTAGTAAGGCTGGAGAGTTGTCTATTCAAAACTAGATTGATGAATTGTTTAATTCCTTGAACATTGTGGCAGAGGAAACTCTTAAGATGAAACAAAATCTGGAAGGTAGAATCATCACCCTCGAGGACCAATTGGAGAGAATTTGTGCTAGTGTGGTCAAGGGTGGGGAGGTGACTAAGTCCATTGTTAATTTTGATTCTATTGGTGTTACTTCTCCTTATGTTAGTGCCAAGAATTGTAAGGAAATTGTTCATGTTGAAGAGTTTGGTGGTGTTGGTAAGTTGATGGAGGAGGTTACTGTTGAGAAGGGTGGGGAAAAGAGTAATGTTTTGATTACTAAGGTGAATATGGATGGGCCTGGGGCTAGAACCAAAAACAAGACTAAGGCTTAAGTTGGGGGTTCTGGTAAAGAATTTCTTGATGTGTTGGATGATGCTTAGAAGGTTGCAGCTAGCGACATGGAGGCAATTGATATTCTGAAAAACATGTAGTGCTTCTATTCATGGTCCTCCTTTTTGGCTGACATTTTGTTGATGGTTTGTTGTTTTTGGGTTGATTGTTACTTAATGTAGTTTTCTTTAGTTTCAACTACTTTCTTTTGTAAAGGGTTTCAGGCCCCTTCAAAACCCATTATTTATCTCTAATAAAAAACATAATTATCCATAAAACAAAATTGATTGATATATATATATATATATATATAAGTCATAATTTTAAATACCAACATACTTCCATAATTACTTAGTGAAAAGATGGTGAAAGTGAACTTTTAATCAATTCATTATATTAGAGAATGTTGAGCCACAATAGGCTCTATCACTTTAACTGTGAGCTCACGATTGTCAATTGACATTACAACAAATCTTTGATGACTTCATTCATAGAGTTTCCTCCACTTTCTCTTAACTGGATTTTTATATCCTCTCGCATACGCTTTGGACTACACCCAATTAAATTTTTTTATTCCAAACCTTAGATTTTGGTCCCAAAACAATAGTTTGTTTTTGCATACTTTTGATCTTAATATTTCTCTATCTCTCTTTGAAATATTTCTAAATTCAATAGGTCTAATTCTAGTTTTTTTAGAGGTGAGCATTAACATAATTTATTTGTTTGGTTCCTTCTTTCTAGCATAGTGAAAGAAAAAGGTGGTTTGTGTTGCAACTGTCATGAATGTTACACCAAGTTTGAGCCCCAGAGTAGCCATAATAGAATTGTGTGCAATGCGTTAAGTGCTCTTTTCCCTCAAAGCTACTCTCAATCTCAATGTTTTTGAGATTATGGTTGAGGCCTCAAATCCCATGTCTGCCCAACAAATAGTTAAGGAGATGCCTCAAATCAAATCCTTAGATTTTGAAAATCTGGTCAAGATAATGAGACTCCCCACTAGCTACCATGTCTTTGAAGATCATGTAGACTAGAGCATGGAAAACCCAACCAAATATGAACTCACAGCTATAGGAAAAGCCTTGGTTTGGAGGGAGGTTGTGTGCTCCTTAGGCTCCTTAATCCACATGAATCAAGATAAAGTATGCATGGATGCTTGGAAATTTCTCCATGAGGCAGTCACAAACGGGGATATGGAGCCCTTTGTTAAATTTCATGGTAAGAGCCCCCAAGAATTGGCTATGGAAAATCTTGGAACTAAACCTAAAATCTACATGGAGTCCATGGCCTCCTCTAGCATGTTATTCATGGAGGATTTACTTAAATCCTCTTATAATGGATTCCAAGGGATTAATGTTTTGGTAGATATAGGTGGTGGAATTGGCAAAGCCATAAGCATGATAGTAGCCAAATATACTTCTATTACAGGGATCAATTTTGATCAACCTCATGTCATTCAACACACACCATCTTATCTAGGTAATAAATGTTTTAATTTATCACTTAATTAAAAGTTAAAAATTATTAAATAGTATAATATTTATCTGGGGGTTTTATTTTGTGACTGTTGTTGGTCTTGTTGGCTCATCATGTTGTAATTTTATGTAGATTGATGTAGTTGTCTTATTGGAATGTTTTGTAATTACATTCTTTTCCTACAATTTTATATTGCAATCATATATATATATATATATATATATATAGTTTAATGTTAGTAAATTATTTTTAATATAATATTTTCTTGTTTGATAGTTAGTATTTTATTTATAAATATCATAATAAAAATATGTAATAAATTATTAAAAGAAAAACACAATTATTTGTAACTTTTAAAATGTGAATGTGAGAAAATTATAACTTTTTCCTATCAAAATATCTATTAGAAAGTCCAAGTTCCATTCATTCATAATTTCAAGATTTTTGTATGAATTTTATAACTATTATTGTATGTTGTGGCATAGGGTTGAAGCATGAAATGGGAAGTATGTTTGAGAGTGTGCCTTCTGGAGATGCTATGTTTTTGAAAGTATGTCTTCTTGTTAATCTTATTTATATGAATTATAAAAAATGATGTGGGTGGAATTTCTCATAAAGTTGTTTTTTTTTTTTGTTTTTTTTGCAGGGAGCTTGATTTACATATGATGGTACTGAATCAAGGGGAAAAGGAGCAAAGCTTCCATGAGTTGCAGGTTTTAAGTCAATGAAACTTGTGTATCAACTAGATGTGTTGCTCTCCATAATTGAATTATACAACTAATGATCTAGGGAAATCACATATACCCTAAATTATTGTTATAATTATATTTTTTTATAGTAAATTGCTAGATATATAGAATTATTCTAAACTATATTTATAAATGTATTCCAAAAAATTTAAAATTGAATCATAAATGACAATCTTGTGAATTTTAAGCTATTATAATAAAAGTATTTTCTGGAGTTTAGATATTATAAAAAAGTATACATGTAAATTGAATGCCTTTTACTTCATTGAAAATGATATTATACATTTTAAGGGAACTAAATGTTAATGATTGAATATTAATTATTTGATTAAAAGGATAGTTTAGTGGGCCTTCCCTTTGTTTAAGGGTTTCTTTGAAAAATAATAATTAAAATAAATTTGACCTCATCTCCAATATAAATTTTCAACAATTACACCTCAATAAAGTTTGAACCTTGATGGTAAGAATAACAACACAACTTAACCATCACACCATGCTGCTATTGACTATATAATCCATGTTTTTTTATTAAACAAGGATTTTGAAAGGGCCTTGATCCCTTTTACAAAAAAATATATTACAATCAAAGCATGCAACTGGGCATGACAACTCAATAAAATTGGGCATGACAGCTCGATAAAATAGACTAGCCAAACACAACAACCAGTCAGGAACAATAGGATACAATAGACTAGAAGCAAGAACAGAGCCACCAGGACCAAAAAAAATTAGAGACAACCAAACATAGAGAAACAGTTTAAGTACCAGAGCTTGAAACCAACAACTTTGCATTCAAAGGCAACTCATCAAAGGTTTTTCTAGGAGTGCATTTATTTTTCCTTTGCACAACTGTCTAGGGAGTATTAGAAACTAAATTAGAAACAAAATCAGGAGGAGCCTTAGGGGAGGCATCACTCACCATAGAGGGAACAACCAAGTTTTGAACTAGAGTTCAGTAAAAGCCATTCAAGAGACAATACCGTCATCAACAAGACTCGGAGAGGCATGGGCCTCAGAGGAGGGAGCACACACAACAGATGGAACATCCTTCTTTTGAGCCAAAGCAACAAAATCCACTAGAAAAAAAACCTTAGTAGAAGATTTATTTGTTTGAGTTAGAGATGGAGGTTCTAAAGCCTCACTATCAGAAGCATAGTTTACATCAGGGTAAATAGTTAGATGTTCCCTTTGAGAATTCTTCCAACAGGTGGAAGAAGAAACAAGATGAGAGCCATTAGGGAAATCATGAGCCAAGTGTCTAGTAGAAAAATCACATTTGAAGTGGAAGGGGATACCTTCATAATCTACAAGTTGAGACCAGGACCAACCATTAACCTCAAGCATCACCTCTCTAGGTAAAGTCTGAGATAAATCTACCTCCACCAAAATCCTAGCAGAGGAGGTATGAGTAAAATTATTAGAGGCAATATCCACTTTTAAAAACTTACCAAGAGCATTATCAATGCCCTCAAAAGTAGAGGAGTACTAGAACTGTAAGGGAAGATATGACAATCTTACCCAAATAGGCATTACATCAATAGGTTCCTTTAGAGGGTTGAAGGAATGGACCTAAGGTTTCATGGACAGTGGGTAAGAGACTATATAATCCATGTTAATAATATATTAGATAGTAATTAAAAGTATAATTCTATTTATTTTTTATTTAAATTTTTTTAATATATAATATTTTTAAAAGAAAATGTATTAAATCTTTTTAAGGAAGTGAAAATATATAATATAAATAAATTAATATTTAAATTTAATTGAATGATTTTAAGTGATAAATCAAGAATTTTAAATAAAAATTAAGATAATTTTTATTTGAATGAATATTGTATAGTTCCGAGTTATTGCTTTAAATTGAGTGTGTTTGAAATAATTCAAATTGTTAAGTTAAATATCATTATACTTATATTTTGTGGATAACTTCTTTAATATATTTTTATTTTTAGTTAAAAATATAAATGTTGAATAAATAGCAATGAAAAAGATAAATTACTATATAAAAATAAGATTACTTAATTTCCCATTAAAGGGGTAGTCAATACGTTGAATGTTCCAAAGAAATGTAAGTGTTCCTTCTTGAGTAATGTAATACAAAATTATTATTTTTATGGTGCAATGAAGAGAAATCTAGGTTTCATATGTGTAGGAGCTTTGCTTGGGTCAATCAATGGTATGCTCATTAAAGGTCACATCTCTTCTTTTAAAGATAAATCAAATAATGAAGTGGAATTAGGTACTATTCTAGAAGATTTGAAGTTAGAGAAATTAAAAAATTATTAACTATTATATGTAAATTCAAATTCGAATTATTATAAATAGTTTTTTTTAGATCATTAGGTAAGAGTTTGGAATTCACTCGGTATAGTGGAAGAAGGTGAAATCAAGCTTTGGAGATGTTTTTGAAAGATTCAATCAATAATGTAAATAATAAACAATAATCTATAGTTCATATATAACACAAAAATGCAAAGAAACAACTTATGTGTAATGGGAGGGGAATACATGTCTATTGTATAAAAATTACACAATAGTAAATTGAATGAAAACTACATGGAATATGTTGACTAGCTATTAACTAATTCAAATGTAATCTAGACTAACTAGACTTAACTAAAGAGCAATGTGTACAATGTGAACTATTTTTTAATTCTCTCCATAATTACTATTAGGAATAACTTAGGAAATATCAAAGTTTTTGTAATCAATAATGAGCTAGTACCTTCATGAATATATTTTCTAATTGACCCTTTGTAGGTTATTATATAATCTTGAACAATCCTTATTGAAATAAAAATTTTAGGGAGAGACAAATTAAAATTTAATATGTTTAGTTCTAGACTATAATGTGTGTGTGTGTGCGCGCATACGCACGCGTGTTCATGTGTGTGCCTGCATGCGTGCATGTGTGTGTGTAGATTTATATTATTTCTTTTTTATTTAAAATGATACAATATGTTGTTTCTTGGACTTCCAAGAAAATACTATAGAATCAAAATTGAAAGTGTGACTAGAAGTATAGGTATTTCATCATATTTGAAACTTGTTTGATCTTAATATATCTATCCAACTACTCTTCTATCATATAAATGATAAATTTTGAGACCATAACTTAATGTCCCACTAATATAGTTGAGAATCCTCTTGACTACACTCTAATGTGTCTCCTTATATTTTGACACAAACCTAGATTCCAAGCTCTAATATGCCCTTAACACTAGAGTGTACATAAGGTTATGAGTAGTCATCATGTGGCTACCTTAAATTTTAATTAAGTTATATGATTATTATTATATTATTGTTTAGATATTTAGGTCATCCTAGGTGATATATTTAAGTATTTAAGTCATTCTAGGTGGTAATGAGGACATAAGTAAGGTATACATAGGATCTTGTCATTAGTATATTAGCATAAGATTGTGAATGGTGTTCTCACTAGAGATATTTGGAGGTTTTCCCCTTGAAATGGCTTGTTATTCTTTACTATTATCAAGTACTTATATCATATTTACTATTATATTCTACTATTGTGCAATTTTCTCCGTTACTAGTATCAAAACACGATCTTCACACTATGAAGGAAAGGAATTTTTTACAAATTTGGAGGTCATTTGGGACGCGAATATCTCTCTAATTTTGGTGAATATTTTTTTAATTTTTAAATCTTTTTTCAAAGTCAAATTTAATTTTCTATAGTATACATTTGAAGGATATTGGAGTAGAATTCAAGTAATTATTGTAGAATTATGGTTACATTAGAGTTTGGACACCTAATTCGCTCCCATAGCTAAAAATAACATATTTTTTAATTTACCAAGAGTTTATTACTCATGCAATTTTCCTACTATGATCCAAATTTGAGGACAATTATAGTAGATTTCAAGTAGTTATTGGATAATTAGGGTTTCCACAAAAAATTCTCCCAAGGTGACATATCAACAAATTTATTGGCAATTTTTTTTAGGGAAGTGAGATATAGGAATCAATATGTTAAAGGAAATATATACATATATATATTTCTTGTTGTATTATTTATTGTAAAAAAAATTATTTTCCCTGATAAGGCACACAACAATGGGAAAATTAGTTTTGGCACAACTAGAAAATATTTAAGAAAATATAATATGGGAAGTGAGGAGATTGGTTCCATAAAATAAATAAGGGGGGAAGCTAGAACAAGATTTAGGGGAATGTACATCACTTGATAGGTGATATATCAAGTAACACATTTAAGGATGATATATATATATCACTTGAAAGGTGATATATTAGGCATCCATAAAACATTTAATAAGGATGATATACATTGCCTGATAGGAGTTATATTGAGGATAATATAGGTGCTTATATACAAAACCAATTGGGCTTAGAAATGGATGTTTCAAACAACCAAGGTGGATCATCTAGGTCAACCAATATAGATCCAAGTGTTAAAAATCATATAGGATATAGGAACTAGATGGAAAAGGTGGATATGCACAAGTTTGATTCCACTAACTTGGATAAATCAAATGGAGAATTTTTCTAATGTGCATCAAATCCCAAATGACTAGAACCAAAGAAATTTATTTTGTATAGATGGATATGTTCTTAATGGAAGAAAATAACTTCTCTGTCTCATGGTCATTTTCTATGGAGGAGCTATAATCATAGTATAGAAATAGTGTGGCTGAAAATTAATTTAACTATCTAGCTAAACTTCAACAAATAGGATCAATCAAGGACTACATTAAAAAATTTAAAACATGTCCTTGAGGGTGGATCTAAAATTATAGAAGAGAACTTGAATGACTTGTTTCTAGGTGATCTCAAGGGTCACATCCAACATGAGGTACTCATGTTTAGTACTAATTCTATATTTGGTTCTTTTATTATAACATGCAAGGCGGAGGAGAATTTTTCAATTCCTAGAAGGAATGTAATTAGAGGGGATTTTTAGAAAAATAATTTTCTCAACCCACTAGATTAATGTTGTAATGAATTGAGTATAAGAGAGGAAAAGGGTTATGTTTTAACTACATGATAGAAAATATAGTCGAGAGCGTAAACATGCACTAAGAAAAAATAATTTTGCATTTAAGGACAAAGTGAGGAAGAAGATGAGGAGAAACCAATATTAAATGATCATAATGTGTTAGAGGAGGAATCAAGAAATACTCAACCAATCATATCCTATCATGCACTTGCTAGATTTATAGCCCCAAAATCTCTCAAGGTGGTGAATTTATTGAAGAAACATAGAGTAATAATATTGATTGACCCATGAAGCACTCACAACTTCATTAACAATCAGTTAGCTACTAATCTAAATTATTTTATATATCTTGCTAAAAAATTCTAGTTCCAAATTATAGATGGGGGTACTTTCAGTTAATCAAGAAACTGCAAAGCAATAAATTAACCATTGGAGATCGACTTTATTTCTTGATGTTTGTTAAATTACCATGGGTGTAGTAGATGGGGGGTGCAAAAATATGGGGGGTCAAATTGTGGCCAAAATTTAAAAAAACTTTTGATAGGCTATAATGCGAGCATGTTATAACACACTCACATTATGGCTTGGTGTGACCAAGCCTAAGGCTTAGCCACATCAAACCTATTATGCACTCATGTACATGAGCACATTATAGGTTATTAAAACAAAAAAAAATCAAATCAAATTCATTTTTACTGTCATTGTTGTTTTAGTTGCCCGCGACCAAAAACCCTTCTTCTTGTGTGCTCACATTTTGGAAGGATATTTTTTTTCATTTTTGTCATCGATTTGTGGTAAGTTCATTTCTAGGATTCACCGCATTGATGGGGAATTCAAATAAGTAAGATTTTTTTTGTTGTTGTGAATTTGTTAGTTTTAGGTTGTTTTTGATATTCATTTGTTTAATTTGTAGGAAATGATAATGATCCTAAAAACCCTCCTGAAAATCATCAACAACCAGAGCAACAACAATATGAAAAAAATCCTCAACAACCACAACAACAATATCCTCCACCAATCCCTCAACATCCTCCTAACACTTAGCAAAATTTAATGGGGGTAACTAAAAACAATAAAAAACATATTGAGGAGTTAATCATGAGGTTGAATGATCCTTTAGGTTCAACCATATAAAGAAGAACACTTGCAAATTCACTTAAAGAAATGTTAAAACATGTAGATGCAATCAACAAACAATTAAGTGGTTGGAAAGATAGGAGGCAGGTAGCTAGGAATTTTTATGTAAATAATTATCATATAAAGAAGTAAAAGATGAAAAAATTACAAAATATGATTTGTGCTCATTATTCACCGACCCATGCACAAATAAATTTTTTGACCTCAATGCAAAGAGGTTTCATATCCATTGGTGCCACCACCAAGGTATTAGGAACTATTTTTGGGATAGATGGTACATGGTTTTTGATTACCCACCATGTAACAATTGTGAAGTCCCACAATATTTCTTGAGAAAACTCTACTATGAGTTCATCTTGAACAAAATTCTGAATTATTTTGATATGAGGGACTTCCAGGGGAGAGGCGGGGGGTCAAATCAAGATAGACTCAATGCACTATAGGATCCTAGGCGACAAGCAAGATGACCTCTCACTAGGTCAGCTCATGAGCACATCACTATCCCTTCCATCGTGAAGGAGAGTCTCGAGGTAGACACTGTAGGCTATCAACTCTTTGACCTAGAGTATCATCCAGCATGCCAGTCCTATAGTAGAACGCCATCTAGGGGAGTCTTCGAGTGGTAGGCTTCCACCCCATTCATGTTAGGTTTGTGGGGTGAATTGTACATATGACCCCACCGACACTCAGGAGGTTGCTATACAGGATATGCCTGCAGCTATGGAGATGGTGAGGGTAGCTAACATTTTGAATGAGGCTTATGGCATCAATACTCAGGTAAATGTTAGCATGTTCATTAAATTTAATTTTTGAAATGAAAGATTAACTAATTTAGTTTTATGATTGTAATAAAATTTTAGGGTCACAATGTTGATATTGGATACATCGGCCCTACACCCGCTTATTACTCCACTGCATCTACCATTGAGGTATTTAACTAGTAAACAATTATAAATTTATTACATGTTAATAGCATTGTTATATGAATGGTATTCTAATACCTGATTTTGGATGTTGAATAGGATAATATTTGAGGTTTCATGGGAACACTTCCTAGTGCCATTGGAGTTAGAAAAACCTACACATAGGTAATAGAATAAAGAGTTTAACTAATGAATTGTACTTAATAGATTTGTGTAGTTTATATTCATATCATTTGTTACATTGCGTTGAACATCTTTCAAACTCAAAGAATTACTTCGTATTCCATAACTAATAACTAGATGTTGATAGATGACAAAATTTCAACTACAATATAGTTGTTTAGAAAGTCAACATAAGTAGTGATGCAATTACTTCACATAGCATAAGTAATAACTACCTGAGCAACTTCCAATTGCATTTTTTTGTCATGGCATTCCATGAGACCACTTTTGCATCTTTTCAAAAATTCACGCCTTGTCTATGCTATGGATGCTTGGAAGAAATAAATGAAAGAATAATAGTAGTATTGGTAGGACAGGTATTGGAGTTGTTTGAGGGCCTCAAAGAATGTGGTCTCTTGGGTGATGTCCATCACCAAGAGACCACATTTCTTTGAGGCATTTTTCAAACAACTCATTGCCTTGTCTATGTTACCACATTTTCCATACATGTCTACCAAAAGCATTTTATCAAATAGTTCAATTTCCTTGCTACTATGGCTAAAAGCCTAAAAGCAGTTTCCAAACAAACTATGAATTTTGGAAAAAATCTATCAAATAATAATAGTAAGCATAGACATAGAGGAGTAGTTTGAGGGTCGTTCGAAGAAATGATTTGAAATGCATGAATTCCATCTCCATCACCATGAGACCACATTTCTTAGGAGGAAGCATTTTTTCAAACAGCTCTCTACCGCTTCTTTCTATGCCGCCACATTTTCCATACATGTCTACCAAAGCATTTTATCAAACTACTTGAACTTCCTTGCTGCTATGGCTAAAAAGTTTTTCCAAAAAAATATTCTCAACAAAACATGGATGCTTGGAAAAAAATCTATCAAAGCATAATAGGCAATAACATAGGACAAGACAAGTTGAGTAGTTTGAAAAGCCTTTCTGTTAGGGTCAGGGTCTCGCTGGTGATGGACCCCATTCCATCACCAAGAGACCACATTTCTTTGAGGTATTTTTTCAACAGCTCACCGTGATTTTCTATGCTACCAAATTTTCTATACATGTCTACTAAAGCATTTTATCAAACTACTTGAACTTCCTTGCTACTATGGATAAAAGCCTAAAAAAGGTGCTTTCCAACAAGCTATGTATGCTTGGGAAAAAATATATCAAAGCATAATAGTAAGCAATAGCATAGAAAAGGTAGCGAGTAGTTTTAAAAAATTCCTCGAAGAAATGTGGTCTCATGGTGTGGAATTCCATTCCACCACAATGAGACCAAATTTCTTTGAGTCATTTTTTCAAACAACTCACCACTTTTTCTATGCTACCACATTTTGCATACATGTCTACCAAAGCTTTTTATCAAACTACTCACTTCCTTGCTGCTATGGCTAAACACCTAAAATAGGTGATTTCCAACAAACTATGGATGCTTGGAAAAAATTATCAAAGTATAGTAGTAAGCAATATCATAGTCAAGGCAGTGAGTAGTTTGAAAAAAATCCTTGAAGAAATGTGGTCTCATGGTGATGGAATGCCATTCCATCACCATTAGACTAGAAACCAAACCTTTAACAAAAATTCCCCTCCAAATTCTTTTCAAGGTCTTCATCCTCATCCTCAATTTACCAATCCATGGAACCTTCCACCTTTTATTCCACTTGTTAATGTCCCCGCCCCTCCCTCTCCATGTCATGATCACCCTACATCTCATAACTAAGACCACACTATACCATCCATTCAATCCCAACATAATACCATAGAGAAGGCTATGAACTATCTGAGAAAATGCCTCAAATAAATGCGGTTTCATAGTGATAGAATTCCATGACACATTTTTTTGTAATGGCATTCCATCATGATGAGACCACATTTCTTTGAGGCATTTTTTCAAATATTTCACTACCTTCTCTATGCTAGCACAATTATCGTACATGTCTACCAAAACATTTTATCAAATGGTTCACTGCCTTGGTGCTATGGATAAAAGCCTAAAAATAGGTGCTTTCGAACAAGCTATGGATAGGGAAAATAGTAAGCATGATAGTAAAAAATATATAGTTTAATAATTACTCAATTTTTTTTTCACAATTTCATACGTTATAAGCCATGACGTGCGTCACTATTGTAGTTTCTATGAGTGAATAATTTGTTGTTTTATTTCTAGATGTTGGAAGTAGATACACTTCCAAATGTTCATAGGGCTATGGAGATTGGTGTTTCTTCTGCTATAGACTCCTCGATGCCTCTCATGGAGGTATGAGGCAGATTACTAAATTTCAATTTACATTCACTATTATAGTTGTTAATTAGTGAAAAATCAAACCATTATTGATTCATAGTTTAATTTTTCTTTGGATGATTTCTACAAGAATTTAGCATGCCACAACTTGGGAATTTGAATATTTCCCTCAAGGAGAGTTATCATCAGATGGTGGTAAGTGATTATTTTGTTAAATATATATATTTTTTACAATGTAATTTCTATTTATTAATGTCTTTAATTGTTATTGTAATAGATAAGGCTTGAACAAGAACTAAACCCTAGGAGGAGCACTCCTCGACCTTAGAATAAATAAGTGACAAACCTATCGCCATCTAATCGAAAAGCAAAGGGAAAGATTTTATTTCGAGAGCATGGAGAGCAATGACTTTTGATTCCAAAGCCCTTTGTTGTATGCCTATATGGAATTTTTGTACATATTTTGTATTGCATGTATTTGACATTGTATGCCTATATGGCATTCTTGTAAGCCCATATGGCTATTTTGTATATATTTTATACTTATATCAACATATATTGATGTATTCCTATATGGCTATTTGGTTAATACAAATCTTTTTTATTGAAGGTGTCCATATTTACATTATAAATCCATGGTTCAATAGATATGAGTTACATGTATTCAAGTGTATACATTACAAATTACATGTATACTTTGTGACTTACGTGTTTTCATATGTATACCTTGTATTCATGCATATACTTTGTATTAATTTGTGTATACTTCAAGGCTTATGTGTATTTGAGTACTTGTGCTTCCTTTATTCACATGCATTCTTGACTTATTCACGTGTATACTTATTAATTGGTTGGCCCTAGCATTGATCATTGTTGTCCTTCATGGTTTGTCTTGAATATTTATTGATTGATGCTAAATAACTTTATTATTTGATGCTAAACAACTTCAATATTTCTAGGAATACTAGTAGAGTTACACATTACAAAATTACATAAATTGAAAAGAAAATATTAATTGTAAATCAATGCACTAATTATTAACTTGATAATTGATTAAGAATGAGTATAATATATATATCAAGAGATGAGCCTTCTATAATGGCAACTGCCAACTAGAAAATAGGCAAAGCATTCCCAATACTTTGAAAGCAATAATCTGCCCAAAATTGCAATGGGAGATAAGGCAAATGAATCCACATAGGCATAAATAAACAAAGAACAGTTCACCCTTCATAGCTTGGTGTAACCATTTCGAAACTTAGAAGATCTTAAGGATAAAGAAGAATTATGATCTATATAATATAGAATTAGTACCTACTTTGATGACTACAAAATTTTCAACCATGGGCTTATCATGCTTTTTCAAATTTTGTTAGAAGGATTATTTAAGATCCTTGAGCAATGCATTTCATAATGCTCCCTTGTTCCTACATATCTCAATTTAGTTTAATTCAAAGAGTTCCATCAAATTCTTTATCTAAAAGCAAAAAACACGTTTTCAATTGGTATTCCATGAGATGTTTCATAAAAAGATTGCAGTATATTTAATATTTTGATTGGAACAACTCAATTAAGCAAAGGATACATAATCTTCACAACACTTACAAAACATAATATTCATAGTAGATGATGAGTAGTTAACTTCTTGACACATTATCATACAAACATTTATCTTGAATAGTGTTTAAACATTTTCACAACATAATCCTCACAGTACAAAATGAACTGTTATGTTCTTGATCCATCACCATATAAACAAGTCAAAAGATGTATATGTCAACTTTTTGCAATATTATTTACTATATAGGAAATGGACTTGGGAGAAAGTCTTATAATTTATAATACAAACAAGAAATGGACTTGGATGAAAACTTTATTTATCACACCAAATAATAAATGTACGTGAGAGCATCACTTGTTTCTCTTAGTCCATTTTTCAAGCATATCAAATTATTTCAAATGAAAATGACAAAATGTCTCACAACCAAAGTTGTTAATTGAGGAAAAAATAAAATATTTCCAAGTTCCACCATTGTACGCATTTACAATTGGTTGTATATTTTTGTAAGGGAAAGGAGGATAATTAAAAAATGTCTTGCACTTGCTGGAATTGAGGATGATCATATGCTTTTGGTGTGGAAAACTTAGAATTCTCAATTGTTGTGTGAATGTTTCTCTTTTCAATTATTTTGCGAGCCATCATAAGGGATTGAGTCAATTGAACATAGCTCAAATTGATTTGACATGTTTGTGTGTGAAAGAGGACCATTTCTAGTGTAAAAGTACCTATTGGGATGCGTTGGAATAGTTCATTTGGTCACACGAGCTACAAAATGAAAGTTGCACCACTATGCAACTTTACACTGCTTGCATTTGAAATTTTTTCCATCAAGTGAAAACTAGACACCATGGGAAAATGACTCTGAGATAACAAAAAATAAGAGAGGTTATTGTAGAGGAGCCCAACGTGATCCCGTAGGCTTAGATGGAGAGTTCGTAAGAATCATAGTTTATGATTAATAACCTGTCAAATATTGTAGCTATTTTGCACTTTGGACCCTTAAGGGGTCAAGTTGGTTGAATGTAGCTTAGAGTGATTAGGCCTGTTTGGGTGTGAAAGAGGACCATTCCTAGCATAAACGTACCCATCTAGATGCATTGGAATAGTTTGTTTGGTCACACGAGTTGCAGAACGAAAGTTTTACCACTTTGCAACTCTACACTACTTGCATTTGACACTTTTTCCATCAAGTGAAAATTCGACACCACAGGAAAAAATCTTTGAGATAAAAAAACCAAGAGAGGTTATTGTAGAGGGGCCTAACATGATCCCATAAGTTTAAACGGAGAGTTTGTAAGCATCATGGTTTTTGAGTAATAGCTCGTCAAAGATTGTAACCATTTTGTACTTTAGACCCTTAAGGGATCAAGCCGGTTGAATATAGCATAGAGTGATTCAATGTGTTTGGGTGCAAAATAGGACCATGCCTAGCATAAAAGTACCCATCCATATGCATTGGAATAGTTCATTTGGTCACATGAGCTACAAAACAAAAGTTGCACCACTTTGCAACTTTACACTGCTTGCATTTGACACTTTTTTCATCAAGTAAAAAATGGACACCATGGGAAAATGACTCTGAGATAACAAAAAATAAGAGAGGTTATTGTAGAGGGGCCCAACGCAATCCCATAGGATTAGACAGAGAGTTTGTAAGCATCACGGTTTTTTAGTAGTAGCCCATCAAATATTTCAACCATTTTGCACTTTGGACCCTTAAGGGATCGAGCCAATTGAACATAGCTCAGAGTGATTCATCATTTTTGGGTGAAAAAGAGTACCATGTGTAGCATAAATGTACCCATATGGATGTGTTGGAATAGTTTGTTTGGTCACACGAGTTGTAGAACAAAACTTGCACCACTTTACAACTTTACATTATTTGCAGTTGACACTTTTTCCATCAAGTGAAGACTAGACACCACAGAAAAATGACTCTGAGATAACAAAAACTGAGAGGTTATTGTAGAGGGGCCCAACTTGATCTCATAGGATCAGACATAGAGTTCGTAAGCATCATGGTTTTTTAGTAATAGCCTATTGAAGATTGCAACCATTTTGCACTTTGGACCCTTAAGGGATTAATCTGAATGAACGTAGCTCAGAGTGATTCGACATGTTTGGGTGTGAAAGGGGACCATGCCCAGTGTAAAATTACTCATCCAGATGCATTGGAATAGAATTTTTGGTCACACGAGTTGTAGAATGAAATTTGCACCACTTTGCAACTTTACACTGCTTACAATTCACACTTTTTCCATCAAGTGAAAATTGGACACCACAGAAAAATGACTCTGAAATAACAAAAACCAAGATGGCTTATTGTAGACATGCCCTATGTGATCCCAATGCCTCAGAAAAAATTCCTGTAAGTAACACGGTCTCACTCACTCCTACTATCTCTCTCCCCTCTACCCTTAACCCTCTACCCTCTACCATCTATCTCTCTACCACTCCCTCCCTCTCTCTCTCTCTCTCCCACTCACTCCCTCCCTATTTATCAGACCCATTTTTCCAAACAGGCCAAGTTAGGTTTCCAATTTCACCGAATTGGCAAGGTAGTGGACCCACTAGCTTTCCAATTTGGTGAAATTGGCAATGTAGTGATCTGTTTGAAAAAATGGGTCTAAGAGATGGGGTCTCCCATCACCAGAAGACCCCATTTTTTCAAACAGGCCAAGTTAGGTTGCGAGTTTCACTAAATTGGAAAGGTAGTGGGCCCACTATCTTGCCAATTCGGTGAAATTGACAATGTAGTGGCCTGTTTGAAAAAATGGGTTCAAGAAATGGGGTCTCCTAGTGAAAAAATGTGTCCAAGAAATGGGGTCTCTTGGTGATTTTGGACCCATTTTTTTCACTAGGAGACTCCATTTCTTGGACCCATTTTTTCAAAATCACTGGGAGCCCCCATTTCTTGGACTTATTTTTTCAAACAGGCCACTACATTGCCAATTTCACTAAATTGGCAAGCTAGTGGGCCCACTAAATTTCCAATTTAGTGAAATTGGCAATGTAGTGGCTTGTTTGAAAAAATGGGTCCAAGAAATGGGGTCTCCTAGTGATGTAAATCATAGGGGGACCCCATTTCTTGAACCCATTTTTTCAAATAAGCCAAGTTAGGTTGTCAATTTCATCGAATTGGCAAGCTAGTGGGTCATAATTGGGAGACCCCATTTCTTAGACCCATTTTTTCAAACAGGCCAAGTTAGGTTGCCAATTTCACTAAATGGGAAAGCTAGTGGGGTCTCTCTCTCTCCCCACTCTACCTTTAACCATAAACCCTAAACCCTTAACCCTCTACCCTCTATCTCTCTCCCACTCCCTCCCTCTCTCTCTCTCACACTCACTCCCTCTATCTCTCTCCCCTCTACCCTTAACCCTAAACCCTCTTTGTCTCTCTATCTCTCTCTCTCAAGTCTCTTCCTCCCACCCCCTCTTCCTCTCTTAGGTCTCTCTCTCTCTCTCTCTCACTCACTCCCTCTATATCTCTCCCCTTTACCCTTAACCCTAAACCCTAAACCCTTAACCCTTAAACCCTAAACCCTTAAACCCTCTACCCTCTACCCCTCTCTCTCTCTCTCTACCCTAAACCCTCTAACCTCTACCCTTAAACCTCTACCCTTAAAACCTCTATGCTCTACCCTATACCCAATAACCTCTACCCTCAACCCTAATCCATCAACCTTAAACACTAAACCCTCTACCCTCAACCTTAAACTCTCAACCCTCAACCCTTAAACCCTCTACCCTCAACCCAATACCCTCTACCCTCTACCCTAATCCCTCTACCCTATACCCTCTACCCTATACATTAGACACTCAACCCTAATCCCTCAAACCTATAGCCTAAACCCTTAACCCTAAACCCTTAAACCTTCTACCCTTAACCCAATACCCTCAACCCTCAACCCTAATTCCTCAACCCTCAACCCTCAACCCTCAACCCTCAACCATCAACCCTTAAACCCTCAACCCTTAAACTCTACCTCTACTCCTACACATTAAACTCAACCTCAATTCTCAACCTCAATTTAATACCTCAACCCTCAACCCTTAAATCCTAAACCCTCAACCCCTATACCTTCAACCCTATAACTGTAAACCCTTAAACCCTAAAACCTAAAACCTAAACCCTCAACCCTTAAACCCCAAACCCTTAAACCCTCTAACCTCTACTCTCAACCCTTAAACCCTTAAACAAGTAAACTCTCTACCCTAATTCCTCAACCCTCAACCCTTAATTATTCAAACCTTAAACTCTCTACTCTCTACCCTCTACCCTTAACCCTTAAACCCTAATCCCTCAACCCCTATACCCTCTACCCTATACAATAAACCCTCAACCCTAATCCCTCAACTCCTATACCCTCTACCCTATACAATGGACCCTCAACCCTAATCCCTCAAACCTATACCCTCAACCCTCTACCCTCAACCTTAAATCTTCAACCCTAAACCCTTAAACTATGTACCCTCTATCCTCTACCCCATACATTAAACCCTCAACCCTCAATTATCAACCCTCAACCCTTAATCCCTCAACCCCTATACCCTCTACCCTATACATTGGACACTCAACCCTAAACCCTTAAACTCTAAACCCTTAAACCTCATACCTTCTACCCTCAAGCCTAATCCCTCAACCCTATACCCTCAACCCTATACACTCAACCCAATACTGTAAACAATCAACCCTATAGGTCCTCAACTGTATACCCTCAATTCCCAACCCTCTACCCTATACATTGGATCTTCAACCCTCATATATCTTTGTCCCTCCCTCCTCTTCTCTATTTCTCTCTATCTCACTTATCCCTCCATCTCTCCCTCCATCCATTCATCCCTCTCTACCCTAATCCATCAACCATATACCCTCAAACCTTAAACCCTTAAAAACTCAACCCTAAATCCTAAAGGCTCAACCCTCAACTCTTAAACCCTAAATCCTTAAACCCTCAACCCTCAACCCAATACCCTCTACCCTCAACCCTAATCACTAAACCCTTAAACCCTTAAACCCAAGTAAACTCTCTACCCTAATCCCTCAACCCTCAACCTACCCTCTAACCTATACATTGGACCCTCAACCCTAATCCTTCAACCATATGTACCCTCAACCCTAATACCTCAACCCAATACCCTAAGCCATCAACCCTATAGGTCCTCAACCCTATACACTCAATTCTCAAAGCTCTACCCTATACATTGGATCCTCAACCCTCAAATATCTCTATCCCTCCCTCCTCTTCTCTCCTCTCTATCTCACTTCTCCCTCCATCTCTCCCTCCCTCCCTCCATCCCTCCCTCTCTACCCTAATCCCTCAACCCTAAATCCTCAACCCTTAAACCAATAAACACTTAACCCTAAACCCTAAACCCTAAACCCTTAACCCTTAAACCCTAAACCCTTGAACCCTCTATCCTCAACCCAATACCCTCTACCCTCTACCCTCTACCCTCTACCCTCTACCCTCTACCCTCTACCCTCAACCCTCAACCCTTAAACCCTAATCCCTCAACCCCTATACCCTCTACCCTATACAATGGACCCTCAACCCTAATCCCTCAACCCTATACCCTATACCTTGTACCCTAAACCCTCAACCCTCAACCCTTAAACCCTCTACCCTCTACCCTCTGCCCTATACATTAAACCCTCAATTCTCAACCTTCAACCCTTAATCCCTCAACCCTTAAACCCTAAACCCTCAACCCTTATACTCTCTACCCTATACAATGGACTCTCAACCCTAATCCTTCAACCATATACCCTCAAACCTATACCCTAAACCCTAAAACCTCTACCCTCAACCCTAAACCCTTAAACCTTATACCCTTTACCCTCAACCCTGTTTAAGAGTGAATTTACACCCCTTCAGAAAATTCCCCTTTTTCATTTTTCCACCTTAGAAAACTAAGTTTAGAGGCTTAATTGCACCTAAGCCCACTGGTTGCATCCCACTTAGTGTCTGTTTTAAGTGTTAGTGAGGGAATTTCTGTTGGGGACATCTATGCAGTGTGTAGACATCTGCATGGTGCACTTACGTCCCTGGAAGATTCATGCAGCTAAATCTACAGAGGTGTTACACTTCTCATTGGTGGTCAAGTTGTAACACCCTCTTCATTTGGTTGACCCAAATATGGCCATTTTATTCATATCCTCTTCAAATTCACTCCTTCAACAAGCATTCAAACCAGCTTCTTCAAACTCTTGCACTCACTTCAAGCATTCTAGCAACACTCTTGCACCTCATTGCAAGAACAAATTCATTCCACCACTTCATTAGGGAAATTTTGGGACCACACCATTACAATAGAGGCTCGAATACTCTCAATCTCTCCCCCATTAGCCATGAGTGCTTTTGGTGGAGGTGGTAAGTTTCCCATTCCTCTCCTCTATTACTTGGTAGAGTAAGCACATTTACTGTTTTGTAGTGCTTTAGTGTTCTTTACTACATTGTTTTCTTTATCTCACTTTCTTGGTTGTCCGTAGAGGTGGAAACACCTAAATGGGGGTCTAACTGAGGCAGGACCTTGTACAGCCACAAAAATTTTCCTCCTTGTGTGTAGGTGAACATGCTTTCGAGGAGCTAACTAGCGAATGAGTTTCTTTGTGAGATCATTCTTGTCACCTTAACTCTCACATTTTTACTTTATCGCATTAGAGAGTATTTTGTTTACTTAATCACGTTATTTTAGCCCTTTTATAGTAGTTAGTTGGGCCGTTAGCTTGTTTTCTTAAGTTTGACCTTGTTTCAATTTTTTTTTGTTTGTATGGATGCCATCACACTTGAGAGATGCCAGTGTGCTGCACTGTTGTCCCAAGATCGCACTTTTGTCCTCAGATAGAGAGCCTCCTGAGGTGTAGTATTGAACCTGAAAACTAGCTCACCTAGCCCCATCTTGCATTTTGGGTTTGTAGGGTGATTGAAATACATTATAGTCCTCATCATTCTTGTCCCACATTCCCCAACATCTTTTTAAGCTGAGGTAAGTTAGGGCAGCCTTCCGCTTTTGGCCCTCTGTGACTTGGGGCCTTGAATGTGGTCAGTCCCTCTCTCTTACATTTTTGGTGAACCTGATGTGATCCAATGCATGTTCATTTTTTTGTGTTGAGAACTCTCCCATGTACTCCGCAACCATTGTATTCTTGAGTGTTGTGAAGGTTTATGAGAATCACAACCTAGTCTAAAACTTCTAGGTATATTGTTAGGAGAAGTGTACGACACCTCCTGATGGAAAGGATGAAGGTCACTATTGGTTTCTATACAGGTATTTTCTCTAGTCCTACCATTAGCATGGCCCCATAGGAGTAGTTGTCAAGGGGCGAGATAGGATTCTCTGATGAAACTGATCATGTCCCCACTCCTCCTGCATCCTCTATGCCATCATTGGTGGATGAGTTTGAGGTTAGTCAAATCCCTTCAAAATATGTTTCCACCCTTAGCAAGGGGTTGGACACTTTGGAAAATCATCTAGAAAGAAACCCGAAGATGGCTAAAGCCACTCGGGTCATTAGTGAACTAAAATACATGATTGGAAAAGATCGAACAGGCTTGGAACTCCTGGCTAGTCTCACTAGTTTGACAGAAGCATGTGCTCCCTCGAACACTCCTGGCATTATGTGAGGAGCCACTTTCAAAGATTACGAGGGATATCTAGGAGTGTTAATTCCTCCCATGTATGTCTACATGGCCGAAATGGTCCCATCTATCAGCATCCCCTCTATCTCTGAGAAACCCAAAACTATTAAAGTAAACAAGATTCCCTTGGGCTTCAACTTCACCCCTTTTGTCACCTCTAGTGGTGGAGTTTTTAGCAGGATGAGTGGTGGACACTTTGGTAGTGGTGGTGGATTTGGTAGTAGAGGTGGCACTAGCAGAGGTGGTTTTGGTGGAGATCATGGTGGTGGCTTCGAAAGTGGAGGTGGCTCTACCGAAGGTCGTACTGGTAGTGGTGGTTCTAGCGGTGGTCACTCTGGTGGTTCTGGTGGTGGTTTTGGAGGAGAAGGTTCCTCTAGCCCTTTATCTTCTAATGACCCTATTCTGAATACTCTCCTTTAGAATATGGGTAAGATGCAGAGCCAGTCGATGAGTCTCTCCCAAGCCTATGTGCAACCTATCTTTTAGCCCTTTTTCTAGCATAGCCCATTGTCAATTGCAATTTTGAATACTCCCTTCCCGAAAGGAATGGAGATCCCTAAATTTGAGAAATATGGTGGAAAAGGGGATCCACAAACACATGTGTCTACATTTAACACCTTATGCACCAATTTCTTCCATCATGATGTGTTAATGGTGAAGTTATTCCCCCGATCACTAGAGTACACAACCTTGGAATGGTATTGCTCCTTTCCTGACAATTCTATCTTCTCATTTGACCAACTTGTCAATCAATTCCTTAGAAAGTTTCAAGCTAATATCAAACTGAAGATGACCTTCTCGGATCTCATCCGATGTAAATAAGGAGATAATGAAAAAATCATTGATTTTATAGCACGCTATCAAGTGCTTGCTTCAAAACTCTCATATTAGCTGCCCGATTATGATGTACAAAAGGTATTCATAGGGAACTTACAAAGGCCTTGGCAAGAGAAGTTTTCCCTTATGAAGTACCCTTCTTTTGTGCATTTGTGTGCAGCCTTACGAGAGTACCAACAGATGGTTGTTCAGTTCAAGGGATCCTCCTCACACTCCCCTTCTGATGGAAAGTCCATCATATCAATATTTGGGAAAGGTAAGGCCGTTATGAATGTAGTAGCCGCTGCTGATGACAATGGCCTCAAATGTAACCGAAAGTTTACAAAGTTATCAAAATCTTACTCTTCCATCTTACAAAAGTTGTTGAAGGATAAGATCGTAACCTTGTCGAATCCTAAGCCTATTAAAGAGTCTTACCCTAATTGGTATGGTGGGAGCACTTATTATCAGTACCATTAGGTTAATGGACATGATACCAAATGTTGTATGCAGCTACGCCATGAGATATAGGACTGCATTGAGGATGGTACCATTTGTCTCGATGGGAGTAAACAAAATGCTAACAAATCAGTGGAAAAAGCTAATAGTGAATTGCAAATATACATGGACCCATTTTTGTCATATTCTGCTAACATGATTATTGATTCCATTGACTCTATTGCTCAACCCGAGGCCTATGTTAACATGGTCACAGTGACTTCTGCTGCTCTACCTGCACCCAGTTCTCCAAACATAACATTCACATTACAAGCTTTTCCCTTGAACAATAAGCCCTCTCCCCTATACATTCCTACTCTCCTTAATGGTAACATTGTGACAAGGGTCCTGGTAGACCCCCTGAGCCATGTGAATCTCATCATAGAGGATACATTGGTATTAAATTCATTACAAAGGGAAGAATATAAGGAAAAAAATATGCCATTTGTACTCATGATGGTATGTGTCTCAAACCTTATGGCTTGATAACCTTGTCCATCCTAGTTGGACCTAGGGCTGTTGACATGGTTTTCAATGTCATTCTAGAGTTGGATCCATTCAAGATGAAGCTAGGCATACCTTGTCTAGCTTCCATGAATGGAATTGCCTCCGTTGTTCACAAGTTCTTAAAATTTTCTCATGAAGGTGTCATGCATGTAGTGCATGACACCAAATATCAACCCTTGGTGTCCAGTGGTGGATATCCATTGGATCACTCCCCCCCAATTCGTCTACTTCCTCTGAGAACATACCTACTTTACAATAATTATGTAAAGTATAAGACTAGGGGCAAGGGATAGCCGAAACTAACCCTTCCTGTGATACAATAGTCGGTCACTTCCTCCTCCCAAGAGGAGGAGAAGGTTGTACCGATTGCTCCCCATTCTTAGAAGATAGAGAAGTCCACGCCGGCTCCCTCTCCTTCCCATAAAGGCAAAGAGAAGGTTGCCTTTTCTTGGACCGCCTCATCCTCTCCCCTTGGGAAGAGTACTGGATGAGTCAGCCTGACAGCTATCCGCTAAGCCCAATGATACCTCCTTGGCATAGGCCCAAGATCAGGATCTTAGACCTCCCTAACAAATACCCTAGACCGTGGTATTACTTATATGGAAAAAAGAAGGGTTCCCAAAGGGAATTCGATCTATGGCCTCCTACTGCTCCTGCTCCTAAAGTAGTGAATGGGAAGAGGCCCATTGTTGAGGCTCTTGAGCCAACTCCCCCCACTACTCCTCAACCTATTCCTCCTACTCCCATTCAAGAATATATTCCTTCGTGGGAGACAACCATAGTGGACATTCCCATGGTTGAGTAGGAGCCTTCTACTCCTTCATAGCCTCCAACCTCCAAATCAAAGAGTCATAGAAACTTCCTTGCGTGCAAGTGCAAGTTCCAATGAAAGGATATCTTAGCTAAGTAAGCCACCTCAAAAAAGGAGGAAGAGATGACAACCCCTACTTTAGGGTCTTCTACAGTGTCGTCTTCTTCCCTTCCTTCTACCTCTCTTTAGTTTGGTCCTATGTTGCTTCCAGCTTACATTGCAAGAGAGAATGAGCCTAACCCCAAGGGGGTACAGGTGTTCATCACTCCTTTGGTGGAGCCACCTTTGTTGACGTCCATTCTAGATATCCAACCTTTCCCAAAGCTCATGGATATGGTTAATACTTTGGTTGTATCCACTATGGTTATTTCCTCCTCTTCCTTCACACCTCTAGCCTTGTCTGTGGGGAGTTCATCTCCCTTAAGGAAGAAAAATATGGAGTGTGGTCCTTCTAGTAGTGAAGGATGCAAGAGGATCCCACCTTCTTCACAAGGTGGTCCCATTCTGACTTGTTCTGTCCTAGTGATGGAACTAGTCTCAACTTCCCCTGAGTTTGCTATCACTCTCGAGTCATTCGATGAACCTAGTAGTGAATCTCAGGTGCAACCTGGCCCATCCATTGAAGTCAAACATGGTGCTCCTATAGGATGCATGTTTAACTCTGTGGATGAAGTTTTGGCCTTGTCAGTGATCTTCACAAAATTGTTGACCCTAGCTCCACAAGAGCTTGGCGAAGAAGACCTTGCGAGGCCTTCTTCCTTATCCCTTGTTGCGGTAGGGTCGGATGCTCCTCCTCTTAACATCCCATCACTGCAAGCTTGTCCTCCTTCCCCCTACAATGACCTAGAGTGGGAAGTAGATGACCTCTTGGTTGATCAGTGTTGGTAGGATGCCTCTTCTTGATCTTGTGCGTGTGTGTGTTTTGTGATGTGTTCCCCTGTTATTGTACTATGTGTGCCTAGATGACCCTTGTCACCCCTATTGGTGCTTGGACACAGGTGTGGTTTTTGTGTCATAAACCTTCCTCTATTTTTATCATCATTCTTCCATGTTTGTGCTTGATTTTTGGTAAATTGGGGATGATGCAAAGCGTTGGGGGCATTTAGGCTTCCCTTCCATGTTGACCCAATTTTTTATTTTTACTTTGTTTTCATGCATTCTTCCTGATCTGATTGGGGATTGGAGATCTTTCACCTTGCACTGTGGTTACCTATTATTTATATGAGCACGGATAGATCTAACCTTGCTAAACTAGATCCACCTGTGCCCTTTGTTTGTGTTTTTCTCTTTTTCTTTCTTTTTATCTTTCTCACTTCTTTGCTTGATTTGTCCCTCTCATGTGTGACAATGTCTTTCTTTAACATTTTGATTTTTAGAAAATGCATTCAATACTATCGAATATTTTCTCAAAAATCTTCAAAAACCTTTCTTCAGAATTGCATTCTCAACTTGGAACCCTAAGAGAACATGTTTCCTTCATCATGGGTTCATAAAGAAAGGACTTGAAAACCTTCCTCCAAAGTGGGAAAAACATTGATCTTCCCCTCGTGTGGGGGCATATTCTTCCTTTCAAATTCCTTGATGAAGTGAACATCTTTCAAAAGGATCCCTTGATGATGGATAGATTGAGAAAGAGAACATCTACTTTTGAACTGTGTGTCCCTTGAGTGAACCCCCCTCTTCATGTTGAGTCCCAAAGGGATCCCTTTAAAAGTCTTCCAAATTGATCAACATTTTGCATGATTGTCTGCTTACTTTCCTACGTGGCCACTTCCTGACTCTATGGAGTCCACTTTCCTATGTTTCCTCTATATAAGAGATCTTGGGGGATACCTCCCTACAGGACTGAGACCTTGTAGGGATCTTCCTTTGAGATTCCTCCATGTGAGAGATATTGGGGGATGGCTCCCCTATAGGTCTATGGGCCTGTGGGCACTTTCTTTGGTTTCCTCCATGTGAAGATCTTGGGGGTTACCTTCCCTATAGGTCTATGGGTCTATAGGATGCTTTCTTGGGTATTCTTCATGTGAGAGATCTTGGAGAATACCTTCCCTATAGGTCTGTGGATCTGTAGGGCGTTTTCCTCACTTCCTCCATGTGAGAGATCTTGGGGGATGTTTCTCGGGTATCCTCCATGTGAGATTTCTTGGGGGACACCTTCCTTGCAGGTCAACAGGCCTGTAAGGTGCTTACTTTAGAAGGCTTTCTTCATGCAAGAGATCTTGGGGTTTCCTCCTTATAGGTTTGTGGGTCTGCAAGATGCTTTCTTTCTTCAACTTCATAGTTCCAAGAAGCTATGAAGTCCTTCGCTTTTCCTATACCTTCAGGTTTGTCAAATCATGGTCTACTTCCTCAGTAGTTCAGGTATACATTCCTAACCTTACTCCTTCCTTGATCTACTTTATTGAAGCCCTCATCAGTACTCCTTCAGGTCAGTCGGTCGAAGAGGCAATTACAACTTGACCACCAATGAGAAGTGTACCTCTATTCTCCTATATGTCGTACATTTTACATTTTCTTTTTCGCTTTTTTTTTGTGTTTTCCTTTTGGGGATGACACAAAGCATTGAGATGCCCTATGTCTCTTCCATGTTTTCCCAAACAATCCCTTTTCCTTTTCCTTTGTCTTTTTCTTGTGTTTTTCCTTTTGGGGATGATGCAAGGCATTGAGACCGAAATGTCTCCTTCATGTTGACCCAAAAGCTTTTCCTTTTTGTTTTCTTTTCGCTTGTGTTTTCCTTTTGGGGACAATGCAAAGCATTGAGACCGCAATGCCTCTTCCATGTTGACTCAAAATGGACTTTGTTTTTGCTTTTCTTTTTTTTGCTCTCTTTGTGTCATTCTTCCAATTCTATGTGTATTTGGGGAATGATGATAGTTCTGAGCTATTTAATAAAAAAATTGCAGCAACAAACATATTGACCCAAAATCCATAGATCCCTTATGTATTTGGTGTGTTCCTTTTTGTGGGAAACCTCCCTTTCTTTTGATTTCTTTTTCATTTACATGAAGCAGCCTAACTTAGAAACATATGACCTGGCATAGGGGCTTTCCAAGTTGGCTCTCATGTCTTGTTTTCTTTTTGCATTCCTTTTTCCTTTGCTACTTTAAAGTAATTACTCACAGAACGGTGTGTAGCAATTCCTTTAAAGTGGGGGGATACATTGGCATCATTTCATTTTCATTCTTGGTTCTTAATGTAGCCTTGTCACTTCATACGATGCATTCATCACTTTTTGGACAACATTGGGTGTGATTTCCTTCATAAGTGTGATCTATCTTAGCATATTACATTCCTCTTAGTGGTTTGATATGACACACTACATCCCCTAAGTTGTGAATATTTTATTCTTTGATTGGTCCTCTCTTGGAGACATTAGACACAATGTTCCCTAAGTGACAGACCTTGCATGAAATTAACAAGACTCCTTTGAACATCTTTTACATTTTACATTTTACATTTTTGCCACCTTGCATAATGCAACTTGCATGCTTGTGGTACCTTGCTCTTTGTTCATGGGTTCTAAGTATATGAAGCTTTGCTTGTCTCATGAAGCATGAACCAGCATTTTCCTTTGTGGCACCTTGTTAAAGTTATTAGGAGGTATAACTTTAATATGGTTGAGCAGGAAGCCCATTCAGTGACACGACTTTCACCATAGCCACCTATGTGTTTGTGATTTCATACCAAGTAGCCTATGTACTTCACCTTTTGGGTCTTCTCACTAATGGACTACCATGATTTTTGTCACCCCTGAGTGAGTATGCATTCTCTTTTTCTCACAAATAGCCTAGATCTAATCCACAACTAGTTGGACAGACGTTCGAAGCTTGATTTGATTCTCCCTTTTCTTCTTGTATGTCAAATTATGTGTTCCTTGGTTCTTATGTTTAGTTTTCCATGGTATCTTCATCCTAGGGGCTTGATCGTTGTCATTCCATCTTGCTAGCATAAGTGCATTTGGATCCCTCTCGATATGCATGACTACTTTAGTGTGAGTTTGAAGAAAATTCATCCTCTCAATAAAGTGGGGGATAAATGTACCATAGAAAAATGGATCATTGACATTTTCATGGTCTTTTAGGTCTTTCTCTCATGATGCTTGGTCTATTTTTCTTTTATTTAATGTTGCAATGTAACTTATGCATTCACATTAAGACCTAAATATTCAAATTATGACGTCTTGTGAAGGTGTTGTGAAGTGTTGTAACACTTTTCTAGAGTATTTTTATTATAATCCACCTAAAAATAACCTTTTCATCACTTTTCAAGTCCCATTTTGAAGAGTTGTAAAGTCTTGTAACAAGATTTCACACTTTTCTAGGCTTAATTTCACTATTTACACCTTTCTTATGCTTTATATGACCCCTTTATACACTCATAAGGCTTAATTAAGTGCATTTTTTAATGTAAGCCCAAAAATAAATGTGACTTAATTCTTGACACCCACTTTCAAGCCCAAGGTGGGACCCATTCGTCATGGGTGGCGAATGAGTCCCTCTTGGCTCCAAAATCAAAATAATTCAAATTTTCTTTCAGGTTTTTATTCAAAATTACCTTATGTCATCTTGTGATGATGTATCATTGGGTTATTAGGGAACAATCTGAGTGTATAAATAAGTGTTTTTTTTTCTCATTTTACACCTAATTCATTCAAGCATTCATCAAGTTTACTCATTCACTAATTGCATTCAAGCATCATTTAATTAAGCAAACATCAAGCATCTTGGAGCAGCCATTGATATACCTTCAGATTTCTTCAACAAGATGGTGGTGAGTTTAGGACATTTTCATGTTGTTTATTCATCTTTCCTTGTTCATTTCATTCCATTTCTTCATTAAGGGTTTGATAACCAAAGTGGGATTTAACAAAGGCAAATCCCTATACTCTAACCCTTAACCATTTTCCCCCTCTTGCATGTGTGTTTGTAGACTTTTGAATGCAGATTTTCCAAGCAAATAGGTGTTGAAAGGTGGTAAAAAATTCAACAAAGTGTTTCAAGTCAAATCAATCCTATTTCAAGCTTGGAGACAACCTATAGTCCATTTTTTGCAGATTTGACTTTGTCAACCCGACAGGAAGACAAGTGCAAATATGGAGCTATAGAATTGACCTTTGATCTCACAGAATTTTGGGAGAGGAATGATTCACCATCAGTGGTGAATGAGTCCCACCTCAAGGTTGAAAAAGTAGATTCTATCAGATTCTAGTTCTTGACAGTCAGAAACCTATTTTCACGTGTTTTTGCTAGTAGCAGGACTAATTCACCAGCAGTGGCGAATGAGTCCCACTGGTGATTTTCATTGATTTTTTCCAGCATTTATATCATCCCATATTCAAAATTCATTGCCCAGGTGCACTCTGTTCATCCTTCTTTCAATTATATTTTGCATTCATTCATGTTTTAGTTCATTCTTGCATATCTCACCATGTTTTCAAACATTGCATATTTCATAGGTTTTGCATCAATAGTCAATCAATTTCATTGGTTAGTTGCATTTAGAACATTGAATTTAATCATATTCACATCATACAAACCTCTATTTGAGTGAAACACAAAATTGTTGGTTCAATAATATAGTTGACATTACCCAATTTCTTACAATAAACACAATAATTAGAATGACATATTTTGTAACCTTGTTCAGTCATAAAACTATCAAATTTCAAATACAATTGCCAAGGTTCTTGCTTCAGACCATACAAACTCTTCTTTAACTTGCACACTAATTCCTCCTTACCCTTGACCTCATATCCCTGTGGTTGCTCCATGTATATTTCCTCTTCCAAATCCCCATGAAGAAACGTTGTTTTCACATGTAGTTGTTCAAGATGCAAGTCTTATGTAGTCACAAGACTTAGAATAGTTCTAATAGAAGTCATCTTTACGACTAGAGAAAATATTTCTGGTGCAGGAGCACCTGCCAAGGTGCCAAGGTGCAAGCACTTTTTGAAGTCTTGTTTTAAAAATTTATTTCATTTTGTTGTGTAAGGTCTCAAATACCATTTAGGATGTGTTGAGGACCTTTTTGGTGCTTAGGTTAGAAATTGAATAAATGAGAATTCTTTTGTGTGGTTATTTCCTAAGTTTTTGCAAGAGTTGGAAAACACACTGTGCTTTCAAACAACATAGTTTTTGCCATTCTTGGGCTCGAGGAAATAACCTAACTGATTCCTGGCATTGTAAAAAGCTCATGCTTGACCTTTGAAAAAGGTGGGATGTTTTTGACATTAGCAGTTTTCATGTGAATGAGAAAAAGCAGTGATTTTGCTGTGAAAAAATATGATTACCTGTTCTTGGCCGCGTGACAACTGCTATATGGACTGAGAAATATATTTTATTGGTTTCTTCTAGCTTGTAGAGGAGTCTTTGAATCGGTTTTGTGGCTAAATAAATAGTTTGTTAATCACTTTTTCCATTCTTTACATATTTAGTGTTTCTTGATTTGGTGTTTTTGACTGTAATCTGGTAGTAATGGAGTCTTAGGCCGCATTCTTCCTGAGTCAACAAGCATGGACTCATTGGGAATGTGGACAAGCTCCCTAACTGTACATAGTTTAGGGGTAGGAAGCATTAGGAAGTCTAAGAGCAAGCTTAAGGTCTTTTCCTAGGCGAGACCAAAGGCGCCCGGTTGGGAAAAGACATTCTTTGCACTGACCAAACGTGGCAGGGGTGTAAAATGACTAACAAAGTAGAGTGTGAAGTGTTTGTAGGAGTCTTCACCAAGGTTGGAATGAGTGCAAAAATTTTGACTTATCATCTGGAGGCTATAAACTAAAAGTAGTCCAAGAAAAAGATTAAGGAAAGCCCTAGTTCTTGCAAGAACTGGGTACATCACATGTATAGACAGAAAACAGTCCAAGACCCTAAAAATATGTTAGTGCTCCAAGTTTGAGCAAGGGTGACTGAAGAAAGTTTGGCTTGACAAGGTGAAGGAGAGGAGTGATAAGTGTTTTTCTTGTGTGAGGAGGCCTAATCCTAGTAGCCCTCCTAAAACCCTAACCTAGGGCATGATGAAAGCGATGGAAGAATGGAGTTTTGTGCTTATGCAAGAACCTTCCCTTGACTGTTTTAAGGCCTTGAAAACCCATGCACACCCCTGTATGAAAGTTGGAAGATGTTTGAGGTTTACTAGTCTTTATAAGAACTAAGGGCTAGATTGAGTGTATGAGGAAAAGCACCAAGAACTCATTGGTGGCAACAAACTGGAAAATAAGCACCAAGAACTATTTAGCAGTAGCAAATTGGAATTGATAGCAGGGTTGGCAAGTGACCAGGGGTGCCTAATAACCTTTAGGACCTATAGGTTGAGTGGTGAAGTGAAACACCAAGGGGCTATCTATTGGAGACCCAGAGCATTGAGATTGTGATTATCTCAATCCAACCCTTGTTCCATCAATTTCATCAAAATCTATACCTTTTTCTATACAAAATATTTTACCATGAGTCATGCCTTATATCTTTTCTTGCTTCCATCTTCTTCCCTTAGCCTGTAAACCCATTTATTTGGCAATGCTCTTTTACTTGTAGGAAATTAAACTAAGTCCCAAGTCTAATTCTACAACAAGGAATCCATTTCCTCTTTCATGCCTAGCTCCCATTGCTTTTTGGTATCTACCTACATTGCTTCATCATAACCTTCAGGTTCACCAAAATCAGTTAATAATATAGAATATAATGATGGAGAAAATATTTATGAAGTTCTAGTTATCCTTGTAGAGCATCTAACACTTGTAGGAGTCTATGGGATAACTTGTTGTTGTTGAGCATCAAGTACCACTAGCATTTTATTTTTTGGAATCTCATCCAACACCACATATTCCTTTTTGGCATGTTCATGCTTCTTTTCCTATAGTTGATCCTTATACATGACCTTCTCATTGAATATACTATCTTTGCTCCTAATGATTTTATGATTTTCATAATCCCATAACTGATAACCAAATTCATCTACTCTATATCCAATGAAGGTACATTTTTTAGACTTAGCCTCAAGCTTGGTTCTATTTTCTATATCAACATGGACAAAAGCTTCACAATCAAAAGTTTTTAGAAATGAGTAGTTTACCTTTTTACCCATCCATGCCTCCTCTAGAGTACCACCATCCAAAGGATTTGAAGGTCCCCTATTTATTAAATAAACAACGATATGTACAACATCTACCCAAAAGTGTAAGAGTAGTCCAACATGCAATCTCATGCTCCTTGCATTCTCCATAATGGTCCTATTCATCCTCTCAGACACATGACCATTTTATTGTGGGATTCTAGGAGCTGTTTTCTACATACAGATTCTATTGTATGAAAAATAATTTTCAAATTCTCTACTGCAATACTCATCTCCATTAATAGATCTGAGACACTTCAATTTTTTTCCTGTCTCATTCTCAACCAAAGCTTTCCACTTTTTAAAAGTTTCAAAAACTTCTGATTTTTGTTTTAGGAAATACACCCATGTTTTCCTAGTTGCATCATCAATAAAAATAACATAATAGGAAGAGCCACCAAGAGAAGATACTGGAGCTAGTCACCATACATTTGAATGCACAAGCTCTAATTTCTCACTCTTCTTCTCTTTCCCAACTTTGAGAAATCAAACTCTTTTCTATTTTTCAAAAACACAATTTTTGCTTTTTATCAATCTACTTCAGACCCAGTAGCAAATTTTTGGCGTGAAGGATCTTCATCCCTTTCTCACTAGTGTGCCCAAGTCTATGGTGTCACAATTTTGTTTATGTCCCCGCAACAAGTGCTCTAACTATCTCAGTAACATCTATTTCTATAGGAGCTAAGGTAGAATAAGTATTACTAGTACACAAATACAATGTGCCTACCTTTTCACCTTTCACTACTACTAATGCACTTTTAGTGACCTTCCAAACTTTGTTTGTAAAGGTAACTATGCAGCCTTCACTACCCAGTTGTCCTACAGAGATTAAATTTCTTCTCAAATTTGGAACATGCCTTACCTCCTATAGCAACCATTCATTTCCATTCCGCAACTTGATTTTTATTTTTCCTTTTCCAACAATCTAGAAGGGTTCATCATCACCCAAATATACCTGTCCAAAATCACCTTGAATATAATCTACAAAATATTTCCTATGGGGTGTGGCATGAAATGAAGCCCCTAAATCTATTACCTAGGAATCGTCAACATTATCTAAGCATAGATTTAAAGTATCCTACAATTTATTACATGCAACATTAGCTTCCATATTGTCATCATGTTGTCCATCTCCTTGTTTTCCTTTTCGAGACCAACAATCCTTCTTCAAATGTCCTGGCTTTCCATAGTGCCAGCAATCCATTTTCCTCTAGATTTAGATATGCCTTTCTTCGATTTCCCTTGTGACTTCCCATGATTTTTTGGGCTTTTTCCTCTCTCCTTTGTTCTTCCCCTATTCTCTATAGTCAAAGCATTACCCAATGTTGAAGTCTCACCTATACTTTTCCTTTGCATTTCCTCGCTAAGGATAACACCAACAACATCATCAAATTTCAATGTATTTGAACTAGAGATAGAGTTACTTACATCCATGACCAAGCTATTCCAACTTTTTGGCAAAGAACATAAGACCAAGAGAGCCCTCACCTCTTCATCAAAATTCACTTTTACAGAAGTTAACTGACTTTTAATCATATTAAACTCATTTAAATGATCTATCATAGATCCACCTTCAATCATTTTTAGATTAAACAAATGCTTCATGAGAAATACCTTATTTGAGGCTAATATTTTTCATATAATTTATCCAAATGTTCCATCAGATCCACTGTTGTCTTTGCTTCTATTATATTGAATGCCACAGATGGTGTCAGGCACAACCAAATGGTTCCCAGTGTCTTTCTATCTAGAATATCCCATTCTTCATCAGACACAATAGCTTCTTTCTTTGTTTTTCCTTGCAATGGCCGCCATAGATCCTTTTGATACAAATAATCTTCCATCTGCATCTTCCATAATTGATAATTCTAGCTGTTGAACTTCTCAACCTTGAATTTTCCTTCTTCCATTGCTCTCACTCAAATCTAGAGGTTTCCTTCCAATCAATCGAAATACACATGGCTTTGATACCATTTGTTAGGGATTAGGAAGATTGGAGAAATAAATATTAACAATTATATGCAGATTAAATAACCTAGAAATAACAATGAAGAATAACACAAAAGAGATCAAGACATAAATTGATCGTGGTTCACCCAATATGGGCTACATACCCAGAAACTTAGCCACCCAATGATATTATTATCCAATGCAAAGCATATTACAATCTCGCGAATTGCACACACCACAACTTACATCCCAACCATTTCTAACAAACTTTTAGAAGCTTCTAGAATTAGGGTTTTGCAAAGTCATTTTTCATTTGATGTGTCAACGGAAAAAAATAAATCGGGGGCTACAACCCCAACCCCAACAAGGCTACATTACGAGTGTACAGTATTAGTCACCACATACCAACAAATATACTATTATCAATTTGTTGAAAAACAATATTAAATTTTCTTATCAAATAATGATATGTATTGATGAACTCCCTGCTTTATAGATACCATAAATAGTTACAGTGGCAATAATAGAGACTAGGCTCTTTCTTACATTAACAAAAATACTCGAGGGCTTAAACCATCTAAACCAATATGTCAATAATAACTATTAAGTATTGCATTAGTTCTAATATTTGATTGACTACTCATAACTAATTTGGTCCCTACAACTACAAGATTGTGTAGCCACTACAAATGCAATCCAATGCATTTGAGTGAAGTCTACAATAGACTTTTACTATATGGAATTATCATTTTTGATTCTTATAGCTAAAAAAATTGTAATCACATAGAAGACTTCATGACATAAGTTTGTTCCAAGAATTTTCTTAAAGAGTAAAATAATTCAGATTTGAGAAACTATGGTCGAAAGCAATCTATAGAAGAAAGAATGATGAACACAACAAAACAGAATTTGTGAGTGTTTTTTTTGAAATGGAATTATATCAAAAGATGAGAAGTGGAAGATTTAAAACATTTTTATCTAGGTATGGAATGGTATTATTATTTGGGATATTGAGGAATTGGTCATCAATGTGAGTCCATAAGAGTGATAGTTATGATAATAAAATAGAGACTTGATATTCTTCTAAGGGAAGAATTAGTTTATCTCGTAGTTTTTCATATGAATATTAATTTATACAAATTTATTATTTAATTTAATTATTATTTGTTGATTAATCTAAATAACCATTAATATTTTTTTTTAAACATATAAACAATGACCTACATATATACATATAAACATTTAGTTCATTCAAAACATTAATATATATACATGTATATTCACCTCCATGTCCATTATACTTAAAATAATAAAAAATCATTGATGGTGATGATGAAGAGTTTATACAAAATCAATGTTGCAGCTCTAAATGAAAAACTGGGGACCACCATGTGCACTAAAAAAAAATGCTTATACATTACCAACCTAGCAAATGAATATACAAATTAAATTTAAATTATATAGTTCAACAAGTGAGAAAAGTTGCTCACAAAGTACTGTAAACAGGCTTATGTAAAAAAAATAATACCGGCAGTGAATTTTACTTGATTGGTGAATTTGTCATGGTAGTGAATTTTCTGTATGCCCAAATAAATATACCATTAACATTACTATAGGCTATAGCCATTTAAAAAATGCCAGACGTCCAATTAAAGAGGAAAATATATCAATCTGCATGCCAAAATATACTTCTTGTGCAACTAAGAATGAAGGCTTTTGACAGTTATATACAAAATAAAATAACCAGCATGTGGCGTCCAAATTACAGCCAGAAGTTAAAAATCTGAATACTAAAAACTAATAATACTTTACACGTGATTTACAAGTGTTTTTAATTAATTAATTCAGCAGTTTTACAATTTATAAACTTCACCAACAGCTGGGAGATGAGGCATTCAAATTTTAACCACGGATGCCCCATCAAATTTTAATACAGCTAATTAGCTAACATCAAGAGTTAATATATTTAACATGGGTTGCTGCAGGTATGATCGGCATCTCTGTTAAGCTACTACGTGGAAGTTATTTAATGGAGGAGATAATTATGGTGGCGTATAGCATGGCCAACAATATCTTTCTCAGTTAGCTCAGATCAGATGCGTTTTTAATAGAAATAAATAAGGTCAAATCTATGATGTATTCAATAGTATAGTTGATATTTGATTTAATGAATTTCTAATACATGATAATGATGACTGCGACATTACAAAAAATCTACAAGGACTTCATTTGCAGAGTTTTCCTCCACCTTTTCTTAATTGACTTTTTATATCCTCTGGCATACACTTTGGACTACACCCAGTTAAGTTTTTTTCTTCCAAGCCTTAGATTTTGGTCCCAAAACAATAGTTTCTTTTTGCATGCTTTTGATCTTAATCTTTCTCTATCTCTCTCTAAAATATTGCTGAATTCGTTAAGTCCAGTTTTGTCAGAGGTGAGCATTAACATAATTTATTTGTTTGGTTCCTTCTTTCCAGCCTAGTGAAAGAAAAAGGTGGTCTGTGTTTTTGCTGCCATGGATGTTACACCAAGTTTGTGCCCCAGAGTAGCCATAATAGAATTGTGTGCAATATGTTCAGTGCCCATGTCCCTCAAAGCTGCTCTTAATCTCAATGTTTTTGAGATCATGGCCAAGGCTTCAAACCCCATGTCTGCCCAAGAAATAGTTGAGGAGATGCCTCAAAGCAAATCCCCAAATTCTGAAAATTTGGGCAGGATAATGAGACTCCTCACCAGCTACCATGTCTTTGAAGAGCATGTAGACCAGAGCATGGAAAACCCAACCAAATATGAACTCACAGCTGTGGGGAAAGCCTTGGTTAGGAGGGAGGATGGGTGCTCCTTGGCCTCCTTAATCCACCTGAATCAAAATAAAGTATGCATGGATGCCTGGTAGTTTCTCCATGAGGCAGTCACAGATGGGGATGTGGAACCCTTCGTTAAATGTCATGGTAAGAGCCCCAAAGAATTGGTTTTGGAAGATCCTCATATCAACACTAAACTCATCATTGAGTCCATGACCTCCTCTAGCATGTTATTCATGGAGGAGTTGCTTGCATCCTCTTACAATGGCTTCCAAGGGATCAATGTTTTGGTAGATATAGGTGGTGGAACTGGCAAAGCCCTGAGCATGATAGTATCCAAATATCCTTCTATTACAGGGATCAATTTTGATCTCCCTCATGTCATTCAACATGCACCATCTTATCCAGGTAATTTACTAGAAAGTGTAAGCTTTTCCTATCAAAACATCTATTAGAAAGTTATAATTCTGTTCATTCATAATCTTTCAAAATTCTTCATATGAAACCTATAACCAATATTGTATGTTGTGGCACAGGATTGAAGCATGAAATGGGAAGTATGTTTGAGAGTGTACCTTCTGGAGATGCTATGTTTTTGAAAGTATATATTCTTTGTTAACCTTAAACATTTGAATTATATAAAGATGATGTGGGTGGAATTTCTTATAAGTAGTTTTTGGGTTTTGCAGCGTGTACTACATAATTGGAGTGATGAGCAATGCATAAAGTTACTAAGAAATTGTTATGAGAAGTTAACTAAGAAAGGCAAGGTGATTGTGCTTGATTGTGTCTTGCCAAGCAAGACAACCATGAATTCAGATTGCAGAGCTGCATTGGAGCTTGATTTATATATGATGGTTCATTATCAAGGGGCAAAGGAGCGAAGCTTCCATGATTTCAAAATAATTGCACAAGCTGCAGGTTTTAAGACAGTGAAGATTGCTTATCAGCTAGATGTGTTGCTCTCCATTATTGAATTATACAACTGATGATCTAGAGAAATATCCTAAATTATTGTAGCAACTATATCTTTTATATTAAATACTTAAAAAAAGACTTTATGCTATCTAGAAATCATCTAAGCTATATTTATAAATGTATTCCTCAAGATTTAAAGTTGGACCACAACTAACAATCTTGTGAATTGTAAACTCTTATAAATAATGCATTTTCTTGAGTTTAGTCATTATAAAAATCATTCATGACTTATAATTGCATGTCAATTGAATGCCTTCTACTTCATTTACAATAATATTATACATTTTAAGGGTCCTAAATGTTAATGATTGAATATTAATTATTTGATTAAAAGTATAGTGGAGAGGGCCTTGTCTAAATAGTGAGAATGTGTCATTTGTTTAACATTTCCTTTCAAAAATGACTAGTAAAAATAGATTGATATAGATAGCAATTAAAAATTTAAATGTATATTTTTATTTCACAATTTTTTATATAATATTATATATATATATATATATATATATATATATAATAAAAGTGAAAATATAAAAGAATTAATATTTAAATCTATGAAATTTAATTGAATGCACTAAGTGATAAATAAAAAAAAATGATAAAAATTAAGATAAATTTTTACATGAATAAATTGTATAATGATGAGTTTTACTTTTATAAACCATTGAGAGATATTTTATTTGATTCTTATAACTAAAAAGAATATATCTCTACCCTCCTTACATAATCTACCAATTCATTAACCATTTTATCCTCTTCTACTACTACACATATTTATTCGCACAAATACTACCCTTTGTTACTAAGGTTGCATCTTTAAGATAAAAAATAAATATTTAATTCACAAAGATAGAAGCTATCTTTTAAGACATGGGAACTATTTTTCTTGTTAATTTGTAAGACCTTATTCTATATTGTCCTTCAAATATTATTTTATCTCATATGCAAACATGTTTGGAGTAGAGTTTTCGGTAGAGAGAGTGATAGGTTTTTAATGTAGATTTAATAATGAGGATAAAAATAGCCAATATATTATGCTAGAAGGTAAACTATTTTGGGAAAAATATATAAATATGAGGAAACTTGTATTATTCATGAAAATAATATTAATTATATTGGTGAATATTTTTTAATACTAGAAGTTTATAAAAAATATTGACGAATTATACTTTTATACAAACCAATAAAATAATTTCATTGACGAATTAAACTTGTATTAAAACCAATAAAATATTTCATTGGTGAATTAAAATTTTATTCAAACAAATAAAATATTTTAGTTGGTGAATTAAACTTGTATTCAAACCAATAAAATATTTTAGTTGGTGAATTAAACTTGTATTCAAACCAATAAAATAACTTGAGAGGTGAATTAAACTTGTATGCACATAAAAATCATAGTGTAGGTGGCGCGAAAATATCAAATGCTAAATCATAATGATTAATTTACTTAGTGAATTTATAATTTTTTATTAGAAGTGAGCAAAATTTATTGTTAGTTGATATTGATAATGATTAAGGTATAACAACTGCAAACCATTTAATTTTTGATATCTTTACAATGTTTTGAAGTACTCTACCTAAAGCCAAATGTCAATCCAAATAACATTTGCAATGTCTCTCCCATGTATTGACAATGCCTCCAAAAAGAAGGAATTATGATTTACATGAGTAAATGCCATTAAATTCCATATTTGATTGCATTGTATTCTCTCAATCCATCAAAAATTTATAACATGTGGCATTACGTGACACAACTATTGTGCCACATAACCCCTTCACATCACAACTTTGAAATGGTGGGACCACCACAAGAATGCTCTTATGTGCTATGTTGATGTGTGTCTCTTCAAAGCGACCGAGTGTTCATTCAACTCCATGTGGTGTCATATCACCAGCCCTCTACATATTGCAAGTTCATAAAATAAGCATTCAAAAAATGATGTGTCATGCAATCATTACATTTTTAATAATATAATTTAATAAAAAATATAATAATATTATCATAATAATTTAAAAATCAAAAAATACTTTCATGCTCATGAAAAATATCTTAATATTTTGTGAAAATTTCTATTGCCAACAATACTTGTAAAAATATAGATTTTTAAACCATTCCATCGCTCCTTATGCCACAACCATAAAAATCAGATAATCTAGGAGAGAAATGGACATTCTATGTACCTTGATCTACCTAATTTTGGTGAGAGGTCCAACGTCCAACACAGGCATTTTCCCACACTATACCCATATATTTCAAACTAAATATATGAACTAAATTATGGATCAATACCAATAGTTATTATCTAAATTATAACATATTTCTTTAATTATGTCATTGATGTAATTATGCATCAATCCTAGTAGTTGATGAAGGAGAATAAGAGTCAAAGCAAGGTACTAGCATTAAAATTCTAGATGTCATAATTCATAGCATACTTGAGATGCAATTCAAATGCATGGCTATAATGTGTCTTACTTAAATAACATCAAATAATTAAATTATGACATTATGAATAATAAATTAAAAACATAATCAATCAGTTATTTTCTATCATAGCACAATATGTCCAAAAATAATAATTTATATTCTTTTCTAAATGTCAAATTTACAAGTTACATGGTTTGACTTAGGCCAACATTGCCACTTAGTCAACTCAAGTTTACATCATATAGTACAAAGTACATTAATCAAAAATGGAATTTCATGTGATTCCTCTTTAATGCTAACTGCATCTGGTGGATGAGAACATGGTTTAGGCGCTTTTCCATCCAACCACGAGCTACGCTTCCCCTAAATTTTTCCTAACTCAAAGAATACCTAACCTTGCACATAATATTTAGCAAGAGAATACAATATACAAGGTGGAATCTGGTGCATTCCTAACAACTACATGGATTTCTATCTATATTTAGAACATTCAAGATCAATGTTAGGAAATGGCAAAGAGTTACATCATAAAAATTAGACCATTCAACATAATGGACTACAAAAGCTTGGCCAAGCATATGCTATATACAACAAGAAAATATAGATTAAATGGAAAAAGAAAAACCTATACTCTCTTTTAACCCATTTTTGGCACTTGTTCGAGAAGGTAACCTCCCACATACATAAGATAACATACATATTATCTAAATTACATGTTTTGAAAAGCATTCAACATGGTTTCTAGTAGTTTTTGCTAGCCAATCTTTTCATGATAAAGAATTTCAAAGAATCTACTACATAGTCTACGTATGTATCATCTTGGCTATTTCGGTTCAACAAATATATGTAAGGAACTAGACCTTATTTGATAATAATATACTTAAACATTTATTCATAATACATGATCCATTTCATCAATTAAGATAAGAATATTATATTAAATGCATCAGCATACAAATTTACCAATATTTTTTTATTCCTTCTTACTTGGAATGAATTCTACATTTTTTTTAGATGAAGAAAATAAAGCAATTTTAAAGAAGGTATATCTCATGTACATGTGTAATGCATAAATGGAATATTTATGCACGTACACATATATGGCCTTCCGTTAAAATTATGTATGTGTATATATTCTTTTGAAAATGAAAGATCCATTCTACGTGGAAATTTCCATGTTTAGATAAATCTCAACTTTCATCAGATACACAATTAGATTCAAATGAAAATATGAGGATCATAAATAACAAGTAGTCTCTAGACTTTGGTATGAATCTGAATTCCAAACAGAATGGACAAGGTCATTTTATAGGGTATGTGTAGGATCATCATGGAAAAAACAGGCCCTTAAGTGGCAATGAAAATTCAGAAAAATTAGAGTTAGGCAACTTGACATAAAAATTTGAATAAGTTATCTATATTATTTCAAAAATATGTAAGAATAGAATCTGTGGAAAATTGAATGTAGTTTCTAAACTACTAGGTTTATTTTTCAAAAAAAAAATTATTTGGTGAAAATTTGGAATTTCAATGCAATAGTACTTAATTTTAGGGAAAAAATAAGTAGGTGTCTATTTGACCACCCTAACCATAATAAAATGATAATATTTTTTTATAAAATTTTAGATATAAGTAGAGGACTCATGTCTGGATGTGATGCATATTTTTTTGTGATTTTTTTCAAGTAAATAATTAATTATAAAATTTTTATTACAACTTTTAAAAAATATAAAAGCTTGTATGTCTGACCACCTTAACTTGGTCAAAACTTCATGAAATTCAATATTTATTAGATTGAAAGTAAAGTATAATTTATATTGGTGGAAAGCTAAGAAGCTCCTTTACAAACCCTTTTCGTTTCATCAATTTTGGGTAAAAAAAAATCGTTAGCCACATGGGAGAAGTTTGGAAAAGCAAGGTAAGTTGTTAAGCACATTTTTTGTGTTGACTTCTTCGGATTGGCAGGTTCGAACCAAATTCCAAAGCAAGCCTGAGGCTAATCCCTAGGCATTAAATTTTGTGTTAGAAATATCGGATATCCGATATGTTTTAGATAGAGTTTAAAAAATGTTATACAATTTATAATATATGATTTAAAAAATGCAATAAAGTTTATAATTTAATATATAATATACAATATAGTTTATAATGTAATATATAATATACAATTTATGATAATCTCTTACCAAATTATGTATTGAATATATAATATATATTATATTCTTATGTATAATATTTAAATATTATTTAAATATTTTAGTTATTGTATAAATATTTAAATATATATATATATTACTAATATATAAAATATTTAAATATTATCTTTCCCTCTCTCTCTCCATCTCTCTCTCCCATGTCTCTCACTCAATCACTCTTATCTCTCTCCCCTCTACCCTCTATCTCTCTCTGACTCCCTCCCTCTCTTTCACTAACTCCCTCTATCTCTCTCCCATCTACCCTTAACCCTAAACCCTAAACCCTAAACCCTAAACCCTTAACCTTGAAACCCTCTACCCTCTACTCTCTCTCTTTCAAGTCTCTCTCTCCTAACCCCCTCTCCCTCTCTCAAGTCTCTCTCTCACTCACTCCCTCTATATCTCTCCCTCTACCCTTAACCCTAAACCATAAACCCTTAATCTTTAAACCCTAAACCCTTAAACCCTCCACCCTCTACCATTAACCATATATACCCTCTATCTCTCCCCCACTCCTCTATCTCTCTCATGTCACTCCCTCCTACCCCCTCTCCCTCTGTCAGGTCTCTCTCTCAAAGTCACTCCCTTTATCTCTTTCCCCTAGATACTCTTAACCCTTAAACCTTAAGCCCTTAAACCCTCTACCCTCTAACCTTAACCCTCTTCCCTCTCTCTCTCTCTCCCTCTTACTGGCCCTCTCCCTCTCTCAAGTCTCTCTCACTCACTCACTCCCTCTATCTCTCTCCGACCCTCTCCCACCCTCTCTCCCACTCCCTCCCACTCTCTCCCCACCCTCCCACCTCTCCCACCTCCTTCCACCCTCTCCCACTCTCTCCCACCCTCCCACCTTCCCACTCTCTCTCCCTCCCTCTCCCACCATTCCTCACTCTCTCCCACCCTCCTCACCTCTCTTGTGTACTCTCTCCCACCTCTCTCTCTCCAACTCTCTCCCACTCTCTCCCTTCCTCTCTACTCACCTCTCCCCGCCCCATCCCACTCCCACTCTCCATCCTCTATCCCACCTCTCAAGTCTCTCTCTCACTCACTCCCCTTATCTCTCCCACTCTCTCCTACACTCTCTCCCACCCTCTCTCCTACCTCTCCCACTCTCCCACCTTCCCACCCTCTCTCTCCCACCTCTCCCACTCTCTCCCACCCTCTCTCCAACTTCCTCCCACTCTTCAGAAAGTGGAGGTTAGAGAGGTTGAGGAGAGTGGGAGAGTTCTTCCCACCTCTCCCAACCTCTTCCCAACCTCTCCCACCTCTTCCACTATCTCCACCCTCTCCCACTTTCTCCTCCCTCTTCCCATTCTCTCCCACTCTCCACTCTCTCTCTCTTGGACCCTCTCCCACCCTCCCACTCCCACTCTCCCACTCTCTCTCTCTCTCTCTCTCTCTCTCTCTCTCTCTCTCTCTCACCTCTCCCTCCTCTCTCCCACCCCTCTCCCTCCCTCCCTCTCTCTCCCACTTCTCCCACCTTCCCTCCTCTCCTCTCCCACCCTCCCACTCTCTCCCTCCCTCTCTCCCACTCTCTCCTCTCTCCCACTCTCTCCCACCCTCTCCTACCCTCCCACTCTCTCTCTCTCCTCTCTGCCAATCTATCCCACTCTCCCTCCCTCCCACTCTCTCCCACCTCCCACCCTCCACCTCTCCACCCTCTCTCTCTCTCTCTCTCACACACACACACACACACCCTCCTATTCGCCTCCCACTCTCTCCCTCTCTCCAACTCTCTCCCACTCTCTCCTCCCCTCTCTCCCACCCTCTCCCACCTCTCTAACTCTCTCCCACTCTATCCTACCCCTCTCCCACCCTCTCCCACCCTCCTACTCTCTCCCATCCCTACCCCACCTCTCCACTCCTCCAAGCCTCCTCTCTCACTCACCTCTATCTCTCTCCCACCTCTCTCCCTCCCTCCCACTCTCTCCCACTCTCTCCTAGACTCTCCCACCCTCTCTCTCACCCTCTCCCACCCTCTATCTCTCTCTCTATCAATTCTCTTCCCCATACCCCCTCTCACTCTCTCAAGTCTCTCACTCACTCACTCCATCTATCTATCTCCCCTATACCCTTAACCCTTAAACCCCCTACCCTCTACCATTAACCCTCAGGTCTATGTGTACACAAATCGGATATCCTATTTGAATTGAATATCCGATTTGTAGAACTAAAATCATACCGTTAAAAAATGTTTTTCAAATTAGATATTGGATTTGTGGGCCATAGAAAACCCCATTAGGGTCTTTTTGTGCATTCCAACAGACCCTACATTCTAAAGCAAGCTTTCCAGGTGACAAATGCGCGGTTTCAAATAGGAAGAGACAAAGATCAACTTTTTGGAGCATCTTCTACTCAAATTTGTCATAAGAAAATTTTTTTAGCATCTTTTATGAGGTATAATGGGGAGGAGCAGTCGTCGGAAGCAAAAATGTAAGAGAAATCTTACAAAAGAATAAATTGAAGCATATAAACAAAAAGATAAAGGTCATAGGAAGAGAAGACAAGGTATGTTAAATATTGGTGAACCTAAGCCCTATGGTATTTCAAGTGAAGAGGAAATCGAATATGTTCAAAGTGAAAATGTTGGAATTGAAGATGTTGAACATGATATTCAAATTGGGAATGAAAATGTTCAAGGTGAAAATGTTGGAATTGAAGATGTTGAACATGATATTCAAATTGGGAATGAAAATATTGAAATTGATAATGAAAATGTTCAAGGTGAAAATGTTGGAATTGAAGATGTTGAACATGATATTCAAATTGGGAATGAAAATGTTCAAGGTGAAAATGTTGAATTGAAGATGTTGAACATGATATTCAAATTAGGAATGAAAATAAATTGATAATGAAAATGGTTCATGATATTCAAATTATTGAAGGTGAAAATGTTGAATTGAAGATGTGAACATGATACAAGAAATGTTGAATTGAAGATGTTGAACATGATATTCAAATTGGGAAGAAATGTTCAAGGTGAAAATGTTGGAATTGAAGATGTTGAACATGATATTTAAATTGGGAATGAAAATATTGAAATTGATAATGAAAATGTTCAAGGTGAAAATGTTGGATTTGAAGATGTTGAACATGATATTGAAATTGGGAATGAAATTATTCAAATTGATATTGAAAATGTTCAAGGTGAAAATGTTGGAAATGAAGATTTTGAACATAATATTGAAGCAAGTGTAAATTATGTTTCACCAAATTACATGAGAAATGAAGAACCTTGTGTGGAAGAAAGACATTCCAAATTCAAGACCTTCAAGAACCCCTAAATAGTTACTTGAAATTGATGAGAACATTATAAACAATTTTGAAGGCAAGAGGTCAACACGAACTATTCGGTTGTGGGCTAAAAGAATTTTCAACCAATATTTTAGTGATAAGACATTGACTGAGCAATGCCAACTTTTTGTACAATTGCTAAAGATGCAAAATATGAGACATTTTCTAGCCAAATTGAATATCTGTGTGAACAAGAAGACCAAAAAAATTCTATTATTGTCAAAAATATTTTTAATGCTCTCAATTCTATTGGAAAAAATAACAAGGAAAAGGATAAGAGAGCTGCTCGAAGAGTCATTACAACCACCCTAGTAAGCCATCAATTGAAAAAGGTTCACTTTATGAGACAAACTTGTATTGATTTTGACATAAATCATAAAACTTTGGATAGGGCACTCGCAAGAAGAGAAAAAATAGATGATCCTCTTCAAAATGATACATGGGCTTTTGCTGGGAGGCTTCCATGTTTTGATAAGAAGCTAACCGATAATGTAAAGCAAGTAATTCAACAATTTTGGCATGATAACTCTAGAGTATCACCCAATGCAAAGGATATTTCAAAGTTAAGAATTGGCAATCGAGACTGTACACCGCATCCTAAACATTTCTTGGAATCAAGCCAAACAATGTTGTTCAAAATTTTTATTGAAACACATCCAAATATGGAAATCTCGCAAAGGACTTTTGAAGGTTTGAAGCCATTTTATTGTGTGCCCCTTAAGATTCATAATACTTGTTGTAAATACCATGTGGAGTTTTCAATGTACCATGAACTATTATGCTATTTTTGTTCTACTTTGCATACTAATGAAATGTTGCAAGAGTGTGGTGTAATTCATCTTCTGAAATCATCAAAGGACTTGCTAGATCTATTTTTATGTTCTAGAGATGATGGTTGCTTTTTTTTATTGAAATGATTGTTTAAATGCGAAGTGCTCACAATGTGGGGGCTTTTCAAAGTTTGTTCAATGTTTTCATGAGTGTTCTGAACATGAATTTGGAAAGAAGCTTGTTGAGAAAAAGAGATATGAGATAGTCAAATATACTTTGCAGAGTGGAGGTGAAGGTTCTAGATGTGAGTTGGTTACAAAAGAATGCAGTGTTGCTGATTTTATTTCAAATTTTAAGGACAATCTTTTCTACAAGTATGCAAGGCATAGTCATAGGTCTCAGTGGTTGGATCAATAGTTTAGGATGTGTAAGGACTCTTTTCTAATTGGAACTATTATATCAGTGGTTGATTTTGTAGAAAACTACACATTGCAACTGCAAAACAAGGTACAATCTCAGTATTACAATTCCATTTAGATTGTTATTTTTTTCCACATAATGTTTAGACATGCACTTGATAGTACAAAGGAGGATCAAAAGATAATCAAATAGTATCATTTCTATATGAGTGATGATAAATCTCACTCATCCAAGTATGTCCAACATTGTTTCGAGAAATTTTTTGAGTTCTTGTAGTCTGCATCATATAGCACTGGGCTGACATCTCATTTGGTCAGATAATTGCATAGGTCAATTCAAGAATCCTTGTATGTTTTATTGGTTGAGTAGAATGCATGTAGAGAGGGGTGTACCTCATATTTGGAGTTTTTTGGAAGCTGGGCATGGGAAAGGGGAGCATGATGGAGTAGGTGCATGCATAAAGAGAGCTCTAGTTAAGGAGCAATTGAAGATTTCAAGAGAAAAATTCAGCAATGCACATTCTATTATTGATTGGTGTAGTTCAACATTGTCACAAGGAGGGACACTTGATTCAACAGTTCACATATTCTTTTGGTTGGTTGAGGAGGGTACAATGGGAGGCAGATTGGATTGTCATACAATCAAAGATTCTTCAAAGATGCATTCATTTTGAAGTTCAGATGCAGGCACATGGACCATTTGGACACGAGAGTTGGCTTATTTTTGTTAGAGTTGTATTCAGTGCTAGTGGGATCAATGCGAGTCAAGTGTGGATGGATACATGGGTTCCACAATATCTAACTCCTTTATCTCAAACAATATCCATGACAAATGACACAATGGAAAGTTCAGTTGATTACGACCGACTTTCAAATCTACTACAGCTAGGACATGTTTTTGTAGTTTGGTCATACGAGTTGCAAAATGAAAGTTGCACCACTTTGCAACTTTACATTGCTTGCATCTTACAACTTTTCCCTCAACTGAAAACTTGCCACCACGGAAAAATGCCTTCGAGATAGAAAAAATTGAGAGAGGTTATTGTAGATGGGCCAAACACGATCCTATAGCCTTAAACGAGAGTCTGTAAATATCATGGTTTCTGAGAAATAGCCCTTCAAAGATTGCTTCCTTTTAGTGCTTTGGAGTCTTAAGGGAAATTGTCGGACCAATGTAGCTCAGAGTGATTCAGCATATTTGGGTTCAAAAGAGGACCATCCCTAGTGTAAACATACCCATTCTGACGTGTTGGAATAGTTTGTTTGGTCGTACGAGTTGTTGAATGAAATTTGCACCACTTTGCAACTTTACACTGCTTGCATCTAACAAGTTTTCCCTCAACCTGAAAACTTGCCACCATGGGAAAACACCTCTGAGATAGCAAAAACTGAGAGAGGTTATTGTAGATGGGCCAAAAAAAATCCCATAGCCTCAAATAAAGAGTCTATAAACATCATGGTTTCTGAGAAATAGCCCTTCAAAGATTGTTTCCTTTTAGCACTTTGGACTCTTAAGGGAAATCGTCGGTCCAATGTAGCTTGGAGTGATTCGGCGTATTTGGGTGCAAAAGAGGACCATCCCTGGCATAAACGTACCCATCTGGATGTGTTGGAACAATCCATTTGGTCGTATGAGTTGTTGAATGAAATTTGCACCACTTTGCAACTTCACATTGCTTGCATCTGACAACTTTTCCCTACACTGAAAACTTGCCACCATGGGAAAATGCCTTTGAGATAGAAAAAATTGAGAGAGGTTATTGTAGATGGGCCAAACATGATCCCATAGCCTCAAATAGAGAGTCTGTAAATGCCATGGTTTCTGAAATATCCCTTCAAAGATTGCTTCCTTTTAGCACTTTGGACTCTTAAGGGAAATCGTTGGTCCAATGTAGCTCAGAGTGATTCGGCATATTTGGATGCAAAAGAGGACCATATCTAGTGTAAACGTACCCATCTGAACATGTTGGAACAATCTGTTTGGTCACGAGTTGCTGAATGAAAGTTGCACCACTTTGCAACTTTACACTGCTTGCATTTAACAGCTTTTCCCTCAACTAAAAACTTACCACCACGGGAAAATGCCTCTGAGATAGAAAAAAATGAGAGAGGTTATTGTAGATAGGCTCAAACAAAGAGTCTGTAAACATCACAATTTCTAAGAAACAACCCTTCAAAGATTGTTGCCTTTTAGCACTTTGGACTCTTAAGGGAAATTGTCGGTCCAATGTGGCTCATAGTGATTCACCGTATTTGGGTGCAAAAGAGGACCATCCCTAGCATAAACGTACCCATCCAGACATGTTGGAATAGTCTGTTTGGTCGTACGAGTTTCTGAATGAAAGTTGCACCACTTTGCAACTTTACACTGATTGCATCTGACAACTTTTCCCTCAATTGAAAACTTGCCACCACGGGAAAACGCCTCTGAGATAGAAAAAACCGAGAGAGGTTATTGTAGAGGGTCCCAACACAATCTTGTAGCCTCAAACAAAAAGTTTGTAGGAATCACAGTTTCTGAGAAACAACATGTCAAAGATTGCTGCCCTTTTGCACTTTGGACTCTTAAGGGATTTTTCCAATTGAATGTAGCTCAAACTGCTTCGGCTTGTTTAGGTGCGAAAGGGGACCATACCTAACCTAAACGTAACCATCCAGATGTGATGGAATAGTTGGTTTGGTCATACAAATTGTAGAACAAGATTTATTTATGCACTTACAAGTAGTTTTCAGCCTCCAACCGAACTCCAACGCTAATTTTTGTGTGAAAAAAATCCATGAGACCATAGCTTGTTGCTTTCTTTTTAATGGAAACTAGTGGGCAACAAAGTTAACTTCTTCATAGAGTTAGCGTTTGAGATTTCAAGAAGACATCAAGATGGCTAGTGTACTAAACAAATTCTTATGATTTATGAAGAATGCTGATAACTCTACTCACTTGGCTTCTTTTTTCAAAATCATACAAATTGAACCTTGGCATCGATAGACTATGTATATCAAGCTACCACAATTCAAGTTTCAACGATGAATATTTATCATGCATGTTTTAAATGACATTCAAGTTTATGGTGGTTTTGTTGTTTATATGATGTTATGTGATATTCTAATCCTAATTCATGCTTCTATGCTGCATATATATATATAATTTTTACATGTTTTTTTACTAATGAACCCAAAATGAACCAAACCACCCCCAAAAAAATTTGAGCCGAACTGGCAAACCGAACCCCCAAACCCAAACCCAAACTCGAACAGGTAACTTAGTTTATAAGTCAGTTGTTGGGAGTTGGTCAGTTGTTTTGTGTGGGGGAAAGTCTTAAAAAAGGTTGAGGAAGTCATTTTGGGGATTGAAAAATGTAATTTTGTGAAGAATCAATAAGATCATATTGAGTTACTTTGCAAAAATTGTCATTTCTATAGAAAAAATCTATGTTTTCTCCATTGTTCGACCCCTACACAACAAGTAAACGGCTGCATAGCATGTGGAATGAGGGGTTAGCAGGCCTAAGACCCCTTTAAAGTTGGTTTGAGTGCTTTCTTTTCATTTTTTGTGAGTTTTGTGCCAAGTTTTCTCAAGGTGGGTAGTGAACCCAGATTTTGCATTTTGGGTAAATTATGAATTATTGAAGCCCTCCACCTGTTGTACCTTTCATGTGGCTCGATGGAGAGGCTATGTACAATATTATTTGAATGTGTGTAGGTCCATTTAAGAAAGGGGAAATTATTTGTGAGTCTTGGAGTTGTTGTCCTAAGCAAATCATTGCTTAAATTGCATGAAAATGGAGCTTTTAGCCTAGGGTTTGTTAAAATCAATGAGAGTGGGGGAATCTCTTTAATGTTTAAGCATATTGGGGTCATAATAGAGGTTTCTAAGTCAGTGGAATGGTCAAGGTAGTTTTGCAAGTGGGACTTTCAATAAACCCTATGCATTTGCATGGTAAACAGATGGTTTCATGGGACGGGCTGCTAAAGGACCTGTAGGTGCAGAATAATCTTAGAATTTTTTGTTTTATGACACAACTCAAGATTTTTTGGGATGTTCTTGTGAAGATCAAGTGTTTAAAGGGCACTGACTTTGTGAAAGAGGGCTAATTCACTAGCCTAGGACAAGGGTATGCTATTGGTTCTCAAATTTGGTCCAAAGGAGTCAAGGGTAGTTTTCACATATATTGTGTAACTCTTAAAAGGGTGTCTGATTCACTAATTTTTTTGTGTGGTGTCTTGGAATCCTTTAAACTGAGTTGCCAGTGCTACAAGGGTAAGCATAGTAAGGTTTGAGGTTTTGAGTAGATCATCTGATTTTGTTTTGAAATTTTGATTGATACTCATTGGTTTGGCAGATTGAATGGTTTCCACCCCCACTCTGCATCAATCCATAGCTTGTTTGAAAGCACTTGTTTTAGGATTTTAGCCATAGCAACAAGCCAGCGAACTGTTTGATAAAAATATTTGGTACACATGTATGAAAAATGTGGTAACATAGACAAGGCAGTGAACTATTTGAAAAAATGCCTCAAAGAAATGTGGTCTCATAAAATTCCATGACAAGAAAATGCAATTGAAAATTGCTCCTAGTTATTAGTTATGTAATGTGAAGTAATTGCATAACTGCTTAGGTTGACTTTGTAAAAACCATATTGTAATTGAAATTTTTTCATCTATCAACATCTAGTTGTTAGTTAAGCAATGTGAAGTAATGCTTTGAGTCTGAAAGATGTGCAATGCAATGTGATCAACGATATGAATATAAACTACATAATGCAACCATTCTTTTTTATGCTATTGTACATTGATATTTAACCATTGCTCACTTGATTAAATTTTCAAAGAGTTTAATCATGCACATGAGGAAGAAATTAAATTTTGATTGTCAACTTCTCTATATCAAATTATCCAATAATCTTGAGTGTATCTCTATATACAAAAATGGAATCAACGCCAACTCAAACAAAGTTTTACAAAATGTGGCATATGCCATCTCGATGTCTATTCAAAATTTACATGCCAAAATGTCTATCTCATCCTAAACTACTGGTGGATAATCAAAATGGAGCCTCTTTGAATCACTTGTTGGCTATGAAGGTAGCTGCACAAGAAAAATTAAAACCACAAATGAGATTAGTTATACTATATAATTTAAAATCAAATAATTAACATCAAAATCAATATACATTGAATTATAATTGAACTCTAAAATTGAAATCTTGATTACCTGAAATATTTGTCTCTTTAAAGGGTCAGGAGTCCTAGAATATGCCCCTCTCAAAGAACCAACCAAACCAACTTTTGTAATTTCAATCTATATATGTGAACAAAAATATAAAATTGATCCAAGTTAGCATACAATTGTTGGCAATAGGAACATATTTACAAAACACAAAATAAAATAAACACATACCTCTTTAGGCTGATCTTTTTCTTTATCTCCTTTAGGTGTTTCGACACCTCCTACTTGAGGTGTTTCAACACCTACTCATTAAGGTGTTCCAATACCTACTCCTTTAGGTGTTGTGGCACTTGTCAACAACGATGTATAGCTTATAACTGCATGTACATAAAAATGACAAGTACATATGAAACTACCAATCTATGTTGATGTATGTATAATCAATAAAAGATCTTTAAAATATTAATTCAATCGAGTTTGAGTTCTATTACCTTTACCTTATCTAACATTGTTCCTCCATAGTCTGGACAGTGTCGCACCTCACTTGCACTAGGTGTTTCCTACAAGAGGAAAATAAGATAAATGTATAAGTTATTATATAATTTCATTAACAACAATTCAAATGACAAGCAAGTATATAATACAAAAATGTAAATGAGTGAGTGCAAAAATATATATTGTGTGCATGTTGAGGCCAAATGAAATGGCCCTAAGGGTGCTATTAGTCACTTGTGTGAGCTCCTCCTTAGACATCAACTATTAAATAGACCATGTAAATAAATATTAGTACTTTATACTATCTCTTATTAATATTCATTTAAAAACAAATGCAAGTTATGAATTTACAACTTAAATCTTACCTGTGTCACTATTCCAACGTCCCCCTCTCTAGCAGGAGAGGATTTTGTAGGGTGCACTCCACTCCCCTGTGTCTGATCTATAATGTCGACATCATGAAGGTCATAATCAGAAGTGTCCAAGGGATGCTCAACGGGTTGTACAAGAGGACCCAAGCATATCTGGTGGCACATAAAGCAAGTATGTGGAACACAAATATGTGGACCTAATGAGGATGATTCAACAACACTCAAGCCATTGAGACAACATCATCAGAATGTGGCTGAGCTACTATAGAAGCATGTGAAACCAAAAGACCACTCAAAGAGTGAATAGCCTGGATAGTCTGTGTGGCTACATCCTGCATAATATCTGGATGATATAGTGGAGGTGGTGGAGGAAGGGGAGAAGGGGGAACATATGGGCATGGGACTACTCTAACTACCCCTGGTCTATCTTGGGGACATACCTCCACCAACACCCTGGAAGGGTTTAATGTCAAAGTAATTGACATGATGCCCTAACACAAACTCAGCATATAATTTTTTAATAAAATAAAATGGTATATCACAATTGTTGTTCAATGTTTTATCAAAAACCATACACGAACGATCCCAAAATTTATCTACAATGTCCCTATACGTACACCATTTTATAGAAAGTTTTGGTTTATTAACATTAACTAGCAAACCAGTGCGGGGGTTAACAAATAAAGAGGCTATTTGGGCTTTGGTATGTGGCACACGAATATATGGAGACTATCTGGTGGCACATAAATCAAGTATGTGGCACACAAATATGTGGACCTGATGAGGATGATACAACAACACTTGAGCCATTAGGCCAACATCATCAAAATGTGGCTGAGCTACTATAGAAGCATGTGAAACCAAAAGACCACTCAAAGAGTGAGTAGCCTAGATAGTCTGTGTGGCTACATCCTGCATAATATCTGGATGATATAGTGGAGGTGGTGGAGGAAGGGGAGAAGGGGGAACATATGGGCATGGGACTACTCTAACTACCCCTGGTCTATCCTGGGGGCATACCTCCACCGACACCCTGGAAGGGTTTAATGTCAAAGTAATTGACATGATGCCCTAACACAAACTCAACATATAATTTTTTAATAAAATAAAATGGTATATCACAATTTTTGTTCAGTGGTTTATCAAAAACCATACACCAACAATCCCAAAATTTATCTACAATGTCCCTATATGTGCACCATTTTATAGAAAGTTTTGGTTTATTAACATTAACTAGCAAACCAGTGTGGGGGTTAATAAATAAAGAGGCTATTTGGGCTTTGGTTATTATGAGATCTTTCACATCATCGTAAGACAATCCACATGCGTAATATTCCCTCATGTCTTCTTGCCATGAATGAAAGGCATTATGTTGGGTGGAGAGGGTTTCTATATTTTTAATTATTTCCTTCAATGTGTTTGACATCTCAGATAATCAAGGTATTCACATATAAACATCTGAAATGCCCCTCAATTGCTACAATTTTGTCACCAATTAAGTCTTCAATTGATGGTTGTGGAGGTGGTGGAGCATTTGGCATTTGTGCATTTTCATTCTTAGCTAGTGGATTGTTTGGAATTTGTGTATTTTCATTCTCAACAACCATAATGCCTAATTAAAGTTAAAAACTAATTAATCTAATTGAAATTACACAATATAAATGAAATTATTGTAAAAATACCCTAGTTTTAAAAAAAATCCAAAAAAACCCCTACTTTTTAACAAAAATCTATAACAAACTCTAATTTTTAATAAAAATACATAAACAACACTATTTTTTAATCCATATCCATAAAATACTACATAAAATTATACAAATCTAATTTAAAAATTGATTAAAGCAAAAAAAATCCAAAGTCTAACCTTTCAAATTAGATATCTATTAAATTGGATATTTGATATTCGAAACTCCTCCTCACTGTGTGCTCGCAGCCTGTCCAAATGATAAATGAATTTAAAAGCCCACAAATATATATATTTATATGCGCCTCAAATTGGATATCTGATATGTAAATCTTGGTTTGGGCATTGATTTGGAGCAATGTACTGACACCAAGCCACAAAAAAGTCAACTCAACATTTTCGCATTTTTGGGTCGATGAAAAATGTAATTTTTTTCCCATTGCCACTTTTTGGCCCATCATGATCCTACACATACCCTACATAGAAATAAATTATAATCAACATCATAATTAATCCATGTTTAATCAGAATCTAAACATTTCATTTTGACTTACTTCCTTGGTGAAAACATACCTTATTCATTCTGATATTTACGAATGTTTTGATTCGTTTAAAAACCAAGTCATTAAATAATAAGTCAAAGGAATATTAAGTTTGGTTTAAAACTGGTATCATCCCTCTTGAATTACTAATAAGAGTATCATTTTATTTTTATCAAAGATTATTGAAGGTAATCACACATCGTTTAGTTTTCTATGCATTCTTTAAAACCAACATTATCAATAAAAAATAGTGTGATTATTGTCATTCAGATTAAATCATCACTCAAATTATTTATTCTTGATAAGAACGATATGATGAATATTGTTTTGTTCTTATCATCTTTAGTGTCAAAAAATTTCATTTGTGACATTTTTCACACTTGTTTGGGTCCTCCTTGTTAAATTAAGCTTAATGTTGCCTTGATTTAGTGTTGCAATGTGTTTAACACATTCACATTAGGTCTTGGACCCTTGTGAGCTAAATGAACTCAATGGTGTCTTATTTAGGGTGTTGTAAAGTGTTGTATTACACTTTCACACTAATCTAGGGTTTTATTAATTAATGGGGATTCTATATGCCTTATTTGGCCTTATTTTACATCCACAAGCCTTAATTAATGCATCTTTTCCAGGATAATCCTGACATAAACCAACATCCAATGCTAATTCATATGTTTTCTGATTATATGGCCAGGATTTAGTGATCTGAGACTCATACGCCACCTTTGGCATATGAGTCTCACCTAAGTTTTAGGGACCCAATCTATATTTCACATCAATCTAAGCATTTCTTGAAAAATGTATCCCAAAGCCTAGCCTAAAGGGACTCATACATCACAACTGGCATATAAGTCCTATGTGGCTTAAATCTAAATTAAATTCAAATTCTTGATAAGATTTTATTTTCCTAGATCTGATGTCAGCTTGTAGTATTGTAATTTAGAGGAATTTGGCATAAACAAGTATAAATACAAGGTTATTTCACTCATTTTTCACTTCTAAGCAACTTGAGTATTCATGGATTATAGCAAATTTGTGATCTAGAGAGCATTCAAGAGTCTACAAGAGTTTACAAGATCATTCATGAGCCTTCAAGAGCCGATTATCAAGCATTTTGGAGCATTATTCAAGTGTCAAGCATCATGTCGAAGTCATCATGCATCATGTTTGTGTTTGAGTTAACATTTGTGATGTAGGGTTTCATGATTCAAGCAAGCATTCAACTCAAGATCTACAACATTCAAGCAAGAGTCAAGATCCACAACCATTGGAGCCATTTCGACACTTTATTCTTAGGGTTTGGTGAGTTGCAACATTGCATTTTGTTCATTCATCATTCCTTTATTTCATTTCATTCTATTTCAAGGTTTAAGTACCAAAATGGGGTTTGACCAAGGAAAACCCCTTTCCACTAACAAAACAACATTTTCCCCTCTCTTGAGTGTGTGATTTGCAGATCTAGGTTGAAGACCCTCTAAGGAGCAATATTGGAAAGAAGTTGTCAAGTTTGCAAAGTTGTCCAAGTTGTCACTTTGTTTTGAAGAGCATTAATAGACTTCTACAAAGTAGAATTTAGTAATTCAAACCTGAAAATCAAGTTGAGAAGACAGAGCCAAGATTGAAGAGCAGATTCAGACTTTGAATTTCCAAAAAAGCCTAGTAGGGGTAATATGCCACTTCTAACATATGATTCCTAGTACAAGCCATCTTCTAATTTTTCAAGAGTTCTAGAATTGTCTCTGTGGGATTTTTGCTCTTGCCCAAAAACCCTAATCTGGGACTAAATCACCCAACTTGGCATATGAGTCCTAGTCTACATTAAATTCAGTATTTTTAGCATTTCAGATCTCCATTCAAGCTACTTTAGATTCTCAAGTGCAAATCCGTGATCTCTTAGTTTTCTATTCTTATTTACTTCAGTTTTTTTCTTTTATTCAAGTCTTTCATATCATTAAGTTTCATAATTAGGTTTTACATTTTACTCGTCTTTCCAAGCACTAGCTTCGTGGTGAACCCCTTTTTAGTCCTTTATCATACCCTAGGACATCCCTATTGTAGATCTCTTCATTCCATCCTTGGATTGAGATCTCTAGGGTTTCCTTGAATGAGAAGTGAAGAAGATTGTTGTTCAATGTCCTAAACCATAAAGTGACAATTTTTTCACCTTTCATTTTGGTGAACCTACATTTAGAACATATTATTTCTGATTTGGAATGCATCACAGTCCTGGATCTAATTTTCATTAACTTTGCATTAGTTAATTGGCATCTAGAGTTTCAAAATCTTGCATTAGTGAAAGTGCATATAGGTTGCATTTTTGTATGTTGCATCATTGAATTTCATTTAAAAATCGTAATTGCGTTTAGCCTAAACATAATTGAAAATAGAAAATATAACAATCACTCAAAAAAATTTGAAATTGGTGCAAAAACTCTAATTTAGGACTCATACACCCCTCTAGGCGATTTAGTCCCAGTACAAGTGATTTTTCCTACTTTCTGGGATTTCTATGGTGACTATTATTCACTATTTAAACCCCTAAAAAACTTTGAATGAGACTCATACGCCCGTTTGGGAGAATTAAACCTTGATCACACTTAAAACTACCTTTTGCAACATTAAAAACATCATTTTTGTGCTTCTATTTGCTATCATTAGATACTTGTTTCAGTTGGTTGAGTTTTTGTTCATTCATTTCATTAGATCTAGCTTAAATTGCTTTCATTTCAAGTACACGTTTCAATTGTGGATATAATTAGATTACTGCACTTTTGTTTCATTCTTAGTATTAGTTCATAGTTTCATAAGATTAGATTACATTTGGCATTCATTAGAAAACAAAAAATAAAAACTAAAAACATCAAAAGAAACAAATAAAAAATGGTTAACCTTAGATAAATCACATCATTCAAACCCTTTAGTAGTGATGACTTTGACATGTTAGATGAATCCCTTGATGACTTCATCTCCCCTAGATCATCCACTAAAGCTTCGATACAAGAGGATGCAAACATCGACAATCATGACAATCATAATTGTTCTTCTCCCGATACCTCTCCTATTAGTGACAAAGGTATCTTGGTGAAAGGAGATACAATCATTGAGAATCACAAAAATCTTGTTTTTCTTCCTCCTCCTCCCCCTTGGAAATATATTATAGCACACAAAGCTGAGATCTTGGCCACTACTTTACCTAGTCTCCATTCATCTCCCAACACCTCCCCTACTTGTGAGAATGCTTTAGTGAATAAGGATACAATAATGAATGATCATGAACAACACATTTGTGTGGAGGATATGTTGATATTAAGAGATCCAATAATTGAGAGCTATGACAATCCTACCTCTCCTACTTGGGAAGACATTATAGGACATGGGGATGTAATTGTAGATAACCATGACAATCAAACCTTTCCTTCTCCTAATATCTCTTCTAGATACCAAGAAGATAGTTTGGTGTTAGAAGATATCCTTATTGAGACTCATAAGAATCACGTGCCTTCCTTTCCTAATGCCCCTACCATTCGGGAAGACCTATTTGAACAAAAAAGTACAATTAGTGGTAACCAAGAAACTTATAATTGTCCTTCTCTTGATGCCTCCCCTATCTATGATGAAGCTACTTTACAACATCTAACCACAAAATGTAATGAACCTCTTGTTTATTAATTTCCTAAAAATCTCTCCTACTAGGATAGACATTATGACACAGGTGAATGAGATCTTAGAGAAAAAGGGTGAAATTATGGACAAAAATTAAAATTGGCCCTCTCCTAATATCTCTCCTATTGGTGAAGAAGATATTATGGTGTGAGAATATTCGATCAATGAGAATCATGAGAAAAACATTTTTGAACAAGAAAATGCCATCGTTGATACGTAAGAAAATTTAACCGTTGATAACCCCCTTACTTGTGATGAAGTTATTTTAAAAGAACCCATCTTTGAATGTCATGAACATCTAGTTTGTCATGCTCCTAAAAACTCTCCTACTAGGGAAGGTATCATGGTGCAAGAAAATGGAAACATTGACACACTTCTTTCAAACAATATTAATATGGCTTCCTTAGATGAAGATGATAAAGTGAAATTAGACTCCTCTTCACTAAGAGATCATGAAAATGAGGATAAGTCTTTTGAGGTTATGCACATTAGATATCCCTTGACACCAACCACACATGCAAAACCTATACAAGACAAAGAAAAAGAAAATCATATTAAAGAAGTCATAAAGCTATTGGAAGATGCTTGGAATTCCTTTAATTTCATACCTATATTCATAGGTGAATACACGATCATACACAAAGAGTTTGAAAAGGGAAAAGAAAAAGTGGTAATGTCAATACAAAATTCAAAAGAATCCACTTCAACCACTTTAGAAGAAAATATTTAACATACATGACAAACTCTAATGAAGTTGATTATGAACAACCATTGAATCCGAAATAAGTCAAAAAGCTTTATGGAAGAGGTTATGAACTTATGAAACAACTTGGGTATAATGGAAAAGGATGTGGTGCTAGAGAACAAGGTATATGTGTCCCTATAGAACCTAAAATGCAAGAAATGACTAATTTGGTCTTGGTTATTATCCCTCGAAAGAAATAAACAAGCCTTCATTCACAAGGGGGGAAGTGGCATTAAGCATGGTTTTAAGATCATTTGTGTAAGGGAAGAAGTGGCATTAAGGGTCATCGTAGGGGAACAAATTCTGCAAAGCCAACCTCACCTACTATACCCATCACAAGTAACATCCATTTTCTTATCCAATTCCATGGATTTATTACAGAATTATGCTATGGTTACACAATTAGCAATTGTTTTTTTTCATGAAAAATACTTCATGGGCCACTCCCTCAACAATGCAATTCGAGAATATGACCTTCACAATGACATGTCTGTGGTGGGGGGACTTTTCAAACACAAAGATGTAAAAAATAATTTCGGCTACCTATGTGCATACATTAAGCGAGCACTGCAAGTCCAAGATGACGTATAAATGGATGAGGCTCTTCAAGCCCACAAGAAAGAAATTGGCACAATTCTATGTGGGATAATCTCTAAAGTTTACAGGACCCTACTGGTTCTACCCTCACATGTCCCCAACCCCCATGACCCCAACAACACTAATTCATAAGCCTTAGTCCGAGCAGTCCTAATGCATGTAGTTGATAACAACCAACATTTAAAATACTCTTAAAACCATGCTAGTAATGAATAAGGGATCTACTTTGTCTAAATTCAAAGCTACATTGAAATCCATTGCTAAAAGTTGGGAGATTCTATATTTTTGGAGAAAACTAAAACATACAAAGTTTAGTGCATACAACAAATTTATGGAAATTTCATTAGCCAATAGGCTTTACCTTTGGGATTGCCCAGTCCATTTTCACGCCAAACCTGTCTCATGCCTAGAACCTCTGGGATTGCCCAGTCCATTTTCACACCAAACCTGTCTCACGCCTGGAAACCGTGTTACCAGTGCATGAAACAGGTTACTGAGAGGGGTTTTTCACTCACGTTTCATTCTCCCGGCACATAAAACTTAAATCAATATATTACACAAGTGATAAATGCAGATTAATCTACTCTAGATCATCTTGTACACCTGTATGGAACTGAGTAAATGCAGATTATTCTTGCAGTAAAATATTTGATTTGATTTGATCTCCTAACTATGGTGTTAGTGATATTTTGATCTAATTTTCATTAATTATAAATAGATTGAAGCAATGGCTGTAGGGAGACTAGATTTGGCTCGTCTCATCTTTTATAAATCTTTGCTTTGGTTGGTTTCATGATATTTGTCTTCTCCACTTTCCCCATTTATCTCATCGGCATCATTGACAGCATGACACAATCTATGCAAAATCTTGAGCTAAATTGCCTATCATGGTGTCTTCTCCTGGAGTTGGGCCAAATGGGAGCAGAGCTGGGGGCGAAACAAGAAGTGGGTCTACATTTGGGGAAGGAAAATTAAGCACATGAATTCACCTTTACCATTTGAAAACCAAGCACTGAAAAATGGAGGGGAATGCTCTACACCTTCATCAATGGAGTCCACACCATCTGGGTGTTCGACAATGATACCACCAGCCCTTCCAGGCCACACATAGAAATGATTTTCAAAATCAAAGGTACAGAAATTTCTAGATAATAAGTACATATAAATTTATTTGGATGACACACTCTGATTTAGCAGGCCAAATCTTGGGACTGGAAGCCACACTTTTTTTTGTGGGGTTAATCTATATAGCAACGCGAGTCAATGTTATGACACCGCTAACCTGTAGGGAGATTTGTTTTGGTTTGTCTCATTTAAAAACATTTCTGCTATGGTAGGGTTTCGTAAATAATCTCTTGACCCCCAATTCCTCCTCCAGAATGAAGATCTCCATTAAAGATTACCTTTGCTTTTCTAAAAGGGATTTAGAAATTTCTGAAATTTTCAGCATCTTAGCATGTTTTCTCCCAGTGAAATGTGATTCAAAATCAGCTTGATGGTATAACAATACATCACATATCTTACATTCTTTCTTGTTGAAGTTGGTCAAATTTATTGAAATTTTATGTTTCTTGGATGACATGTCTGCTCCTTTCATCTGTTGTTGATCTTTAAGCTCTGTATTTGTCTTTATATCAAACTTGTCACTTCTAGCACCTGAATTATTGTTATCTTTAGCCTTCCCTACATGTTTATATTTAGCTATTTTCTCCACATCATTCTCAGCATGTAATCCATACTTTGTGCTTCTCAATTTATTTCCATTGGCAACTGCACATTTCTGACTGTTATCTTTGACTTTTGAAGGAACTTCAAAACTTTCCTTTTTTTTTTAGCAGCTTGGCATGTTTTTTCCCAGCAACATGTGATTCAAAACTATCCTGAGTGATGAATACCTTATCACATGTGTTGCATTTATCTGTTTGTTGGTTTGTATTTGGTGATCTTTTGCGTTTCTTTTGAGGTACATCCCCTTCCTTTACTCGCTTTTCATCTTTCTCAAGATTTCCATTTATTTCTCTCTCTTTCAACTTCTTTGTCATCCTTCGGTGCTTCTTCCCCAAAATGTGATCCTTGAGAACTCTTTCTGTTTCACAGTCAATCTCACAAAGAGAACACCATCCTGAGCTTTCAGGAAATTATAAATCAGGAGACTTTGAATTATCTTGTTTCAACTTCTTACTAGATTTAGGCTGCAATATTTGGCTTGACCTCTTTCCATACTTGGGTTGTAATACCTATAACATATACAAAAATAATTAACTATGGATTACTTCATACAGGTGTGGCAAGCCTTGTGTTCAAGGAAATAGAGAAGGCTATTCATTTGGATTTGAGAATGCTAATAAGTAATAAATGGCCAAAAGGGAAAAAAAATTTGAAAATTAGAACTTCCAAATAGGAAAAAATCAGTGCTAAACATTTCATATTAAGTTCCCCTGTAAAATTTGTACCTCTAGTTGTTTTGAATGAAAGGAAAGGAGTCTAAGATTGATAGCCAATGAAAGGCATTTTGTTTGTTTTTTACTTTCCTCCTCCTTTGTAATGATTTGTATTTTTCCTTTTCCTATCCCATTCTATGTTCTTTTTAATTACAAGTGGCTGAAGAAACATGCATACTTTCCTTGAAACAGGGGATCTAAGTGTTTGTAGGTCTAGTACTGAAACTACCCATAATTGGATCATTTTGGTATATAAGCACCTCTTGTATCCTAAGGACTGGTAGAAAATCAATGTATGACACAAATTAGGATGAATTTATAGCTTTTGGAGAGCCATTTGAGTTCAGGTCACCATAGTTGATAGGATTTCCAAGAATGGAACCAAGGTGATTGGATCATATTAAGAATGAAGCCACACTTGTCAGCCTGGAAGCTGGAATATAATTCCTACAACAAATGTCCACCTAGTGTATGGGCCACATGATAAATCAAAGATATTTACAAATGGAACAACCAAAATCGTCAATATTCCCCCAAAATGGAAAAGCTTGATGTTTTTCCAAGATTTGAAGAACATAATACTTCCTTAACCGAAATAAGATAGAAGGAAAACTCATTGTTTGTGCCTATAATGCTCAAATGAATGCTGAATTCAAACTAAAGTTAAACAATGGTTAAAATTTAAGAAAAATGGAGGTTTATTTCAATTCCAAGATCTCAAATGATATGTCAAATATCTATTTATCTAAACTGAATATGACAATACATTCACTGGTTTGGTGTGAGAGCGATAACAAAAATCTCCCAAGCAAAATAAAATAGCAATTACAGATTGGGAGAATTTTAAGAACTTGTAGAAGCAGCAATCCATTGGGTATGGGAACAACATATCATTTGGAAAGATTTCCAACAACATACATGCAGGTACCAATACTCCAATTACACTACAAAATTTGGAAAACAAGCTATCCTAGTAGATATTTCCCAGGAGTCCATTGTGGTCACAATTATAAGTCAAGAAATTTGAAACTATATGAAGTGAAATCAATTGATGAGGATTCCAGGAAATCTCTGATCATTGAAGTTTAAAGTGTATTACTGGGTCCAAAAGGAAAAGCAAGCCACCAAAAAGATCAATAAATTAGCAAACCAAGAATGAGAAAGGTTTCTGTTGGTTTAGAAGTTTACCTAGCAGCAGTAGACCCAGTAGCAACAGAGACAGTAGCACCATAAGCAAGGGCAGGTATAGGAGTATATCCAGCACCATTAGTGGATCCAAAAGTGGCACGAGCAGTTCAAGATACCACAGTAGTTCCAGTCCCTGATCGAGATGAATGAGCAAGAGCAGTTCTACATTCGAGAGCAGTTCTTGGTCCAGATTCAGTCGTTGAAGCACCTGTTTAATAAGAACCACCATAAGCAAAGACATAGGTTGGGACAAGAAAAATTTGGTAGCATGATGCAGAAGAAAGATTAAAATACTCACAAGAAATAATATGAGCATTGCCAGAAGAAAGAGCATAATGAGGGAAATAGTTGAAGCTGCTTCAGGAATTGATCAATGAATGTAGTGGATGAAGCATTGAAGGCACATACAAGGTTGCAACCACAAGAAGAGAAAATGAAGCTGAATGTTGGAATAGAAATTGTTCCATGTTGATATTCAAACCAAAAGAAAAATGTCAATGGTCTCTGATCCTTGCAACTAAAAGAATTTTCCTCAGAAACATGGCACAAGCCTTAAGGTTGCAGAATATAAGTTTCTAGATCCATTCTCTTATGAGTGGTTGCAATAGGATGTTGAGTTTCACTTCAACTGGCAATGAAAAGCTTAAAATTTTCTATTTCCTCATAGTTTGTTGATGAAAAAGTGCAATCCATTGCAGTTAGATGTGCATGATGTGGTTATTAGTAGTGTTCTAATTTTCCCAGGTTGACCTATCTAGTGATAGTATGCATATTGGAGTCTTGGCTGCAGCAACTCATGCTACTTCAAACCATAGCCCGTTTACAGTTTTCTACAATCCCAAATTAGTTTGATTTTCTTCTGCCATTTCATTGCCCTGTTTGGATCAGATGTTTTTAGTGGTAACTTCATGCAAATTAATTTGAGAATTTTGTTTTATTGTTTAAACTTTACTCTTAACAAGGCAAGCCCTTAGGATTTTGTCATTCCCCTTGCCAAGTACAAGAAAGCAATCTATGGTACATAGGTTTCACTTGGTATGCAGTTTAGAATGATAGCAAGATTATTAAATTAGATCATACTTCTCCAATGGGAGATTAGTTTTGTATTTGTATACTTATGCTAATAAAATTTATATTGCTATCTTCTAATTTGGAGCAAATTTATGATGCAAGCTTAGTGCACATCTTTACAATCAAAATTGTGAAGTGTGGTCGCGCCCACAAAAGGATATGAAAATCACAGAAAAACCTTTCCTGGGAATTGGATATTCCAACAGGTGACTAATATCTCTCTATGGACATTCATTTACTTGTCAAACCAGGGGACATATACTTTAAATGGCGTAGCATAGTATATGCACTAAGAATTAGTTTCGGTCAAAACTTAGCAGAAATAAATACTAGAAAGGGGTTCTATCTACGTTACAGGAAGGTAATGCAAAGTTCTTTAACTCAACTATGATTTAACTAAAACAGAAACCATAACAACTATGACTGAAACAAAAACTCTGAACTGGCCTTATGCTGTAGGAACAGGCACAGGGATGGATTCCCTATGCTGTAGGAGCAATACAAGACTGAGTTTGTATGAAAACTTCAAAGATGAAAGCTAACTGATGATCAATAGAAAAGAACAACTAACTAACTAGCTATAGATACTTACTAAGTGGGCCCCCTTAGCAAGCATCTACTGATTACGCAAGTGCTGAACTCAAAACTTCTTCAAACTTTATTCATAAAAAGAGAATGATTTACATTGCTTTGTTGATATGGAAACTAACAACAAACTCTGTCTCTTGTCAAATAGATTCTGCTTTTCATTATCATACTAACTCTTACATGGTATCTGCTATCTCGCTATCACTATGCTTCTATCTTACTCTAGCTATCATCTCTTTTTTTTCTCCTTGCACAGGAAGAGTACTTTATTTTTTAAAAACAAGAGAACAACTAACTAACTAACCCTATCAAAGAAAGATGTGGAAGTAAAGTGTATCCCAGGATCAAGGAACAAGCTTCATAAATGAATTTATGCGTTCAACCCGATTCAGAGAGAATCTAGCACTCCACTCTTTCCAGATTGACTATCATTAAAAATATTTCCTAACGGTTTCGGTCAAAGATTCCTCGCCAGAGCTTCCTCGAAGTCATGCAGGAAATAGACTTTACTGCAAGGCCGAGATCGGCTGTGCTTGACTCGATCATACTTCAACAACTTGTGAAACAAAAGGTAATAGATGTGAAAGAAAAGGCGTATGGCACATACACAATATCCATTCATTAATCACACATTTAAATCTATTCCATCATTCAAAAACTGTATGAAATATACCAGTCATTTAGGGAGTCAACAGGGTAATAAATGTAGTCAAGTCAACATAATAGGCTGCAGGAATATGAAAATATTTTGCTACAGGATATCCCAATAAAAGGTTTCAACAGAGTTTAAACAACCACGAATAGCAAAAGTAAAGATATTAAAAGTTCATCATAATATCCAAACTATGAGAACATTTTAAGCTCATCATTCTGCCCCCTACTTAGCCCAATACTGGTCCTCCAACATTAACTTTCTTGGTAGTTTCTCTAAAATCAGTGGTTGCGGCATGACTCTGAAATGGAGTTCCAAACCTGTAATAAAATCCTCTGAAAGTCTGCCACCTCTCATACCTAAGAGCTTCTGAATTATCATTAAGATTGGTAGCCTGGTAAGGATAAAGGGGCCACATTAGCACAGGAGGTCTGAATGTCAATGGAAACCATAGTTCAAATCTCTTTTGAAGTCCCAATTGTATATATTTGCTTGATCGTTTAAGAGCTACTGTGAAATTTAGGGGACTGTGAGGTTTGGATCTTCTTAGCCCAACAGTTAATCTTTCCCACCTTTTCTCACTTCTAGTGTACGCCAGTCTCCAAAATGAATATGAATATTCCTAAAATTCATCATATACATGTCTCCTAAGATCAAATATTTTCTCTTTGGCTATACTATTGTTAATGCCATACGTCAGAGTAAACCAGGTTTTCAACATTGCATGGGGGTTTGAACTTTGAGAGTGTAATGGAACAAGTTCATTTCTCTCAGCTTCCTCATATATTTCCCATTGTCTGCTATAATTTGCTTCATTTTCTGCCCATGACATAAATGATCTCAAATGGATATCACCAATATACAAAAGAGGGTTCCATTCTGTTTCAAATGGAATTAAAAATCCATGTAGATAAAATTCACACAGAGAATTTCTTAACCAATTAGGGGCTGCCTGGTATGCGTCGTAAAATTCTTTAGCAGTGTGAAGTATAGGATCTTGATTTCTAGAAATTCTCATTAGTTGGAACCATAAGAACTGTTCCTTAAGGCATAGAGCATAAACTCTGGGTGGTGGTCTGCATTCCATAATCTGACCAATTACTTTTAACATTTCATCCATTTTTGCTTTTAACTCAACAATTTCATGTTTCTGACTTTCAATTTCTTTTTTTCAGTTTCTTCCTTTCTACCTTCCATAGACTTTGTTGCATGTCAGTCTGGGCTATGTGCCGGAAAGTCAGGGTTTGCAATGTATCTGTTTCCCAGTTAGCTTTAACATATTCCAGAAACTCAATCAAAAATGTCTTCTTATAAACAACAATGGCTTTACAAGTTGCAGGGTGAAATATAGCTTCACTAGGCACATTCAATTGTTCAGTCTGTTCCTGCTCTTGCTGCAAGATGAATTCTTATTGCTGCAGTGGAGAAGACTGTGCTTCCTCCAAAAATTGCATAGCAACAGTAGCCAAGTCATCAAGACTTGGTAACCCATGCTCCATTTCCTTTGTCTCAACTTGTTCCTCTTCAAGAACAAATGAACTCTATGCAGCATTTTCGGACACATTCTGAGAAACATCAAATTTAGACCCTACAGACCCTTATGAAATTACAATAACCTCTGATTGCGGTGAAGCAGGGGAGGTCTTACATTATTTCCTTGTGGAAACTCTTCTTGGCACTGGTGTGACTGCAGGAGATGTTCTGGTAGCCTTCCTTTTTCTGGTCTGCTTAGAGGGTTCTGCCCTACCAGAGGATGATGGTGAACTGGTGTTAGCAACAGGTGTTGTTGTAGGAGAGACGGCTACAGGGGAAGGTGTTGTAGGAGAAGATCATTGCCTTTTCCAAGAACGAGGTTCAGACTCTGGGGTTTATTCTGCCCCAGATGACTCACCTGCCTTTGTTTTTCCCTTCTCTCTCCTAGTGGAAGACCTAGTTTGTACCCGAACAGAGGATTCCGGTGAGGGAGCTGTAGGACTAGGTGCTACAGGAGTAGATGACCCATGCCCTGTTCTACTGGTAGACGCAATTTCTTTCTTCTTTTTCTGAGGTCGTGGGGTAAGTACCCTAGGGGGTTGTGGAATTTACAAGCTCTTTTGGGCAACGAATTGTTGCCAGGAAAGAGGCGAGACATCTCTCAAAGAGCATTCAATCAGTAATTTGATAAGGCCATAATGAGCAATAGAATTATCTTTCCCTTGTTGGGTTCCGTGGGCACTTTGTTCTAGAAATTTTAATAGAAAATTCAGAACATTTATGACTAACCCATGCCTCATATGACTTAATAATTTGAAATGATAAGAATGCAGGTAGGAGAAACGACCTTCACATGTTAAATACCTAATTATGTAAGTAGCGTAGTCTGAATAAGGAGGAGGCAATGATACCCGCTTGCATCCCTTCTTGGAGACTTCCAAAGGTCCATCAGTGGGCATTGAAAACTTAGCCCTTGCAGCGGCAGCATCTAAAGAAAAAAAATTTCTCCAACGGCTAGAAGCCCAGTTACTTCAGCAATTCTGTCTTCAGTTGGAACAACCGTTAGACCCCATATAGTAGCTTCCCCTTCAGAAAGGTTCTCAAAAATTCTCCAGCAGCCTCCTCATCAAAAGCATTTAAACTCAAGAAGTAGTTTAACCATCCACAGAGGCTGAATGCATGGACTGTTTGAGGATTTTGCAATAATAATTCATGAGCTATAGGCTCATGTCGCACCAGCTGACCACCCATGTTCATAGTTTTCCCTTAGTTGAACTCAATTCCTTGCTGAAAATTCAAATTCTCTGTTTCCCTTTCTGTTCTAGTTTTTCTTCTGTCGTGCCATCACATTTCTTTCTTTTCTAAAAATAAACTTTTTAAACAAGCATTTTTAATCATAGTTTACAAGAAAAATATGCAATAAAAAGGACATTGGATCATATTTGGAAAGTACCAGAAAAATAATAAAGAAAGGTTATTTGCATAGATATGGCAGCGGCGAAAAGATAGGTTTTAAAAGGTGGATTACCTCACCCCCTACTTAGAGTATGACATGTGTCCTCACATGTACTAAAGAATAGGCAGAGATCGTGTAATAATGACTGGTACTGTCATAGCAGTAAATGAATAGAATAAAATAAATCAAATATGTGATAACAAAAGATATGGTGTACCTTTGATAATTGCACGTACGTGTGAAGAAAGATGACGGTGTCTGCATGAGTTGACAGTTGGAAATGATATCATAATTAAAGGTGATGCAGATGGATGAAGTGGATGGGTGACGTGAGTGGATGAAATGAATGGATGGATTGGATGGATGGGATGGATGGATGGAAGATAAAGAAGTGAGATGGGGCGATAAATGAGAATGGAGAAAAAGGAGTTTCCTTTAAAAAAAGAAAACCTTTATTATGAGCATGCTTTTCAAAATTATGGTGAAGCTGCAGGAGAAAGGCTAAAGCCTTCGGTTGCAAGAAGAGTAGCGGGATAAACCTAAACGAACTGCTACATGAACTCTTCTTTTGAGACTGGTTTATGGTACAACCGGAGTCGATGGCCATTAACTAGCAATTTGAAATAGACTGGATCAATTGTCACCAGCTGTACGGCTCCGTTGTCGAACACATTCTTAACTTCATAGGGGCCAAGCCAGCGTGTTGTGATCTTACCTTGGTTCTCTTGATATCTGGAATCATATAACAGAGCCCAATCACCAGTAGAAATTTTTTTTGTTTTTATGTGTTGATCATGTCATTTCTTCCGTTGCTATTGGACTACTTCTGTATGCTGCAGGGCAGCTTTTCTCATTTCGTCCAAAGCATTTAGCTATAGGAGATGGTCCTTCTGTGCTTCATATATTTCCATATTGAGTTCAAGAGCTGTCCTTAAGGTTTTGTGCTCAAATTCTATGGGCAACATGGTTGTTTTCCCATAAAGCAACTCAAAAGGTGTAAACCCAGTTGTTGTCTTCCATGTAGTTCTGTAGGCCCAAACTGTTTCATGAAGTCTACTGCTCCAATCTTTTCTATGGATCTGCATTTTCTTTGTGAGGATCACCTCAATTTCCCTGTTTGTTACCTCCACCTGACCATTGGCTTGAGGATGATAGGGGCTGGACTTCCTATGTTTGATTTTATAGTCATTCATTAGTGCAGTGATCAGATTCGATGTGAACTGAGCTCCCTGATTAGTTACAAGCTCTCTGGGAACTCCAAATCTAGTAAAAATTTGTTTATACAGAAATTCAACAACCTTCTTATCTCGAGCATGAGTCATAGCTTTGAACTCAACCCATTTTGTTACATAGTCCGTGCAAACTAAAATGTATGACTTGCCATTTGATGGTGGATCAATTGGTCCCACAAAATCCATTCCTCATTTATCAAAAGGGTTGACTATTACTTGTGGGTATAGTGGCATTTCATCTGACTTGGTTGGTCTTCCCATACGCTAGCATCTGTCACATTTCCTTGTATAGGCCACAGCATCCTTGTGTAACGTTGGCCAGTAGTACCCTATTGTAAGAATCTTCATTGATGTTCTTTTTGCTGCAAAATGTCCCCCACATGGTTCATCATGGCAAGCATGCAAAATATCATAAGTCTCATCTTCTCTTACACATCTTCGCATCACTTGATTAGGTCCAGTATAAAACAGACAATTTGCAATCTATGAAAAATTAAAACTTTTCTCTATTAACAATTTCTTTTCTTTTGGAAAAAAGTGGGCTGGTATTCTGCTTGCTGCTAGATAATTGGCAATGTCTACATACCATGGAGTATATGCAGCAATGGAAAACAAGTGTTCATCTGGGAACCTATCATCAATGACCTCGTGTTCAACAGGTGCAGCTAATTGAAGTCTTGATAAAAAGTCAACTACAACATTAATTCTTCCTAGTTTATCAATGATTGTAATGTCAAATTCTTGTAACAACAGGAGCCATCTTGCCAATCTACTAGAGATGGCAGGTTTTTTCATCAGATACTTAATTGCTGCATGATCAGTATGGACGAATATCTTATAACCTATGACATAATGCCTAAATTTATTCAAAGCCTATACTACTGCAAGCAATTCCTTTTCTGTAACAGTATAGTTGAGCTCAGGACCTTGAAGGTTCTTGCTGATAAACTAGATAGCATGCTCAAGTGAACTTTCTTTTTGACTTAAAACTGCTCCTATACCAAAATCAAAGGCATCAGCATGTATATGAAAAGGAAAATTCCATTTTGGACCTTGAAGAACAGGGGCTTTAGTAAGCAAGTCATTTAGTTGCAGGAAGAATTTTTCACAGGCCTCTGTCCACTCGAATTGAGAATCCTTAGTTAATAAGGCATAAAGTGGGCTGACAATTTTACTGAAATCTTTTATAAACCTTCTATAATACCCTGCATGGCCAAGGAAACTTCTAACATCCTTCTGTTTTGCAGAAGTTTGTAAATTCAAAATAACTTCAATTTTAGCAAGGTCGACCTGAATTCCATTCTTTGAAATATGATGGCCTAGAACAATACCTTCTTCCATCATTAGAAAACACTTTTCACTGTTTAGAGACAAATTTTGCTCTCTGCACCTTTTCAATACTTTTTTAAAATTCACCAGTGCTTCTTCAAATGTGACTCCATAGGTAGTGAAATCATCCATATAAATCTCCATACAGTCATGAGATATATCAGCAAAGATACTAATCACTGCTCTCTGAAATGTTGCTGGCGCATTGCATAAACCAAAAGGCAAGACTGAGTAAGAAAATGTTCCCCATGGACAGGTAAAAGTGGTTTTATCTTAATCTTCAGGGGCAATTTTTATCTGATTGTACCCACTGTAACCATCTAAAAAGGAAAAATATCTTTTGCTAGACAGTGAGTCTAGTACTTGGTCTACAAAAGGTAGTGGAAAGTGATTTTTTTTAGTGGCATTGTTCAACTCTCTGTAATCTACACACACTCTCCATTTTCCACTTTTCTTGGGGACAATAACTAATGGAGAAATCCATTGACTGTCAGAGATTAGATAAATAAAACCAGCATCAAGTAACTTTTGAAGTTCATTTTTAACTATTTCTCTAAGTGCTGGATTTAGTCTTCTTTGAGGCTGCCTAACTGGTAAACAATCTTCTTTGATATAGATCCTGTGAGTACAAACTCGAGGATCTATTCCTTGCATGTCCCCATATTCCCATGCAAAAGTTTTATGCTAATCTTGTAGCATTTTTAATAAGTTAGCCTGTTGAGACTATGACAACTTGCTATTGATATTCAAACAATGACCTGGAGACAATTCTATTTGCTTAGTTAGATTATTCATAGAATCTACATGTGATGTTTGTACCTCTTGTGGAAGCAAATTATGAAAAATTGTTAGAAGTTTAGGCAGCGAACTCTCAGAATTTGGTTGTTGTAGGAAACATTGTAGATGGCTGCCATTTAGATCAGATGAACTATTTGTATCAGAGTTAAACTACAGAATTTGAAAAAGCAAAGCATCCTCATTCTAAAGTTGTGAGAATGGATCATTTTGAAGCATCATTAATTGAGCCAATGAATTGGCTTCTTCAGTTTCTTCCCCCACATCTGGCCAAACAGGTTGGGACAAATCTGGTTGAGGTCTAGCAGGCGGATACAAAGCCAATTTTTTTGTGGACTGTCCATCAGAAATGGTCATATCTCCATAACGACATCCTATAAAATCATCAGCAATTGCTAACCATGGTCTACCAAGGATAATTGGATACCCTCCTAAAGTTGCCTTAATTGATAATATTGTGAAATCAGCTAGATACTCCCAAGATTCAAGAGTGACAATTACATCTTCCACCATTCCATCAGGTTTGACTATGGAGCTATCTGCAAGCTGCAAAATTGTAGGTGTAGACCTAATGTTTGAAATGTTCAAGGATTCCATAGTATGCTTTGTCATGACATTGATGGCAGCACCTAAGTCAATCAAAACATTTTTTACAATTTGGCCATTTATATGTATCTACACTACAGGACTTCCAGGGTCAATATATTTTGGGATGACTACATTTCCCAACATTATATCAGCCAATTTCCCTAAGACATGAATTGTTTGGGGATCCTTTTTCTTCTGTCCAGGCTTCTTCAAACAGGCTTCTTTAATAGCTTTTCCAAAAATGGGAACATCTTTAATAGCCTGAAATAAGGGGATTTGAATTTGTACATTTTTTAGCTGATCCAGAATGTCAAAAGTGGGTTCTTCCATGGATTTAAATGTAGTACTTTGTAACCTCTGAGGAAAAGGTGGTTTGTCTTGACTTTGCAAAACAGGCTCCTTAGAAACCGTATCAAGTATAGGCATATGCTCAGTAGGATCAGCAGGTGCAGTAGATTCTTCAAGGGGAGAATCTGGTATTTCAGTAATTAGAGGTAGTTTTGGAGCAGGTAAAGTGGTTCCAGACCTCAAATGGATGTCATTAACGTTTAAGGCATAAGCTTGATATTGGTTGGCTTTGGAAAGATACATAGGTTGTTGTGGCTGCTGCTGTTGCTTATCATTGGGATTTGACAACGGCTGGGCAAGCATAGGCATTTGCTTTGGAGGTCCAGCATTTGTAGCAGTTGCTGGAGGAGGTGGCATGAGGGCCTGTGGTTGTGGCTGTGGAAGCTACAAGAATCTAGGGGACTGGTTTTGCCATTGTTGAGGACCTCTCCATTGAGGATTCTGCTGCCAACAACGGTCGTGCCCACAAAAGGATATGAAAATCACAGAAAAACTTTTTCTAGGAATTGGACATTCCAACAGGTGACTAATATCTCTCTATGGACGTTCATTTACTTGTCAAACCAGGGGACGTATACTTTAAATGGCGCAGCACAGTATATGCACTAAGAATTAGTTTCGGTCAAAACTTAGCATAAATAAATACTGGAAAGGGATTCTATCTACGCTACAGGAAGGTAATGCAAAGTTCTTTAACTCAACTATGATTTAACTAAAATAGAAACCATAACAGCTATGACTAAAACACAAACTGTGAACTGGCCTTATGCTGTAGGAACAGGCACAGGGATGGATTCCCTATGCTGCAGGAGCAATACAAGACTAAGTTTGTATGAAAACTTCAAAGATGAAAGCTAACTGATGATCAACAGAAAAGAACAACTAACTAACTAGCTACAAATACTTACTAAGTGGGGCCCCTTAGCAAGCATCTACTGATTACGCAAGTGCTAAACTCAGAACTTCATCAAACTTTATTCATGAAAATAGAATGATATACATTGCTTTGTTGATATGGAAACTAACAACAAACTTCATCTCTTGTCAAACAGATTCTGCTTTTCATTATCATACTGACTCTTACATGGTATCTGCTATCTCGCTATCACTATGCTTCTATCTTACTCTAACTATCATCTCTCTTTTTTCTCCTCGCGCATGAAGAGTACTTTATTTTTTAAAAACAGGAGAACAACTAACTAACTAACCCTATCAAAGAAAGACGTGGAAGTAAAGTGTATCTCAGGATCAAGGAACAAGCTTCATAAATGAATTTATGAATTCAACCCAATTTGGAGAGAATCTAGCACTCCACTCTTTCCAGATTGACTGTCATTAAAAATCTTTCCCAACGGTTTCGGTCAAAGAGTCCTCGCCAGAGCTTCCTCGAAGTCGTGCAGGAAATAGAATTTACTGCAAGGCCGAGATCAGCTGTGCTTGACTCGATCATACTTCAACAACCTATGAAACAAAAGGTAACAGATGCGAAAGAAAAGGCGTATGGCACAAACACAATATCCGTTCATTAATCACACATTTAAATCTATTCCATCATTCAAAAACTGTATGTGATATACCAGTCATTTAGGGAGTCAACGGGGTAATAAATGTAGTCAAGTCAACACAATAGGCTGCAGGAATATGAAAATATTTTGCTACAGGATATCCCAATAAAAGGTTTCAACAGAGTTTAAACAACCACGAATAGCAAAAGTAAAGATATTAAAAGTTCATCATAATATCCAAACTATGAGCACATTTTAAGCTCATCAAAGTGTAGCGGGTGAATGGACTATTGTCAAATCAATATAACTGATGTTGGCCACTGTATAGTAGATGAGTGGTGACATGCATATCATGCTTTGCAAACATCATGATCCACTGTTCAAGTACACAAACACAAACAACCTCCCCAAAGTTTACACTATTTATACATACAAATGCAGTTTAGCTACTACAGCCTTCACACTATGTGTTTTACCTTGTTTAGAACAATGCCAATTACTTCTAATCTTTACACCTGCCAATTGCATTTTCTTGGAAGTTTTAAAGCTTTTTTAAAAAATCCATTTTTTGCATTTCCTGCAATCATTGCACTCCATGAGATAACCTTTCTTTGATGCATTCTGTCAAACAATTCACGTGCATTTTCTATGCTTCCACATTTTGCATGCATGTCTACCCTAATATCTAATAAAAATACTCCCTCCATGATGTTTTGAGTGACATTCAAATGACGTTACTATCATCTACCTAATTGAGTAGGGTTTCAATGATAAAAGGCACATTAACAAGGCATGTACTAACATCTATATGTTTAATATTGCAATTATTAGGCCTGTAGGTATATGTGTAGATTGAATATTTGTTGTTTACCCCCTAAAAAAATAAATAAATTAGAAATTATAGCTAATGTTCAAGGATTTAGAATTAGAATTGTTGTATTATTTCAGAGGTTGGAAATATAGTTTGTTGATTGACTCTTTCTGCAATGTAAATGAAGTTGGCATGTTGTGCATGGTTACTTTTCCAGCTAACAGATTCAGGGCAAGTTTTTAATGAACAAATTTGTTGCATTCTAATGATATCAAAGGTGCCCCTCTTATGTATATGTTAGGTAAGATCATGTGTCTCATCGCAACAATGATGAGGACACGATATTTACAGAGTCTGAAACCAGTTGTAATGCTTCTGCTATAATGCAGTGTATAGTTTTTTCGTCAACGTTCCAGATCACTCTGATCTATCATTAATAGAAAAATTGATATGATGATGATGGGATCAAGTTCATTTGTTTGTGTTGTCTATAGCAAATAAATTTCAAATGCATTTGTCAACTTGGTTTAGGACAGGTTTTTAGTGAACAAATCTACTACATTCCAATGATATTGAAGGTGCCCCTCTTATGTATATGGCAGGTAAGATCATGTGTCTCATCACAAAAATGATGAGGACATAATATTTATAGAGTCTGAAACCAATTGTAATGCTTCTCGTATACTGCAGTGTATAGTTTTTCCAGAACATGTGCCTTTTGTGTCATTATTCAAGCTCTTTTAGCGAACATCCAAAAATATATATGTATACTGGTGGATCTTTCGTAAATGATAATTGTACAATTTAGTTGCTTGTTAGTTTTCCTTTAAAAATAATACTCAAAAGGTAATTTGAGTGCTAGTTGTATTTCATGTTCATTGATTGATAAAGTATAATTATTTACTTATGATTAGACCATCGATTTTGAATTCAAGGGCAATCTATGTATAAGGATACAATTTTAATTTCCTGGTCACAAACCACACAAGTCCTGAGCTCTTTACTGTTGATGCAAGGTAGCTTCGGTCAGATATAAATGATGATTGTTGAAAGCATCATCATCATTTATATGTGATCGAAATTACTCATCATTTATATTTCTAAATTGAGAAAGTCAAATTAATGAAATTCGATATATATAAATAAATTGAACTTTGCTTTATTCTCATCGCTGAATACTTACCTTGTTTTGTTTAACACCGATTAAGTAATAATTAGGCTATGAGGAACTCACACCCTTCAAGGGACACGTCCCATGAAAATATGTGTCTTCACTTTGTGAAGACAAGCCCTCTCATGGGACGCATATCTCCTTGGAGGCACGTACCTTTGTGGAGATGTGTCTCCCCTCTCTTGTATAAAGCATGATGGAAACCATTGAGTGTGGACATTGTAATTTATTAATGTTCTGCAATCAGTACATTCTGCATTAAGAGAAGAATTCAGAAAATCATCTTTGACTTAGAATTTATCACTCAGAATTTCTGACCTTAGTTTATTCTTAGTTTTAGGATCCCATTCTGATACAGATTTGGTTACATTTACATGGTATCAAAGCCACGTTGTGTGAATCCAAATCAAATCTAAATATCAATCTGCTCAAAAAAATTGTATTTTCTAGAATCAAATTTACATCACATTCTTCATAATGTCAAGTGTGATCAGATTTGAAGATCGCCTTGCAGGAGCAGACAATTTCACATCATGGAAATTTAGAATCATGATGATCCTTAAAGAGAATAAACTAGACTCACTTGTGAGAGAAAATTTGAAGGAACCAGAGTCTGAACCTGTGAAAACTCAATGGATAGAAAACAATGAAAAGGCCATGAAAATCCTTGTAGATGCAGTTAGGGATCATATAGTGCCCATCCTAGCAAAACATGAAACTGCATACCTTATGTACAAATCTCTTGAGAGTACTTATGAGATCAACAACACCTGTAGGACTCTTGCATTAAAAAGGAAAATCAATAATGCTCAAATAAACAAAGGAGAGTTCATTAATGCTTACTTCATGAGGATTATTGAACTAAGGGATCAATTATCTGCAATTGGATATCAAATTGATAGAAAAGAGTTAACTCTAATTGCACTAGGAGGCCTACCAAACTCATGGGAGTCATTTGTTCAAGGAATAAGTGCAAGATCCAAACTCCATAAGTTTGACAGGCTAAGAACTGACTGCCTTCAAGAAGAAACAAGACTCTCCTCAAAAGAAAACAAATAGAAAAACATAATGAAGACATTCATGTACTCAACACATCGTCTAATAAAAGGAATAAGAAAAACTCCTACAAGAAAGGATCTTTTAAAAGAAAGAGAAATTCCAATGGAAAGGGATCTTCTAAAAGGAAAGACATATCTCAAGTGCAATGCTTTAGATGTGATCAATATGGCCACTATGCAATGAAGTGCCCTGACAGATCAAAGCAACAAGCATCCCAAAGTAGGAAAGACAAATTCAGATCATGAATCTGAGAACTTTGTGTTCTATTCAGCCTTATCTAGTCAAGTATCTAACAACATCAACAACTGGGTGATTGATAGTGGTTCTTCAAGGCACATCACAGGGTTTAGAGAACACTTAGACACTATGACTGAAGAATCTGATGAAGATGTAACAATTGGGGATGACTCTACACATCAAGTAAAAGGGGTTGGAACTTGTTCCATCACATTGAAATCTGGTCTCTCCCTTCAACTCATTGGAGTCTTATTTGTACTTGGAATAAAGAGGAATCTAATATCCATCTCTGCCCTTGAAGACAATGGATATAGGGTTACATTTATGGATTGAAAAGTTCTAGCATGGCCTAAAAACTCAACTATCAAGAAAGCCCAGACCATAGGTGTAAGACAAGGGTACCTTTACAAACTTTGCACTGAAGTTAAACAAGCCCTTACCCTTGACACCTTTGAGTCAAATGAGATTTGGCATAGAAGATTGGGAAACCTTCATTTTTGTGCCCTACCTTCTATGAAAAAACTTGTAATAGGCTTACCTAAGTTAAAACCATCTCATGAAGGAACTTGTAAAGGTTGTGCCTTAGGAAAAAATACAAAGGGATCCTTTCCCATTAGTTTGAGCAAAACCCTAAATGTGTTAGATTTGGTTCACTCTGACTTATGTGGACCCATGTCTATACCTTCTAAAGCAGGATTTCTATACTATGTCATATTTATAGATGAATTCTCTAGGAAAACCTGGATCTATTTCCTTAAGTGTAAAGAGTCATTAGAAATCCTCAAAAGGTTCAAAGAGTTCAAAGCACTTATGGAAAACTTCTTCGGGAAGAAAATAAAAACCTTAAGGACAAACAATGGGAAAGAATACACCTCTGAAATTTTTAAAGAATTTTGCATGAGTGCTGGAATTAAGAGGGAGTTCACAGTGGCCTACAACCCTCAACAAAATGGGGTTGTTGAAAGAAAAAATAGAACCATTGTAGAAGTTGCCAAAGCAATGTTGCTTGACCAAAACATTGAAACCTCTTTTTGGGTAGAAGCCTCTAGGACTGCTGTCTACATCCAAAATAGATGTCCTCATTCTCATCTTGACAAAAAAACTCTTGAAGAAGCCTTCACTGGCATAAAACCTGACATTAGTCACTTTAGGATTTTTGGTTGTCCCATCTATATTCATGTGCCCAAGGAGAAGAGATTCAAACTTGAACCTTCCGGAAATAAAGGGATATTTATGGGATATAGTGAAACCTCCAAGGCCTTCAGGATATTCATACCCGGGCAGAATCAAATTGAATTGAGCAGAGATGTCATATTTGAAGAAGACATTGAATTCAAGAGGGCAAGAAGTTCTAGTGAGACTGAAACCTATTCCCCTAGAGTACCTGAAATGGAACCTGCTCTTGAGATTCAGAGGGAGCATCCTGAGGAAATGCCACATGAACTTCCTTCTACTTCAAATGAGAATACAAATGACAACAGCAGAAAGAGACCACTTTGGGCCAAGAAGATGATCAAAGAAGCAAAGGATCATGCATCACCCAAAGAAACATTCAGGGAGAGTAAAAGACCCAAACGTTTCTCTAGCTATGTTGCTCTAATGAACATCATAAACTCAGAACCTATCAGTGTTACAGAAGCTTTCCGACATCAAGCATGGAAGGATGCAATGATAGAGGAATATCAGTCTATTATAAAGAATGATGTATGGGATATAGTGCCTAGACCAAAAGAGAAATCTATTTTCTCTTCCAAATGGCTCTTCAAAATCAAGCATGTTGCTGATGGTAGTATAGAAAAACATAAAGCACATTTTGTGGCAAGAGGTTTTTCTCAAAAGGAAGGCATTGATTACGAAGAAACATTTGCACCTGTTGCCCATTACACATCAATGAGAGTAGTGTTAGCCATTGCAGCAGCTAAAGGTTGGAAGATCCATCAAATGGATGTGAAAACTGCCTTCCTGAATGGAACCATTGAAGAAGAAGTCTATTTGGAATAGCCTGAAGGTTTTGTGATACATAAACCTGACTCACATGTATGCAGACTGAAGAAAGCCCTCTATGGACTTAAACAAGCTCCCAGGGTCTAGTATGAAAGAATTGACAGCTATCTCTTGGGATTAGGATTTTCCAAGAATGATGCTGACTCCAATCTCTACTTCAAGGTAATTAAAGGTGATATGCTAATAATTATTTTATATGTTGACGACCTGCTGATAATAGGAGAAGATCACCTCATTGCTCAAGGGAAGCAGGATCTAATTTATGAATTTGACATGAAAGACTTGGGCATTCTACACTACTTCCTTGGTTTAGAAGTATGGCAGAAATCATAAGGCATTATACTTAACCAAGGGAAGTATACTATTGATATTCTGAAGAAATTTGGAATGTTGGACTGTAGACCGATGTCTACACCTATGGAAACCAACCTTCACAAATTGAAAGAAGCAGCAGTAGAATCCAAGTGTGCAGATCCAACCCTTTACAGACAGATGATTGGATCCTTGATGTATCTGGTCAACACCAGACCTGATATTTGCTATGCAATGAATGTTCTTAGCTAGTTCATGTGTGAGCCAAAGGAAATTCACTTCATGGCTATGAAACATATTTTGAGATATCTTCAAGGCATTATTGGATATGGTCTTCTCTACAAGAATGATCAACTAGATCTCCATGGGTACTCTCATTCAGATTGGGCTGGAAGTATAACCGATCGAAAAAGCACATCAAGATGTTGCTTCAGTTTAAGATCAGCTATGATCTCCTAGATTTGCAGAAAACAATCTTCAGTTGCACAGAGCTCAACAGAAGCTGAATACATTGCAGCCTCAATGGGAGCAAGAGAAGCAGTTTGGCTTCATAAATTGCTTGTGGTACTCTTTGGTGAGCCCTTGAATCCTACAATTATTCATTGTGATAATCAGAGTTGCATCAAACTCTCTGTAAATCCCGTCTTTCATGATAGATCTAAGCACATTGAGATCCCCTATCATTATGTAAGAGATATGGTGGAAAGGAAAGTGATTCAGTTGGAGTATATTAGTACAAATGATCAAATTGCAGACATTCTCACCAAGCCTCTCTCCCAAATCAAGGTAGAGCATTTTAGGAAGAAACTTGGTATGGTTGAAATGTAATTTGTTATTTATGTTTGAAATACAAATTGTTTATAAAAATTTTACTAATATATAAAGATGTTTAATGTGTAAACTCTTTTGTCATGTGTGTGACTCCATGACTTTATGGGCCTACTCCCCCTGTGTACATTATTGAAAGGTGATGATCTTTCTAATAATGAACACTTGTATTTGACATTGTAAAGTGACGACTCTACAATGATAAACTATCATGATAGGTATCATGTGACTTGATATTTGTGGACATGGCATGATAGTATCTCTTGGACACTTTGATGGATGTCATGGGACTTGATATCATCTGAAGATCATTGTGATCCTTAAGAAGTAATCATGGTGGATATTTATATCCGTGGATATGCCATGAATTATGGTAGACATCATGTGACTTGATGTCAGTGCACATACCATAATAAAGATGTGTTATGAAGAATGTCATGTGACTTGACAATATTGAGTAAAGCATACCATATCTTCGATATCATGTGTGAAGGTGATATCACTACTTATTTGATTTGAAATGTCTTCCCTAGCTAAGAGGGAGTGTTGATGCAAGGTAGCTTCGGTCAGATATAAATGATGATTGTTGAAAGCATCATCATCATTTATATGTGATCGAAATTACTCATCATTTATATTTCTAAATTGAGAAAGTCGAATTAATGAAATTTGATATATATAAATAAATTGAACTTTTCTTTATTCTCATCGCTGAATACTTACACTGTTTTGTTTAACACCGATTAAGTAATAATCAGGCTATGAGGAACTCGCACCCTTCAAGGGACATGTCTCATGAAAAGACGTGTCTTCACTTTGTGAAGACACGCCCTCTCATGGGACGCATCTCTCCTTGGAGGCACGTACCTTTGTGGAGATGTGTCTCCCCTCTCTTGTATAAAGCATGATGGAAACCATTGAGTGTGGACATTGTAATTTATTAATGTTCTGCAATCAGTACATTCTGCATTAAGAGAAGAATTCAGAAAATCATCTTTGACTTAGAATTTATCACTCAAAATTTCTGACCTTAGTTTATTCTTAGTTTTAGGATCCCATTCTGATACAGATTTGGTTACATTTACATTTACATCGGAAAGAATAAACATCTGGTTAGCAAATCAAAGAACAATAAACACATCCACAACAGCTATATATTGTAATAATATAAATTTGTATTTAAATATACTTGATTATGTAATGTTAAAATTCTTTATTTCCATACCTTTGCTTTCCTATCGGCGTTTTCCTTGAACCTCCCATGGGTGCAAGTGCTAGTTATAATTACCCAGACGATTAGAATGATTAAAGGGATTAACATAGGTATACTTGTACCATCTTGTCAAGGGCCATCTCATTTATGGAAAATCCCATTTGGCCAATTATTGTATAGAGAAAGTATCAATTGCAACTCAACTTGCTGGAGAGAACATCATGATGTTCAAAGCGCCAGTTTCTCAAGGTAAGCATTTATTGCTAGGGCATAGGATACTGCTATGCACTTAGCCCAAATAACTTTTAATTTAGCTTACAAAACAACAAATCTTGTTAATAGTGTTACTGGGGATGGAAATTAAGCAAAAGAATCTTGAAATGCTATAGGTAGCCTTTTTCATGCAAATTGATGTAGCAGTCATATATCTAAGCTTGGATTGTGGCAATGTTTTATGCTGTACATGGGCGAAATAAATAAAACAGATTTTTTTTATGTTTGCTTCATGTATTGGAAATGATTCATGTGTAATTAATTTGTGAAATGCAAAAGTATGTATAACATACATGCAGTGATACATAAAATGCCTCAAAGAAATGTAACCCTATGAGCTACAATGTTATCAGTTTATGTACAAATTGGTGTATGTAAATTATAAAAAACACACAAAGGTTGTGTAAACATAATTACATTTGCTTCAAAGTTTTGAAAAGACTACATTTTGTGTTTAGGGGGAGTAGCTTACAACATTGAAGACTTTTCCTATAGACCCATTTTGTGCATCTTTAGCAATCATTGTATTTCATGAGAGTGCATTCATTTAAGTCCATTGGAAAATGGTTCATTTGCACTCTATGTGCTTTTACATTTTGTAGAGACAATTTTGTGCATATGCTACAATCATTGTAGTCAAAAGGATCACACTAAATTTGATTCATTTACAAAGGACATCCACCATAAAATTCTTAAAGCATAAATTTCAATAAGAAATAATAATTGTTAATGATATCAGATTTCCACAACTTATAATAATGATTACTGTTGTTTCTAGATTTGGTTGTGTGTGAGTTTTTCCATCAATGTTTTGGATCACACTTTGTGTCATTAGAATTCATATCAAAATATTTTTTTTATATTGAATATAGAGGAAATAACAGATACAAAAATAGCAAAATGAGAAAATTACATCAGATCTAGCACAACGCTAGCCAGAAAAAAACCCAACCTATCCCCCCTCAGTACAAAAGAGTGAGAATAAGTGCCCAGCATCTAGTCCCAAAAAGAAGCCATTACAGAATAACTTCAAGCCCCAAATCGGAAGAGAGTACAAAGTCCAATATTCACCATGTCACAAAGATATTAGCATGAATACAAAAGCATATTGAATAAGATAAAACTAGCTAAGATTAGATCAAAAGGATAAACAAAATAGTTGTCTCCAAGTGATTAAGCAGCACCAAGAACACCACTAAGGAGCACCAAGGCACTGTCAGCAACAACCTCATCATAAGAAGGCCTATCATTCTGAGTCCTCTTCTCCGCGTCTTTCTTCTGCCCCACAACAAACTCATTATGGAAGGCTTGGAGAGCCTTCAGAAACACATCAAAACTAGGATGACCCTCAGTCCATAGATGTCTGTATCTTGCATCCATAATGTCAATATTACCTTGTCAGTTCTCCAGATAAGCCCATAATTTGTCTTTTGAAATAGCCACCATAATGTACACCTACATTGCAATGGTATAAAATATGAGTCTCCTAGAAGACTCAATAAGCAACCTTTTTCTCCCTTGAAAGACATCTTCATTCCTTGCTTTCCAAATAAACCAAAGAAGATTGGAAGACAAACATAACCACAAAATCTTTGCAGTTTTCCCCAACCTAAGATTATGCATGAACAAAATCTTCTCAAGCAGCAACTATCTGCTAGAAGACCAAATATCAAGCCCATTACAAAATAATTTCCAAACTTCTTGAGCAAAGATGCATTCAAAAAAAATATGAAACAGAGTTTCAGGAACTCTACACAAATTGCACACTGGAATATCATCATAATTGAATTTAAAAGAAAGCTTTTGCAAAATAAGCAACCATCTAAAAGAAGCTTGCTTAGCTTCAATCAACTTGCTCCAGTTATTCTAAAAAACATTTTTCCATTGGGTTTTATCCCATTGCTGTTTCCAAACTTGATTCAAATAACTAGTTAAATCAATGTGTCCTGTTAGGAAAGTATAGAGTTCTTTAGCTTTAGTATTCCTTATATTTGAGCCATTTTTCCAGTGGAAATCTTTAAACTAATCAGGATTATTTTTAGATTTGATATGAAACTTTATCTAGCTATAGGCCTCTCTAAGGACCGAGTATGTTCTCCAGTTAGAGGGGGGAAGATTGAATTCAGAAACCAACTCATTCCAGCCTTTCAAATTGCCATCATTCAAAATATCACTAAAGTGTCTGATCCCCAAGGAAGCCCAACATTTTGCCGAGCAGCCCTAGATAAGAGCTAGAGGCTTCCCTCTGTGATGAAGGTTCCACCAGATCGACCTATGAGACTGAATAGTTCCACCATCTCCATTGATGACCTGATGATTATCAAGATGAATTTTCATTATCTCCCATGCCTTCCAAATAGTTCTAAAAACACTGGAACCAGCAAGTAACATGACCTCATGACTACAAAGGATATCACTAAGAGCCTTCCAAGATTTAGCACATTTAGGAACAGCTCTGATAATATTCTGTCGAACAAACACTTTCCAAGGCTCCACCCCATCTGGAGATCCAAGGATCCATTTTGAAGCAAGGGCAGTCCCTTGCAACTTCAAAACCTTTAGCCCAAGACCACCTTTACATTTAGCAATGGTGCACCATTCCCAATTAACCACATGTCTCTTTCTTTTTCCCTTCCCATCCGACCATAGAAATGATCTAATTCTTTTTTGAATCTCATTAATCTGGTAGGAATTGAAAAACCACATGGAGGCAAAGTAGATACTATAGGAAGAAAGAATTTTCTAACAAATTTGAATCCTGCCAACAAAAGAGAGAAATTGCCTATTCCATTTGGAAATCTTCTTCTCAATTTTATTTTGAATCCAAAGCCACATTTCCTTTAAATCTGGATCCACAGCAAAGGGGATCCCAAGATATCTAACTAGCTTATGAGGACCTCCCCATTGAAGTCCATACTTCATTATCCACTCTGGGGGTTGATCCGTCCAACCCAACAACCAAGACTTAAACGGAGCAATCTTAGCACCTGAAGCTAGACAAAAAAGATCCAGCTTCCTCATTAAATTTGTAAAGTTCCAATCTTCCAACTCAAGCAGAATGGAAGTATCATCAACAAACTGTAAATTGAGAAGTTCATTATCATCCAACAATCTGATTCCTCTTATCCTTGGAATTAAAGCATTCTCTCTTAGCAAGTAATGGAGGGCATCAGAGGCAATGACAAACAATGTCGAAGCCAAGGGGCAGCCTTGTCTAATAGATCGCTCCAAAGGGATTTCTTGAGTGGGAACTCCATTAACCTCAATCTAGGTAGAAGCATCACAAAAGAGAGTTCTAACCATGTGACAGAAAGTCCCAGGGAAACCAAATAAATCCAACATCATCAACAAGAAGTTCCATTCGACCCTATCATAGGATTTCTCAAAATCAAGGAGCATCATAGCAACATTCTGATTGGAAGATTTAGCCCAATTCAATGCCTCCTAGCTAGTAATCAAGTTTTCAAGAATATATCTTCCCTTAATGAAACGAATCTAAGTAGAGTTAATAATACGAGGAAGTATTCCAACCACCCTGTCAGCCAAGATTCTGGCCAAAATCTTATAGGACACATTTAAAAGAGTATTAGGCCTCCAATTCTTGACCAAAGTCCTATCACCATCTTTAGGGATCAGTTTGATCACAACTTTATTAATCTTGCTGCCAAGAGACCCCTTCTTGAAGGCATCTTTATACACAAGGAGAAGGTCCTCACAGACCCAATCAATGAAAGTTTTGTAGAATTCGACTGGAAGCCCATCAGCCCCAGGGGATTTATCATCCTTTAGAGATAAAATGGCCTTCTTGAATTCTTCAAGAGACACCTCTTTCCCCAATTTTTTTGCCATATCCTCATTAATTTTCTTAGGAACAAGAGAATTGATGTGCTCTCTTGCCTGAGTATTATCCCTCCCCTCTTCATCAAAAGAAAAGAGCCCTTTATAGAACTGAAAAAAATGATACCTTATCTCATCCTGATTAGACACCAAAGAACCATCCATATTAATGAAGTCAATCTTCTCTTTGATATGCTTTTCCTTAATTTATCTAAAAAAGAATTTGGAGCCTTTATCCCCATTCTCTAGCCAATTCATCTTAGCTCTGAACTTAAGGCCTTTGATTTTGTTATGCTGGAGCCTTCTAAGAGAGTCTTTAGCCAAAGAAAATTTTTCAACAAGATCATCATTTGTAGGATCAGACTGCAACTCAAATTCTGCATGAAGAAGATTATCCTGGAGCAAGGTCTCCTTCCTTCTATAGTCCTTTGCTCTTTTCCTCCCAATGGTTTGAAAGAGGATTTTCCAGACTTCAGTGTTAGCACCCCATCTCTCAATAGGTGACATAGACTTGAGAATCCATTTATTAATTTGTCTCAGACACAAGATGGCATTCTTACAATCGACATCCTTTAGAAGTCTGGTATTTAAACAAAAATTGCTATTATACCCAGAAGCCTTAGGCAAGCCATCCTTCAAGAAAAAGGAGGCCCTAATAGGTTGATGATTAGAGAGAGAGAAGGGGCAGACCTCAATTTTTTAGCCATTATCCATCAAAGAAGCAGAGAAGTCCTTACTAGTATAAAATCTATCCAAACTGCAATAAATCCTTCTACCCCCTTTTTGAGCATTGCACCAAGTAAACCAGACTGCATGAGTGTTTTTCTTCTGCCCTTCAATGGGATCTTGTATTCTAAGTCTAGATTTCATCCTTTGCCAATAAAACTTCTATTGCCCTTCCAATCCCAACCAGTACCTCCCCATTTATCCTCATCCTTCTCCACAAAGTTGAAATCCCCACCAATAATCCAAGGAACCTCTTGTAGAGAATACAACCAGTTCCACAACAGGACCTTCTCCCTATAGTCATTGGAAGCATAGATTGAGCAGACTCCAAAGAATCTTGAGTCTTTCTTTAAGATCACCCACACTGCTCTATTACAAGGGGAAACCCCAGAGTAGATCACATACTGAGCCCAAGAATTAGCAACCAAGAGAGCAACTCCTCCTTTACCCTTATCATGATTAGTAACAAAATAGGAAGCATCTTTCCAAATAACCTTCAAGCTTGTCTCCAATGCAAAATCAACTGCCTTAACTTCTTGCAACATGACAAAATCCTTCACCTTATTCTGGGCAAGAAACCTCCTAACCACATGTTTCCTATCAGGAGACTCAAGTCCCCTAACATTCCAGGAGATACACCTAACCTCCATTAATTATGATCACTAACTGAAGGACCTTTATCACTCTTGAAATTATCAAAACATTTAGGAAGCTTAGCTTTAGCCTCCACCCTCTTAGCAGTAGGGGGAATGATCCCACTAAGTTTCTTTCTCTTATCCTTTTGAGGCTGGGTAGAATCTTTGTCTAAAGGGGATTTAATAGCATCTACACCTTTTTTTCTTTCTGTATCTTCTAGTTTTCCTCACAACAACCTCCATAGGGTTCTCCTTCCTGTCAATGATATCCTTGGCAGTCAGCAACCCAAAATCATCTGTTGAGTCCATGCCAGATTGAGAAGCAAAACCATCCAAACTCAATAGGCCATCAATGAAGTTTGGAAAATTTTCAGACACATTAGGGATCAACATCTCATGAACTTTCTCATTTCCAACCACAAAAGAGATTGATTTGTAAGCTCTAGGAGCTATAGAGTTAGTCACCAAGGTCCCCTCAGAGAGGGGAGACAGGCCAGCATTATTACTTCCTTTGTGCCCCTCCACCTGGAGAACATCAAAGTCCTGAGGACCATCCTTATTAGCTAACATCATATTTGTAGCCTTAGGGGTTTGAGAAGTCAAGTTACAACCCTCATCCTGAAGACTCTCTTCTAATTGAAAATTCCCCACATTGCATTCTTTAAAAACTTTTGAGTTAAAAGTATACAATTTCTTTTCTTTATCAGAAACATTGTTAGCCTCATTACAGGTTTTTCTTTGCATTAGCTTTAGAAGGGCAAGCTATTGAGCATTCAATTTAGTATTATTGTCAGGAATGCCTGAGAACCTTAAAATTTTAGGCACAGATACCACAAGACCTTTTGAAGTATCCTCACTTAATTTGTTACTATCTTGTACAATACGTTCCAGATCAGAGAGAAGGGAAGAAGAATTGCATTCAATATTAGTGGCTGCATCCCTATTCTTTACCAGGTTCGAGCTTACCCAATGCAAAGGAAACACACTTGGAGGATTATTAAAGTTAGGGTTTGGGAAATGCTCATCAATCTGTTGTGGGGTGGGGCCAGACTGCGTCGAGTCCCCAAATTTACTAACTTCATTTTCTGCGCAGACCTCCCCTTTGGGAGCCGACATAGGGTTTCTATTATTCCTTTTATTCATCCCATCTGAGGTGGCTTTTCTGTTAAATTTATTTCTAATAAGTGGGAAATTCCTTCTCACATGTCCTTCCCTTCTACATAAATAGCAGGTGTTGAGCCCTCTGAGGGTTTCAATTTCACAAGACATAATACTAGTGTTAAGTTGAATTGCAATAATCCCCGGCAAAATTTTACCCAGAGAAAGAGAAACTAGGACCCGGGCTTTCGAATGAGGAAGCAGAGACCTAGTATCATCAACCCTGATCACATTTCCATAGGGTTCCAACAATAGTAGAAAAAATTTCCACAAATGAGGAGGCACCCGTTTAATGGTTATCCAACGTGGGCAGGAGAGAGCAAGTACCTCATCCTCCACGGCCTCAGAATTCCAAGCCAGAGCCCGGAAAATTGTCGACCCCACATTCCAAAACTGTTTCTTTATGACCTCCGCTTGAGAATTATGGTTATTAAAGAAAATAACAAACAATCCTTTCTGCACCATATGACAATAATAAAATTGAAACCCTAATCTTTTATTCTAGACATTAGAAAACCAATCCTTCAAATACTTGCCTGCCGGAACCCTACTAGGATCCACGGCAACAAAAAATATAGCTGTTTTAAGCAGTTTATTGTCTTCTTCAAGAATGGCCTCATTCAAAGCTTGATTAGGAATCAAAATATCTTTCATGGGTGAAAGCAAGGGGTGCTTACCTTGACCTTCTCCACCATTTTCCTGCCCCTCTTCGCACCTGCCAACCGAGAACCTAGCATCCACTGGTAGCCTCCCTCTTTCGCTCGCAACAATGTCATGAAAGGACTTTGGGGGGTCATGAATATGAGAAGCAGAGGCATTCACGTATCAAAATATTTTTTTCTAGCCAATGACATGCAATATTAAACTTCAAAATTGAAAAAACCACAACATTCATAAGTGTTTTAACTTGGATGTACCTTGTAGAATAGCTTGGTACAAATTTCCTAGGATTCTTAAGAGGAGAAACCATTGCCATGCATCATGAAACCTTCAACTCTAGTAGCAAATATGGAGTTACATAAAGTTGAATTTTTTTAGATTGGATAGAAAACATCTACAAATGTGACAAGCGATAAAGTATCATATTAAATGTAGAAAAATAATATCAAATCCTACTTCAAAATGAAACAAAAATAATATCAAATCCTACTTCAAAATGAAACAACATGACATTAAGGAGACACAAACTAACACTAGAAAAAACAAGAAAGAAACCCTAGTATAGTTACTTACCAAGGCTTTTCCCCTTTTGGCATTTCATGATCGATATAGAATAACTGATCATATCAGCATAAAAAATATTGTGTGCACTTGAAAAAGCACATACTATCTGCTTATTATTATACACATGTAAATTAGTCAAATCTAATCTTACATACACCTTAATTTATATATACAAAGCCATGCAACTATACCATGCTAAGATTGTAGATTTAGGTAGGGACTACAATTGTAACATAACCCTTTTATATTTTTTACCATGCTAAGATTGTAGCTTTAGGTAGGGACTACAATTGTAACATAACCCTTTTATATTTTTTAATGCAGACCAATGTAAAACAAAATTTTAATCAAGAATTTTAAGTAACTATTAAATATTTAAAATATAATTAATTATTAAGTGATGGAATGCAAATTTATAAGAATGTTAACAAATAATATGAGAATAATAACAAAAAAAAAATATCTTTATAAATTTAATATATTTGTTTACATGACTATTTAATTTAACTATAATGAATGAAATTATATTAATAAACAAAATAATAATAAATATGTATTTCATTAAATAAAATAGTAGACACTACTCTACTATTAAATAGAATATTATGTAAATATTTGCATTTAAGAAGAAATAAAAAGTATTTAAAAATGATGAAGTGTTTCATAAATATTTAGGAGTAGTCAATAATTTAATATATCTAATACTTTGAAAAGTATAATAGCTAAACATTATCTTACTTATGAAATACCTCCTCAACAAAATATAAACTATGATATTTGAACAAAATATAAACTATGTTATTTGATGAATCTTGATTAAATTTGTTGATGCCTTCATTGTTATAATAGACATCATTTTTTTGGTCTTTTGTAGCGATCTCTTAAATAGTAATATTTATATCATAAAACATTGTGAAATAATTTTGATATCTATATTAGGATAACTTTCTTTAAAAGACCTAGAAAAAAGATGCAAGAGATATCATTCTCTACAAACCTATTCCATCTTAAAAAAATTAGGTGATAAGATTGACTCTTCTCTATGTAGAATGCAAATGAGTTATTAAGTAACAATGTTATCCATGCAATGTATTTGATTTACTTTCAGATAAATGTGAGAGACTATATTAAATAACATAGTTATCCATACAACTTGTTGAAAGACACATTTGCCAAATATCAAACATCAATTTATTTTCAAATAAATGTTAGTTGGTGAGTTGTTAAATAACATTACTATCAATTTTCAAAATGAATTATTAAATAACAAAAAGAGCAAGGCTGCAGAAAAAGATAGCAAGCCAAAAAAGATCAGCTCCACAACAAGACCAATCAAGATTTACAATTTACACTTTTCTTGTGGGAGCGGAGAATCATGTCGAAAGAAGGCTTAGAAGATTTAACTTTTTTTCCTTTAACTGTGATCCAACCTTCTTCCACTTGCGCCGCTTTACCATGCCAAACCAGCTTGCTACTTTCATGAGTATGAAAGCCAGTAGCTAGTGAATTTTGAGATTCATTTTGATTCCTTTGCACAGATAAAGACTTCAGAGAAGAACCGCTAGAAAGGGAAGCCGTAGCACAATCACCTAGACCCAGTGATTCGGAAGCAACCACATCTGAAAAACTCTTATTCTGATCAGCGTTTTTCTCAACCGTATAATGTTGTTGAGAGACACCTTTCCACCAAGTAGCTGTCTTAGTTTTTTTTTCTAATCTGCAATGCGCAGCCGCATGTCCAGTATTGAAGCATCGTCTACACCGGAAGGGAATCCCTTCATAATCCAAAGATTGGACCCAAGAGCCTATAAAAGATTGATACATATATTATTAAAATACAAATAATAATTGTAAATACCAATTTATTTACATAATAATTTAAATTGAAAGACACCTTTACCAAAAAAATCAAATTACCATTTATTATCAAATAAATGTGAGTTGTTTACTATTCATGTTTTAGATTTAATTTACTTTCAAATAAATATACACAATTACAGTAAATAACAAAATATCCATAAAGCAAAATTGCTTTATATATATATAGAAATACAAGTGATAGTCTTAAATACCAATGTACTTCCATAATTACTTGGTGAAAAGACGGTGAAAGGGAACTTTTAATCAGTTCATTATAGGAGAGAATGCTGAGCCACAGCAGGCTCCATCACTTTAATTAGGCTCCATCACTTTAATTGTGAGCTCACTACTGCCAATTTAACACTTGGAAAAACTCCGGCATCTTCCATTATATGCAGACTTTTTTGTTGGCTTAGTTGATAATGATGACTGTGACATCACAAAAAAATCTAAAAGGACTTCATTTGCAGAGTTTTCCTCCACTTTTTCTTAACTGGCTTTTTATATCCTCTGGCATACACTTTGGACTACACCCAGTTAAGTTTTATTCTTACAAACCTTAGATTTTGGTCCCAAAACAATAGTTTGTTTTTGCATATTTTTTTTCTTAATCTTTCTCTCTCTCTGAAATATTGCTGAACTCATCAATCCTTTAAGTCCAGTTTCGTCAGAGGTGAGCATTAACATAATTTATTTGTTTGGTTCCTTCTTTCCAGCCTAGTGAAAGAAAAAGGTGGTCTGTGTTTTTGCTGCCATGGATGTTACACCAAGTTTGAGCCCCAGAGTAGCCATAATAGAATTGTGTGCAATATGTTCAGTGCCCATGTCCCTCAAAGCTGCTCTTAATCTCAATGTTTTTGAGATCATGGCCAAGGCCTCAAACCCCATGTCTGCCCAAGAAATAGTTGAGCAGATGCCTCAAAGCAAATCCCCAAATTCTGAAAATTTGGGCAGGATAATGAGACTCCTCACCAGCTACCATGTCTTTGAAGAGCATGTAGACCAGAGCATGGAAAACCCAACCAAATATGAACTCACAGCTGTAGGCAAAGCCTTGGTTAGGAGGGAGGATGGGTGCTCCTTAGGCTCCTTAATCCACATAAATCAAGATAAAGTATGCATGGATGCTTGGCAGTTTCTCCATGAGGCAGTCACAGATGGGGATGTGGAGCCCTTTGTTAAATGTCATGGTAAGAGCCCCCAAGAATTGGCTTTGGAAAATCCTGGAACTAAACCTAAAATCTACATGGAGTCCATGGCCTCCTCTAGCATGTTATTCATGGAGGACTTACTTGCATCCTCTTACAATGGCTTCCAAGGGATCAATGTTCTGGTAGATATAGGTGGTGGAATCGGCAAAGCCCTGAGCATGATAGTAGCCAACTATCCTTCTATTACAGGGATCAATTTTGACCAACCTCATGTCATTCAACACGCACCATCATATCCAGGTAATATATGCTTTAATTTATCATTTACTTAAGAATTAGAAATTATTAATGGTATAAATATTCTTTTTGGGGCTTTATTTTGTAAAGTTAAGATTTCAGTCTTTCTCCATTTAGTAAATTATTTTTAATAATAATATTTTTTTGTTTGATAGTTAGTATTTTATTTATAATTATCAAGATAAAAATATGTAATAAATTTTCAAAAGAAAAATACAATTATATCTAACTTTTAAAATATGATTGAGAAAAATATTTTTTTTTTCTATCAAAATATCTATTTAGAAACTTCTTGTTCCATTCATTCATAATCTTTTGAGCTCTTCATATAAATTTTATAGCCATTATTGTATGTTGTGGCACAGGATTGAAGCATGAAATGGGAAATATGTTTGAGAGTGTACCTTCTGGAGATGCTATGTTTTTGAAAGTATATCTTCTTGTTAACCTTAATTATTTGAATTATACAAAGATGATGTGGGTGGAGTTTCTCATAAAGTTCTTTTTTTCTTTGCAGCGTGTACTGCATAATTGGAGTGATGAGCAATGCATAAAGTTACTAAGAAATTGTTATGAGAAGCTAGCTAAGAAAGGCAAGGTGATTGTCCTTGATTGTGTGTTGCCAGACAAGATAAACATGAATGCAGATTGTAGAGCTGCACTGGAGCTTGATTTACATATGATGGTATTGAATCAAGGGGCAAAGGAGCGAAGCCTGCATGAGTTCAAAATAATTGCACAAGCTGCAGGTTTTAAGTCAGTGGAACTTGTCTATCAGCTAGATGTTTTGCTCTCCATAATTGAATTATACAAGTAATATAGGGAAATCACATATACCCTAAATTACTGTTAATTATATATTTTTATATTTTTATAGTAAATTATAAAAATCAAAACTTTATAATATCTTAAACAACTCTAAATTCTATTTATAAATGTATTTTTCGAAATTTAAAATTGAATCACAACTAATAATTTTGTGAATTTTAAGCTATTATAATAAAAATATTTTGTTGAATTTAGTTATTATAAAAAGTCATGCATGAAATGATGGATATATTGGATGTTATTTCAAGTATTTTGATGGAGCACAAGAGCATGCTAGATATTCATTTGGTTTGATGGGTGGCTATGATGTATTTCATCAATTGATTATTATGCATCCTATACAACAAGTGGAAGAATGCTAGGAATAGGGTGTTGTACAAATTGCACAAGAAATAGATTATTTAATCATATAAAATAAATATTTATTTGTGGTGCATCTTAGGAGATGTGTTTAGCCACATTAAATGTTTATTTAGATCCATTTGCATGTAATATTGGTTAGATATTTTATGTGTGGGTTGCATACGAGAAACATATCTAATATTGAGAAACATAGTATCAAAATGTAAGTGTTGAGGTCAATAGTTTTGTGTGCTCATGGTTTTAAGGAACATGGTTCACCTTACCACTTGTTTGTTTTGAGTGAACTTGATTTTATAAAATCAAGAACATGTTTAGTGGTTGAGCTTGACTAGTTTGAGTGGTTTGTCATTGTATTGAGCTCTCTTATGAAGAGTGTGTATGTGAAGCATGGAATGAGATGTATGGATACATGCTTGGGCACATGGAGGATGCATTAGAGAAGTTTGATATTTAAAAAATATTCATGGAGACTTTGAAAGTGTATTGTAATAATTGAATAATACATTGAGTGTGGATTCTTTTGGACACTAGGTTTTTCTCTCTTGAGGGTTTTCTCAGTGCATATTTTGTGCAATATTGTGATATGTCTTTGATCTTTACATTATGATTATTTTTTTTAGTAATTTTGTATACATGCTCCTTTCATATGGGGTTATGTAGGAAATGAAATAATTATTTTCTTAACACACTCTTTTATAAAGGAAATGGTCCCAATGTTGATATATATTCTTAATTTAAACCACTAGAAATTTAAAGATGTAATATAATGAAATGTAGATTTTTTAGTGTTAAAAATTAAAAAAATATGAATCTATTTTTTATAAGAATAACACTATAGTTTGGTTGTTGATAAAATATTGAAAAACATGAGGTCTTTCTATTGTAATATTTTTTTGTGTTATAACTTTAAACTTTAGTGCATGGAATATTTTTTTCATTTTGATAAATATATATATATATATTAATTTTCAAATGTCTATAGGGGGAAATTGGGTCCACATTCAGGGGAAGTGCCATTTTTCAGGTTTAAAACAAATACCCATTCATTTTTTAAAATAGGTGCCCATTTTGAAGTGTGTACTTGTTCCAAAAGGTTTGAAACTCACAAGAGATATTTTTCATTTCGATTTAGGCTTAGAAAAGGCATAGTAACCCAACACCTAGGCTTAGACCTACAAGTACAAGGTCAGGGCAATTTCGAGAGAAAAAACTAACTTTTGCAATATAGCTGGACTTTTGGTCTAAATCAATCTATAAAATTAAAACCCATTAAAGAACACAATGGCTAGTTTCCAAATATATAATTTTTATTAAAATTGGATTATATTTGTTATTTTTTAATTAATTTCTAAGCAAACTAGTCCTTAAACTTGAAATATTAGGGTTTTTTTGTTTTTTAATAAGATTTTTTTGGTTAAGTTTCTTGTAAAAAACATTATGACATCAATCTTCAAACAATTCTCTACACAATGAAAAAAAAAAAAGATTCAAAAAATGTTGAGTTTAGGTCCAATAATGTTGTCAGTACATGTTGATTTTTAAAAACAACAATTAAGACCAATAAAAATTCAATAAAAAAATAAATATTACAAAAAAAATTACTCATCAATCTTCATTTTGTTTAAAAAAAGACTTTTAAAAAATGGTTTTTAATTTCTATAATCTTCATTGTAAGTGCCTCAAATTTTCAGTCTAAGTGTGACAAATTCTAAAAAACAGCAAAAACACTTCCACTTTTTGAGTTTTTTGTGGACCCAACTTCTTGCATAAGCCCATACTAGAAACACAACTATTTCAATGGATATCAATTTTTGTTTTAACAATTTAATCCAAAATAAAAAATAATATCAGCATGCAAGTGATAACATATTTGTTTTAATTCTTTGATAAATTTTAGTATTTTTCTTAACAATAAAGTCAACCTTGTATTTTGGTGTAGATTACCTACTTTTAGTAAAAAGAAAAAAGAAAATGTAATTAATAATCAAACTATTAAAAAATATATTTTTGAAACTAAATTTATAGATATACATAAAGACATTTTTAGATTTATTAGAAAAAATATATTTACACCAGTTGTGAAAATATCAAGTTTCTTGAATAATTTTTTCCAGTAAATTGGCCCTAAAGTGATGGCACATATGTATTTAGTGGACATTTCTTGAAAAGGTTTTGTCCCATTCTAATTTAAATAGAATGAATCCAACTAAAAAATATGTTTACTAAAATTTATTTTTAGCTGAGAATACTTAAATTCACTTGTGTGAATAAGTTGGTTTAAAGTGAGACATAACTTTGTCTAAAGTGAGACATAACTTTGAACATTCACCTTACATTGAAATTAATGCATATGTATCCTCTTTGTCTAGTGGAGTTTTTTTAATGTAAATCACATGTTCTCATGGGTTGCTAATTTTATTTTTTATTTGTTGATTTATGCATCTCACTTTATCTTAATAGCAATCTCTTAAAAGGAAAGAATTAGATTTACATACACTTTGCAAAAAATATTACTACAATATTTTCACTTTATTGAACACAATAGTGTCTTGAAGTTTTTGACACTCAACACATTTTTATGATTAGATACTCGCAAAGGAGGACCTACATAGGCTATGTTCACTATATCCTATAACAAAGCTGCTAGGTTGGAAAGGTTCCCTTAAAAGTTTTATAAAGCTCTTTGGGATACTATGGGTGAGGATTTTCACAAAGTTTATTTGGAAGCATTCTATTGTAATTCCCTATGGAGCTTAATTAATAAAGTTAATGTTAAGTTCAAGGATATTTGTAATGTACCACCCCATTATCTTGTTGAATGTATCTTACAAAATCATTTCTAAAACTTATGTCCTCAAGTTACAATATATTCTTTCTCAACTAATCTACCCTAAGAAAACTAGTTATAATTTTAGGTTATGGTACACCCTCAACGACATTATTGATGTCTAGGAGGGGGTGGAATGAGCTTAATGTTCTCAAAACTGAATTCACCAAGGCATGTGACTATATTAAATGATCTTTCATTCTTATCATGCTTTCAATATTGGGTTTTGGGCCATTTTTGCATGTAGTTAAGATATTATTTATAGATGCATGTACTTAAATCACCATTAACTAGAACAATCCAATTCTTTTGGGTTATTCTAGTCCATCCACTAGCATTTCCCTTTAGTCCTTTCAATTTATGTGTCTAATGTTGAAGGATTTGGCTATCATTTGATTCATGCATTTTCCTAGAACTTAATCAAGGGTAGTTTCTAAATCCCAACTTGTCAATAGCCATTTTCTAGGTGACTCATTTCTCACTTTGATTAAAGATGTGTATAGTGTCAAATAGGGATTTCATTTCCTAGACATATTGTATGGCCGTAGTTTAAAATTTAGCACTAAAAAAGTATATGTTGCCAACTATATAAATAGTTTTTTAATTAATTCAACTTCTAACTTGATATACTCCAATATACCTTATTTTTGTTTTCTCCAAACATTCCACAAACCAATTCACTTCTAATGTCTACAAATAGCTATTTCTTCCTCACAAAAGAATGATCCCTCAACCATGTGCTATGATTGAGCATCGAAAAAATTAGGGTCAGCTTTAGGAGAGGAAGTGGATAGAGAAACAAGGATGCAAGTAGTTTTATTTGATTTTATTTTTTAAACTATTACTTCTATCTTTAATAATAAAAATATGCAGCTACTACATAATTTATTTACCTTAAAAAAATCATAACTATTAAATTCAATATACATCATAATTAAACATACTAACTAGAAATCAATATAATAAATCATAGACACAAAATTGATTTTTTTTAAGTACTCCAACATAAAACAAATTCACACAAAAAATGAGAAAATAAAACTTCAGAAAGAAAATTACTTAGCCTTTTCATAGATCTTTATCTATTTTAAACTTCATTAATTAAGAAACAACTACGCTAGAGCCACAACCTATCATTTATGTATGAATGTTGTGCTTCTAAGCCTTTGATTGGATATTTTTTGATCCTTTAAGAGAATTCCATTTGAGTATATCAAGAAATAAAGATTAAAATGGCACAAAAGTTTAAAACTTCCTCAAAGTTTTCTTAACGAATACATACTACAATAGTAACTCCTTTAGACATAGCAAGTTATTTAGGGTCACCTAATCATCCACAACCAACTAATATTTTTTTTATTTGTTTAAAACATTTTATACTCTAAAATGAAGATTCAAAAGTAGAGAAAATTAGAAAACCTATTTTTCCTGCTCTGTTTATGTATTCTTATGTAATTTTTTCTTTTTTTAATAAAGCTTTTATTCCAATACAAAAAAATAGAGAAAACCTATCAAAGAATGCCACGGGTGTAATTTAAATAAAATATATATAATATTAAAATGTACGGCATGTCTTCCACGTAGTATCGGGTAAATTCAAATTTACCGTCAGAAAATTCACGGCCAACAATTCACTGTCATGAATTTTTGGGTCGGTGAATTGCTGGTGGTGAATTTTTCTTGTGGTGAATTTTCCTTGTGATGAATTTGTGATGACGATGAATTTTCTTGCAGTGAATTTTCAGACAGTGAATTGCTGGGGTGAATACGGAGCCGTCTTCCACATTTGGAGCTGCATGTCTCCCACATTTCATTCACTGTGAATAGATTGAATTAACAGTTGTAAGAAAAAGTTGTCTCATGCTAGTAAAATAATTTAGGCAGTTGAAGCATTCCTCCCCTCATGCTGAAAAACAAATTTCAACTTGCAACCAATATTTTTGTTTAAAAGGTGCAAAAAAATCTTGTTTCTAGCATAAGAATATAGTAGCATTAAAACCTTTGTATTTTTATATCTACTTCTGTCAATAGATTGAAGAAGCAATTATAAGAATTTTTTTTTTGGTTCAGCTCTAAAACTATGCACATTTTTTCTCATCGGCATCATTGACAACACAACACAGTTTGTGCAGAATCTTGACTTAGTTTTTTTTATCGCCTGTACAATCCTCAAAGCATAAGATGTGTGGTCTCATTTATATATTCTCTGATATTTGGATTAGAAGCTTAGACGGAAAGCTAAATGCAATGTTGTTCTTCCAAATCCATTTTCTAAACTGAAAAGAGAGTTTTAATGCAAATAGAGACTGAAGATGGAAGGAGTATATATGCAGGTCAGTTTGACAGTCATGTCCATGAGCCCTATGAAATCAGATATTTCAATAGTCATTTTTTCATTCTCAAGAGAGGAATTGAGGAATGAGAGGGGGAGCTGAAGGCAACTAATGTTGTTCTATGAAAAGTATGGATACAAGTAGAGTTCTTTTGCAGATAGACAAAACTGAGTAATAAGTCTAAAAATTATAGATTCTTGGATAAAAGAGATGGAAATATATTCTACGTCACAAATTTTTTTCTTTGAATTGTTGTAGAATGAAATAAAACACAACGAATAAATGATAACAGCCACTTACAGGTTCCAAAAAAATAAAACTCCCTGAGACCACGGAAAGTGACTTACCTCAAGATTCTGTACAAATTGTATCTGCTGTCAATGATGTCCATGAGAAAAAATGGGTAGAGTTTGTAGGAAAAATATATGAAGTTCTTGTTAGGAAATTAAAGTATACATTTAATAAATTAGTTATTAGGTTTTTTTTTTAATAAATAAATTAATAGTTAGTTTTTGAGAAGTTATATACTTAAGAGAATTTGGAGTGGTTATTCATGTGAGTGTAATGTTTTATAAGCATTTCTAATAAACAGTATAAATTGATTGGAACAAATCAATAAATTATTATGCTTTTATTATTCTATGCAAATGGTTTGATCTGATTATCTATGTGAGCTCTACCATTTTTAACAGCCCTACCACAACAGATTTTCTTAAATGACACAAATCAAAACCAATTTCTCTACAACTGCTACTTCAATCTATTCACAGTAAACACAAAGTGGATATGAAAATATGAGGGTTTTAGGGCTAGACAATATTTCATGCATGATTGAAATCTAATATAATTCTGAGATCTAATATTAAGTTTAAATCAAATTTTGTTTTACGAAGAATATTTAATTTAGGCTCAAAGTTCACACTATATATAGCCTATTGACTAAAAAATTAAACCTAGAATGAAAAGCATGCTCAACATTTCGTTGTTTTTTTATATTTTATAAAAAATCATGCCTTTGGATGTGGACATGTAAATTCAACCCTTGCAATTGAATGCTTGAAGTAAGGGTTGAAAATTTCCAAAGTAAATTATAATGCTCACATAATAGAACTCTCACATTTCTTTGTATGTAAAAAATTAAAAAAAATCTAAAAGCTAGCTTTTTTCTTTTATGGAAAGAAAAATGCCAGCATATTACTCTATATGGTCTATTGTTGGACCCAAGCTTCATCATTTTGCTTGGTGTATTATCAAGGCTTCCCACTTGCATATTGTTGTCCATTTTGTACACAAGTTGAAATTCTTAAGAACCTTTCTATTTTCTACACTCAAGCCCAATTTGACTTAGATTCATGACTTCTTCAAGTCATTTAGGCCTTACTAGTTTTCATCGCATATGGTTTTTTTAGATATTGACCCTACCTATCTTTTGAATTTGTCCAAATTTAGCATGCTATAAGGATGATGATTCTTTTTAGAATTTAGAAATACAAAAAGTGTACTATTTTTAGTGGTTGTGAAGTTGATATTCGTTTATTGATTTAAACGAAAGCTAGATGATTTGCTCCAATGTATTTATGCATTTTTTTGTGAAAAAATAAATTTACAAGTTTGGAGTTGCTAATTTATAGGTTTGTTTAGATCATTGGAGTAATGCCTCTTGTATGCTAGAGTTTCATCCCCTTCTACCTCCCACCAGAGACACTCTCATCCATGTTGACACAGATGTGGATGTAGCCAACCTATCAAAAGAGAGTATGGCTTCCAGCCGCATGGCTCTTAACAACATTCAATTTAAGTTAGGTATAATGTTTCCATAGATGGTCTTGACCTTCTCATTCACCGTTAGCCTCTTCATAGGGGCATGATCATTTTGGTTGGCTAAATTCTAGCAAATTCCTTACCTATATCTAGTAATTTCTCTTATTTTGCTCACCAACTTCCAAATAGAGATCAAGAAGAGGAGGTTGATCTTACTAGTTAGAAACTTATTATTGATGGTTCCACCTCTTGATGTATGGGGAAAACTAGATGATTGTGATCCCCATTGATGGTGTAGCTCTTACTATCTAGTGACTTTGTTGATTCTTGATGTTTAGGCTTAGCCCCAATAAATTTTATTTTGTTATTTCAACTTATTGTTTATGCATGGAACCACTTAGAATTTGAGAGTTTCCCTTCTACCACCCACCCCTTTTTTGTTAATAGTGTACTATTCTTTTTTAATTTATAAAAAATTATATAACCATTATTCATCAAAAAAATCCCAAAAAAATTGCATGTAAATTACAAACTCATAATGTGAATTGAAAAGAAAACTAAAAACATGAAGAAGCAAAACTAATAAAATTAATTGATACAAATATTAAAATTAGTTTTTAAAAAATCCTTAAAAAAATGTCAAGCCTGTATACATTTAGAACCATAAAATTTAAAATATTCAACATTGAAACAACATTAATGTTGCAAGAGAAACCGCATTAATGTTGCAAGAGAAACCGCCTTGAGTTAAATTTTGTTAGGTTCACATAGAATAATCTCACATCCATAAAATTATGAGTTTGGATCACATAATACTTTCCAAACTCAAATCTCCACCTAAGGACATGCATGTTTAGACATGCATTCAAACTTACATGACTGAGGTGCAAGCAACATGCCAAACTACCTTCAATTGTAAATTTTATCAAGAAAGTATATGAAAAATCATAGAAGTCAAGTTTGAGGGTCTTTGCAAAGCCAAAATCCCTTTTGCTCCAATTTGTGTGCATGCCATGAAAATCAATGGCTCAATACAAGGATACATAGTAGTTTCAACAAACAAGCAATGATCATTAAATAAGCTACAATATCAAGAAAGCATTGTAAATATAGATATTTTCATCCAGAAAGATTGATTGATATATGGCTCAAATGTGACAATTTTCTTTTTAAAGAGTGAAGGGAAGAGGCGGAGGATAAACAAAACCAAAAATAGAGTGCAAGAACAGATGTATTCAAAAGATATAATTTAATAGATTTCATTCAAAGCATATACTATTTAATATAAAAAATAAATACAAAGCTGCTGCTCTTTGCATACATCCAAAAAATAATAAATCTGCTATTTTTTGCTTGCTTCAAATTATTGCAGCAATATATTCATCTGCTATCTCTTTCAATACATACAGTTATAAGGGGTTGTTACAACAACAATACGAACAACTCTCTATCTTTTTTTCTACATACATCTGTTCTCAAAAAACTACTTAAGACATATGAATATGCATAGCAAAAGAAGGCACACCAAAAACATTTAATAACAATTAATACTAAGTCTTTTACAACATAGATTGTAAAATCTGAGGATAAAGATTATGCAAGTACAAAATGGTGACGTGTGAAAGGTGAAAATATTTTACACCACAAAAGAAGAATGAGGTACATTGGAGTGAATGATAATATTACAGAGGAGTTAATGCAAGTGGGTAGACAGTTGGGATTAATTCTAATGTTCCCCCTTAATCACAACTGTTGTCATCTATGATGCCCAATCGATCTCTTTGATAGATAAAATCTTCTTTCCCTAATTCCTTGGTGAAAATGTATGCACATTGATCTTGAGGCCTATGAAAATCCAAAAAGATTTCTCCATTGTTGATTAGTTCTCTAATGAAATGATATCTCATGTCAATATGTTTACTTCTTTTGTGGAAAACTAGATTCTTTGACAATGCTATAGCTAAGTTGTTGTCACAATATATCTTTGTTGCATCTTGTTCTTGCCTTAGATATTTCAAAACTCTTCTTATCCAAATTGCCTAACATTATGCACTTGTGATTGCTACATACTATGCTTCAACAAATGAAAGAGTGACAATTGGTTGTTTCTTTGAAGCCAATGATACTACACCTATTCCAAAATGAAAAACATAACCAGAAGTGCTCTTTGTATCATCAATGCTTCTGACACAATCACTATTTGTATACCCTATGAGTTTGAACTCATTTGATCTTGAATAGTGAATAGATCATAGTTCCCTGTTCCACTCACATATCTAAGAATTATTTTCCATGCTTGCCAATGAGAGTCTTTTGGAGGCTCTATGAACCTTGAGATAAGACTAGCTACATACATAATATCCAACCTTGTGGTTGTTAAATATGTATGAGGAAACCAACAAGTCTTTTATACAAAGTTGGATCAATATTGGCTCCTTTATTATCCTTAATTTCAATCCTATGACAATTGTTGGGGCTGATTTACAATTTGTCATGTTAAACCTCTTCAAAATGTCATTAGCATACTTAGATTGGGAGATGAATATACCATTATCACTTTGATTCACCTCAATTCTAAGAAAATACTTCATGAGACCTAAGTCATTTCAAATTCTTTTTTTGTGTTTCCTATGAACAAATCAATTGTTGAATCACCCGTGAATATCAAGTATCAACATACAAACAAACAATTATGATCTCACTTTTCTCATTCATCTTGGTATGAAATGTAGGCTCATTGCTGCACCTATTGAAGACATTTTGTAAAAGGTAAGATTCAATTCTATTGTACCAAGCTCTTGGGGCTTGTTTGAGTCCATAGAGTACTTTCTTGATCTTGTAGGCTTTGTCTTCTTGACCCAAAATCTCATACCCAGGTGGCTGCTCCAGATAAACTTCTTTAAGACAACCATTCAAAAAAATATGATTTTACATCCATTTGATAAATTGGCCACTTGTTTTGAGCTTCTATTGCAAGTATTATTCTCACGGTGTCTAGATGTGCTACTAGAGAAAATGTCTCATTGTAATCAACCCCGAGTTGTTGTGAATATCCCTTAGCCACTAGCCTTGATTTATGTTTTTGTAAATCACTATTTGCAATTAATTTTGTTTTATAAACCCACTTCACTCCTATGAAATCTTTGTCTTTTCGAAGGCTCACTAACTCCCATGTTTGATTCTTTTCAATTGCATCAATTTTTTCATCCATTGTATTTACTCAAAAAGCTCAAGGTGGATGGTAAGGATGGTGTTATTATGGAATAGGTTTGTGAAACTAACTCTTCATAAGGGCCAAGAATGCCATCAAATTCATCATCAACAACATCGAGGCATTTCTAATGGTATCAAAGGTGTCACTAACAAAATTAGAATACTCATCTAATGGTAAATATCCAAACCCATGAGTGTTGTTTGATGTTTGGTGTGTAAGATCAAGGAAAACTTGCTAATGAAATCCAAACCTTTTCCTTTGTATTTATTATTATGACACATGCACAACATTATGGGTTACTAATTTTCCTTCAAGTAAGAAATAAATTCTTCTTGTTTGGAGAGCCATTGGTCATCAAAGAATTTAATGAATTCATTGGATAGGTAGCCATGATGGATGAAGGTAGTGGACCCATATTGCAGTGTTGGGGGAGGATTGCTTAATTTTTAATGTGGTTAATTATAGGACCAAGGGGGATGGGAAGTTTGGTTATGTGAAAATCTTCATGGATTTGGTACTATACACATCTTTTATCAATGATTTTAAAGTTCTATTTGAGGGTTCTTATTTGGGGGTTGATTTGGAGGATAATGAAGATCACCAAGGTCAATATAGGATGTGGAGATCATGGAAGTAGGATTAGGAATTAATTCAAATATGGGGAAAGGATAGAATCTATGGAACTTTACATCCAACATTTGGCATTTTTGGAAGGGAATATGGTCAATAGGAATGGTGGCTATCATTGTATGGAAACTAGAGATACAAATGATATGTGGACAGAATGACCTTCATGGCATGAATTCATGGGTGGTCTAAGAAGATGTTATATAGAAAATTTAGGTCTAACATTTGACATAATGTTTACTATAATATGAGACCTACCTCAATACGAAGATGAATGATCCCAACCGATGCTCTTTATGTGTTATCATACACTTTGATGGTAATGGTTTATTGGTGCAAAGCATCTATAAGATAGCTAAGTTGTTGCATAAATTTGAATGTTTAGATATTTAGGCCACACCCTTTATCTATGCCACATGTTTTGATTTATGTTTGGAAATGATGGACTCAATATGAAGGGGGTGATTGTGTGATTTATTAATGGGAGGCATATTAATAGGGTTGAAAGGTGATGTAATGGTTAGTAGAGATGTGGTTGATGAGGACTTGGAAGTGTGAGGTTGTTCATCATTAGGTATTCTTGACTCTTGCAGTACTTATTTTAAGACGTCTCTATGAGTAGGGGATATGTGAAGGAGGTCTAATATTGGTATTTGGGTGGTTGTTAGCTCAAGGTGATTGATGATATCATATTGACTTGTAGGATTGGTTTGAGGTGGGCCTTGGATGGTGACTTTACTATATTTCATGTAGTGACAATGTAGATGGAGGACTCAATTTGGATAGTTTGAACCTGTTCATAACTTTTCTCAATGTGGCCAAGAATAAAAATGTAAATGTGGGGGGGGTTACATGGTAATGGATGTTATGGGTGCAAGAATATTTTCCTTGATTTTTCTTGTGAGATATTTTTTGTCGATCATGTTCAAGAAATAATTTTTGGTATATTCCTATCAACAATTATGTTCTTATATTTTATATAGAAAATTTGGTTTGTCATTAAATAATATTGACCTTTTGTTTTAGTTTTGTTCTTTGGAGTACAATATAATAAATCCATTAGCAATGAGGACCTTCTTATTGTGAATTCCTTCTCAATTATTTCATCAAAAATATTTGTACATGCAAGTGGAATTTTAATTCAATATTGAGGTTAGTGATAAATATGTGCACTAGTTGCTTTTCTATAATCAACCAAGGGAATTATCTTGCTAGAGCTATCCACCATTGAAGGAAGGATGAAAATATTTCCCACAATCTTTTTCTAGCATTTTATTTGTCTATCATTGTTATTTCATGTTATGTATTGTAAGAAAAATGTTTGAGAAATTTTCCACATTATCTGCAAAGGTAGTGTTATACCCTTTAGCTTGGTGTAAGAACTATTTCCAATGTTTTCCCTCATAAACCATGAAGGAAAAGTAAAATAAATTGCATGTCTTCATGGGCCACTTCTCCGCAAGCCATGAATAATTCCTTAATATATTCTTAAGGGTCACCCTTACCTATGTATTTGTCAAATTTTAGAATTTAAAAGGGGGAGAAAATTTTGTTAGATGCAATAGGGCCTAGTGGGTAAGGAAATAACTCCTCAAATTTATAGGACTTTTTTGTGTTCCATATTGCACTCCTTTGAATGTGTCTTTCATTTCTTACCATTCAAAGCCAAAGGATGTACTAGAAGGTGGAGGAGGAGATCAATACTTGTGTTGATAGACATGATGTTCTGCATAGTGATTTTTAAGGAAGGAATAGTGTTGGATTTCGTTTATGTTACTAAAAAATTTGAGATCAAGTATTGGAAGGTGATAAAGGTCAAAGATAGTAAGGTTAGAGGTGGATGTGTAAGAATTTTTTTAATTTAAAATTGGGATGTGGACACATTCTAATTGAGAGGCACAATGTTTGGCTCTAGGTCAAACCTTGATGATGGGTATATATTGGATAGTCTATTAAATGTTTAGGGGATTGGTTTTATGGGAAGCTCATGCCTTTTGTTTGGTTTTAACCTCATAGGTTTTCTTTCCTTTGATGAAAACATGAAATTTATTTCAGATGAGGGGGTATAGTCAAGGTGTAGGTTGGTATCATCATGGGTAGGATTGGGACTTTCATGGATTATGGTTAATTTATTTCCATGGGAAAACTACAGTCAAGGGTTGTAGAATACACTACATTATTGATATTGGAAAGGTCATAATCATGTGGTGACTTGGACCTTCATTGAATTAGTTGTCAAAGTATTTTTCCTTTGATTATTTCTATGAATCTTTCGATAAGTTTGTGAAATCTCCCACATCAATGCGCTATACAGAAACTTACTGTAATCCTCAAAATAGAAAATTGTTATTCATATCTTCCATATGTGTTTGTATATCATCATAAAACTTTGAGGTAAGATGAGTCTCACAGTTACAAATCTATGTACAAAATTCTATAGTGATATCTTTCTTTGTGGTAGAATTCGGACCAAAAAACTAATGCATTGAACCAGTATATAAACAAAACACTATTTACCAAACTACGGGTAACTGTATCTTTTCAACCATATGAACAATCCACCTGAAATCTTGTTAGTAGATGAAAATGATGTCAAGATAGAACATATTATCAAATTTTGAACAAATCTTATAGAATAAGATAATCCGGACCAAAATACCAGATCAACAAACTTTCAGTACCAAATAAGCATAGCTCAAACCATTATTACCGGAGTAACTATTGAACTGTACAAGTGATATGAGTAAGGTATACAGATGTTAATGTTGACATCAATAACAATCTTCCAATTTCTAACACTGATGATAACAATCTTCCAATTTCCAATACTTATATAAATGTTGACATCAATGACAATCTTCCAATTTCCAACACTAGCACAAACATCCAACACACCAAAACACCTTGCGGAACACCACAGAAGCTGAAACTTCAAGGGAAGGTAGATACAGTCAATATAAGAATGTTCCTAGATCTACAAGACAAAAAACTTTACTATGGAGAAATGTGGAGAAATCTCATTTCTCCCAGACACCCTATTTCACCAGACAGACATACTATCAACACATCTTCCATTGCAAGACGATCTAGAACTTGAAACTTTGGATATAAAAAATCTTAATAGATTTGATCATCATATCTAAGCCACATAGGCATATCTTCAACCATGAATAAATATAGAGCAGAACACTGAGCACCACTATGTCACACTAAACTCTCTTTTATTCAAATTTTCTCAAAAGTATTTGGAAACCAAGTGAACCAACTGCATCAACAAAATTACTAGCATCTCTCTAACACATTTGTAGTACTTACAACATCTCTCACTAACTACAACACAACCATGCTATTATCCAATACAACTTTTGCAACTCTATTGAAGTAAGACATCAATGACAACACTAGCATTGTGTTGACATCAATACCAACAACTCCAAGCTCCAACAACTCTAATGCTAAGGGTTGACATCATCGACACCAGTAGCATTCCAACACTCTCTTCATACAAGGGGTTGACATCAATGGCGACACCCAAATAACTCATAAACAACTCAAACTTCCAACACATTCTACTACAGAACCTTTATAGTTGGTGAATAAAAACCTATGCAGACCTACTAGAGCAAGAATCCCTCAAGGTGATAGGTATTTTATGTTGTTGATAGATGATTACTAGATAGAATGACTTGGGTGACCTTTCTTAAAGAAAAATTAGAAGATCTAGATAAGTGTAAAGCATTTAAATCTATGCTTGAGAATGAAAAGGATTTGAAAATAAAGTTCTTAAGGTTTGACAAAGGTGGAAAGTTCACCTCAAATGATTTTAATAGTTTTTATGAAGATCATGGGATAAAAGACATTTATCAACTCCTAGGACTCCACAACAAAATGGGATTGTGGAGAGGAAGAACATGATAGTTCAAGAGGCAACAAGAACCATGTTGAAAGAAGAAAATCTACTAGATGTCTATTGGAGAGAAGCTATTCATACAACATTCTCCATTCTCAACCGAGGAAAAGCAATAGTGAAAAGTTCAAAGACCCCCTATGCATTATGGTAAGGAAAAACTCCTACTGTGAAATATCTTAGAGTGTTTGGAAGTAAATGTTATATCATGAGGGATGAAGAAAACTTAGGAAACTTTGATGCAAGATCAGATAAAGGAATCCTCCTTGGATACTCTACAAAGAGAAAGGCATAGAGGTGCTACAACAAGAGACTAAAGAAGATGATTGAAAGTGCAAGTGTCAAAGTGGATGAAAAATTACATTAAAGCTCAATGTTGATAGAAGGGTATCAATTTGGTGAACCCCTTTATAGAGAAGAAGAAAAAGAGATCCTAGTGGAAGAGGAAGAAGCTATAGAAAAGAATCCTAAGACTCCTAAGTATGTGCAAAAAAAATGTTCCGAGGATCAAAAAATTGGGGTCAAGAGAAAAGGAGTGCTAACAAGAAGAAAAGATGCCATGGCAAAGGAATAGGTAATTTTTTGTTTAATTTTTCAAATAGAACCTAAAACAGTCACTGAAGCATGCAAGGATGAAAATTGGATCAATGCTATGGAAGAACTAGGGTAGATTGATAAGAATCAAACATGGGAACCACTCCTAAGACCAGCAAACAAGAATGTGATAGTGATGCAATGCAAAGGATTCAAACTCACATTCATGGAGACATATTTCACAACAATGGGTTTCACCAAGTTGACCCTTCAAGTTTCACACAAATCCTCTTAAGGAAATGACCTCCAACAAGCACAATTTTAGGCTTCCACCTTTTCAGACTCAAACAAGACCACTCAAGTCTTTCTTACCCTTCAATAAATCTAACTCAATCAATACAAACACTCACATAAGCCTACCCTTTCATCTTTTTACCATTCTTTCATTGACTGATCAAAATCCTAATAGCCCTTTTTTCATAAACTATCAAACATAACTTTCATTACATACCTTCACTCCAGACTGTGTTGGGCTTTTAGGATATCCATTTCAAAGTTTTGAAACATAACAAAGAACCAAAATAGGTTGCTTCAAGGAACATGGCTTAACTATGATTGTCAACGTCCCATCAGGCCTAATTAGTCTTTGTACACACAAGGGCTTATTGGTTCTTCTATATTGTAGAAACCCTAGTTTCCTCGTTTTTTGAATTTGACTGTTTTCTGATAGTTTTGTTTGTATTTTGATTTTTTTGGTGTTTTTGCATAAATAATAAAGAATGCGATTTTGCAATAATTGAATAATAAATTCAATATAAAATGCTACAGTATCAATAATGATGGAAATACAAGATCTAACACTGGCAATTCATTTATTGATCAACTGGACTCAGTACAATGAAGATCTGATAACATGCAACAAAGGAAACAATATTATTTAATGTAAGAACCTGGTATTAGCAGCAAACTGAAAATGGACCAGATCTGGTACGACTGCAATAAACTTGCTCTTCTCCCTCTGTCAAACGATTGCAAACTGATTCAGATGCTAAGGCGCCACCAAGAATGGAAATAGAAGGCCAAAATGAAAGGCGTTTTGCACAAGATCTGAGGACGGCTTCAAGCTAAAGAAGTACGGCCTGCAGCAATGGTACGGCCCTGTCCCAGCAGCAAGTATAATGGTACGGCCCTCTTGAAATCAATGTCCAGACTTAAGAATATGATGCGCCTTGGTTAACAAATGCTTTTCGGATGAAACCCTAACAAAAACTCTAAAGGTAAATAATCTCTGAATGCTCTGTAATTTCTTCTGAATGAAGAAATCCCTTTGCCTGGCAATAAATCGAAAGATATTTCACAACCTCTGAATTTTTTTCACTGGAGATGGCTCGTTCCCCAATTCTCTGAGACTGAAACCCTTGGTTTCTGTGCTCTGGATGAAACTTGATCAATTTTCAATAACTCAATAACATAATGGCTCGATTTTCAATGAAAATGCCTTATACTCTTGAAAAGTGCGAATTCCTTAAAAATAGGGATCATTAAAATAATTTGAACTTTTGATTTTAATATTTCAATAGTCTCCAGTGAAATTTTCAATTATAAAATATAATCACAAATGGCCCCTTCCATGATGGGCGACCCCTTCAGCCAAAATCACTTAAGTTATAATATTTGAATTATTATAACTTTATAATATAAGCTCCACTAATTAATATTTAATTAAATTAATTAAATATTAATATCTCCCTCAATATTTACCCGATGCACGAGCTGTCTGAAGCTGACGAATAAGAAAGTGATTCTGCACGTGATCAATCCATACTGTTAAAAATAGCAGGGGTCCCTCGCTGAGTGCCAAAGACTGCTAAAAATAGCAACTCAGGCTAAAAGTGTCCGAATGAGCCCGAACGAAAGCCAACTAATCAAAAACTGACAACTGAAGCTGAGATAAGCTCCACCAAGACCCTATATCCATCCTATCAGCCTACGAGGGTCACATAATAGGCTAATCCTGTGCTCTGAGAGATGTCAACTAGAAGGGGACATGACATATATCCAGATCAAATCCACTTAAACAGTGCTTGGAACATATTTGCTTTGACATTTACATGCTCTACAAACCATCTAATGTCCATTTCCAAAGGTATTTACATAAATCCTAAGTGCTTTACTCCCTATACCCTATTTTACCAGACTGTTTACACAGTTTACAATCTAAAACTTCAATCTTTCACATATTGAATTTAAATCTTTTGTCTAAAACCTTTAGAACATGAAAGTATAATCACAAAGGAGTAACTTCACCAAAAACCAAGGATTTTCAATGGCTAGAATGAAAATAACATAAATATTCTTGTCACTGTTTACCCTAAATCAAGGTTATAACTGTTTATAGAAAAATTGCAAGATCTTTCTCAAAACCTCACCAAATTGCATGGAACAAACTTTGTAAGGAAGTTGATTGAAAGAACCATTACTTACAACCCTTTAAACATGAATTATTGCTTGTACAGGGTTGTACAACACCAAAGAACAAAGAATTTCTATGTAAACATGCAATAAATAGTGTCTTTCATTGATCAAAACCAAAAACTCAATCACCCACGACTTTTACAGTGTTTACAAGACCTTTTAAAGGAATTACACACATGCCTAATTAGTTTCCAACTACTTTCCAAAAAATTGGAACAACAATGACTCTTCACCTTCCCTCAATTTGCATTTGTTTGCAATTTTACAACTTTGTATGACAACTTTTTACATCTTTGCAAAATGGACACAAAACATTAAATATTAACCCTCCTAATGACCCAAACACATGAAAAATGATAAATATGACCTTGTTACAATGTGGAGACAACAAAATTGAAGCAAAATCCAAAAGTTGCATTATGGAGACATGAGTAGACATGGTGCTCCTGCACCAGCTAGGAACTAAATAGGTTCTTAGGAATAAGTTGCATGAGAATGGAGAAGTTATTAGAAAAATTCTAGGCTTGTGTTTAAAGGCTATTCACAAGGGGAAGGAATATATTTTGAAGAGACCTTTGCTCAAGTAGGAAGAATGGAGGCTATTAGGATGTTTTTGGCTTTTGTGGCACATAAAGACTCCAAGGTATATCATATGGATGTTAAGTCTACATTTTTTAATGGTGAATTAGAAGAATAAGTGTACATTGAACAATTGGAAGGATTTCAATTATTGGATCTTGATATGGTCTATAGGTTTAAGAAGGCATTATATGGGCTCAAATAGGCTTCTAGAGTCAGGTATGCAAGAATGGGTAGATACTTACTGCAACATGGATTCAAAAAGGGTACTGTAGACAACAACCTTTACTTCAAAATTGAGAAAGATCAAGTCCATTTTATGGTTGTGTATGTTGATGATATAATGTTTGGAGCAAATGAGACCATGTGTAATAATTTTGTAGAGGAGATACAAAATGAGTTTGAAATGTCAATGCTTGGGGAGATGACTTTTTTCCTTGGGCTACAAATTAGTCAATTAGAAAAAGGTATTATTCATTTCACAATCAAAATATATAAAGGAAATGTTAAAGAAGTTTGGAATGGAGGATTCTAAACCGGTACGTAATCCCATGGTTACTAGTTGTAAATTAAGCAAAAATAGTGAATCTACTCAGAAATATCAGACTAAGTATAGATCCATGATTGGTGGATTACTATACCTAACTATAGCTAGACATGATATTATACATGCAATATGTCTTGTGGTAAGATTTCAAGAAGATCCTAGAGAGTCACATGTAGTAGCAGTCAAAAGAATATTCTGATATTTGAAGGGCACTCTAGACTATGGTCTATAGAATTCTAAGGATACTAAATTCTCTTCGAGTGCTTATATAGATGCAGATTAGGCAAGTTGTGTGAATGACATAAGAAGTACAATTGGAGGTTCTTTCTTCCTTAGAAATAGGCTAGTTTCTTGTGTAATGTTGTAAAATTGCAACACTTGCAATTTCACATACATTCTTGTATCCACTTTAGTGTCCACTCCCTTAGAACTTGTGTAGGCTCATTTTAGCCCTTGCATCAACCTTTTTCCCTCTCAGGATGCTCAAGACCCTTTTCCAGTAGCTACCCTTTGTGTGTCAGCTTTGCGTCAAACATTGTGATTTTCTTGTTGTTGTTTTTTAGCGTGGTGTGTCTGGACACTAGCACACCGTGTGGACGTCTGCGCACCACGCTAGCGTCCTGTGACATTTTGACATTCAAATGACCATTTATGAGTGTCTTGTCACTTTTCCATTACTTTTTTTAGTGGTAATGGCCCAAGATGCCTTGTAATGGCTTGGGAACCTTATTTTCTCTCCTATTCTCTCTTTAAATGTTATTTTTTAGTTTATTTGGTCTTTTTGATCTCTCTAGCTTTGGCTCTGGCCTTTTCTCTCTTCTCTTGCTCTTGTTATCCTACTTCTATAGCTATGTACAGCTTTCTACAATAGCCTCAAGCTTTCACATTCTTACAACGTTCTTGGAAACTCTCTTGGCTCTCACAACTGCCTCTTTCTCCCTTTGGTTTGCTTAATCCTTGCAGGTGATATCTCTTTTATCTTGTGTCTTTTAGCATCTTAGGATTTCTCACGTCCCCTATCTATTACATCTCTATCTCGTGATATGGGTTCTCCTCCTTGAGTAAGGATTACTTTTATCACTTCATAGTTGCTTACTTTGTTCACTTTCTCTATCTATTTGGTTGTTTGTGGAGGTAGGAACACCGAAATAGGGGTTTGTGTTGGGATAAGGTGCCATTAACCTTGTAAATCCCAATATTGTATTTATTCCATTTATTATTTTTAATTTTGTAATTACCCATAAGGGATGAATAAGTTTCACCGACAGTTTATTACAGAGTTATATTTATTGCTCAAGGAATCTTGGTAAATAGTAAATGAGGTGAGGTGGAGAATCTTGGTGCCTATCTTTGGGAAATGTATTTTTGGGCTATTGTGAAGCATTTCATAAGTTTGTAAGAGCATCTATGACAACTTACAACTTTCATAAGGTGTAAGAGATTCTATGACAACATATGACAACTATTATTATCTTGTAAGTTCCTATTCTTGGTTCTAGGCACCTATATTGGGAAGATGCCTATGACAAGTGTAAGGGAATATGTAAGAAGATGATTTTGGTGTATCCCATGATAGAAATATTGGATTTTTTCCATCTCCCACGAATTCCTTTGGTGGGTACTCATCTTATATAAATATGAGACTTGAGAGTGAAGTTTGAGAAAGAGTGAGTGTAACAAGAGTAACAGGGTGCTGCAGGATTGAAGACTCAAGAGGAGATTGGAAGTGGATGTATTGTAATCTTGTTTTGAAGATAATACAACTTGGGCCTCTCTTCTTGGTGGAGTTTTTTCCCGCAAGGGTTTCTCCACATAAATACTGTGTTATGAGTTTATTCTTCTATTCCATTGCTACCTTGTGTTGTGAGATCTTGCATTCTTATGTTGCTGATTTGTGCCTCTTTGTTGCTGCTATCTTATGGCGATGTTATTGCTGTTATAAGTTCATCTAAGGTGGTTTTATCAAGCATGTTAGAGTGGCTGATTTTAGCATCATAAAGAAGCTGAATCTCTTCATGGTATTTCAAGGATTAAGAAAAGTTATTTACAGATTTGCATACAATTTTTTAGATTTCTATATTGTAGTAGTCAAAGCCTTGTATCTCACCAATTGGTATCATATCTTGGTGATTTGGTGATTAACAATTGGATTAGAGATTTTTCATTTATTCCAATAGTTTGACTAAGGCAAACCCCTATACAACCCCAACATTTTCTCTTGATCTTATGTATGCAAATATTGAAGATATTCATGTGCTAGAGGCTTCATTACTTGGGTTGCTATGAGTAGTTTCTATCTTTTATTCTCTCACTTTATCATTTATGTTTTACTTAGTCTACCTTACCTTATTTCAGTTATGTTACTTTCTATCATTTTCCTGCAATTTAGAGTTCTTAGCAATCCAAATCGTAGTAGGTATATTGTTGTTTTTTGTGATATTCTCAAATTTTCAGTCCATACGAGATGCCAACATGCCTATAGGACTCTAGCACACTCTATTGTCATCCGTTCTCCACGCTTCCGTCCTTTGGATGATAATTTTTCATTTTTTCCAAAAGACGTATGTGACCTGCCCTTTTAAATTCTAGAACTCTCACTCTATTCCTTGAGGTAGTTTAGGGTAGTCCGCTCCTTGGAATTCCCTTGAGAATAAAGAGACTCATGAGTAGTGAATCCCCCTTCTCTATATTTTGGTGAACCTGACGTGAAAACACTTTCCCCAAAAAAAAATTTGAGGTGATGCCCCAAACCCCATTTCCTACTATCAAAGTGAAGCACCAACCTTCGAATGACTTGTTTAGGAATTGTTTATTATATTTAACTTACTATTTTAAAAATGAATTTGATATCCTCTTTTATCAATTCAGTATCTAATTTTATTTAAAGTGTTAATGATGTTCCATTTCATGCATGTGATGGTGACTTAGCTTTACCTATGTCACTCGGTATTGTATATGTTATGTCAGAAAAGTTACCATATAACCTTATTCTCGGTAGATTTTGGATTCATGCTATGGGTGTAGTCCCATCTACCTTGCATAAATCTATTAAGTTTATTTGTAACAATCAAGTAGTCACAACCAAGGCTAACCCTGATGTTATACACTTATGTGAGATGGTAGCTATCGATTAGGCTTCAATTGTGCCTACTCTTATCCCTTCAGTGTCTTCCAATGTGTTGATGTCTACTCTAGTAGTACCTATTACAAAGGATATGCTTGAGGTGAATGTCCCTGAAGAAGATCCTTCTGAAGCGAGAAATCTTAAGTCTACTCCTACCTCTTCTCAAGAGAATGTATGTCTTGGTGATGATTTGGGTTCTCTAGAATTTATAGAATCCTTCATTGGAAAATATAAAGTCGACTTGATCCACTTAGTCCTTCCGATAACATCATCCAAACTTGAACATTATCAAAGATGGTTATTCTACTGTATCATGGGATAATGTCAAAAAAAATTGTAATGTTCTTAATGTTGATCTCTCCTTCTAATGAAGGTGATCACACTTTTATTAAAGAGGCTAATGTTGGCAGTACTATCAAGAAGGATGATGGTGATCCTGTACAAGATTATGATCCCCATCGCTAGAACAATGCTCTCTATGAAGATCCTCCTCCTTCCCAAGATTTACGAACACATTATGGCCCTAGCTTTAAACTTGTTTATAAATATGGCTATGGGTGTAAAGGTTGTGGGCATAATGAACAAGGTATTCATGTCCCTATAGAATGTGTACCTCATAAACGTAATTTGAGGGTTGGTTGCTTGAATGAATAGTCTAAATGAAAACCACGGTTGAATGTTGACATGACTTCCGCTCAACCTCATTCTCTCATATCGATTCATCTACCATTATCTACTATCTTCATGTCTTCTTCTTGTGATCAGTCAAGCTTTTCTCCACAAGAGAAAGGGTTGCTTCCTGCTCCTCATTCTTTATCTGAGCAAGAACTCATTTTGTTGAGGCTCCTTAAAGCCCACTTAATTACTCTTCCTCCTATACATAATAAGTGACATAAGCATGATAAATAAAAACATTAATTTTTTCCATACCATCAAGTGCCTAGCCATTCCACTAGTGAATGTAAGGCCTTGAAGGATAAAATACAACTTCTTGATTCTGGTGTTATCACTCTTCCATTTGTTGATACACTCGCCTCTTCTTCACATGACAAGTGATATTGAGGTCTACCTCTATCATGTCCTTTTTAAGCTTCTTCTCATGAGGTTCTTACACCTTCCTTTAATAGTATCTTGCATGGTTCTCCTCCCTTGTATGTTGGGGGTAGTGATAACTTGTTCTAGAGATGTGTGTCCTTCTTAAGGACCCCCTCTCTTATCTCTATCTTTCAATTGAAGCGTTCCTTTGAATGGGATCATCGGTGTCTTAAAGGGTTCCCTACTAAAGGAACCCTTTTGAAAGCTTCTCCTTCAAATGGATTCATTGGCTTCTAGTTTGGGGGAAACTTGACTAGACCTATCTTATATCTTGGCATCTAGCTTGGGGGTAGGCTGACTAAACCTATTTATTTTGTGACTATCCTACAATGTAGCTTGCAATAGCTATAGGCTTATCTAATTTTCCCTACTTTATAGGACCAAGAACATGTAGAGCTTCTTTGCATCAAACTTTCCTTGTAGAACCGAGCACTTGTAAGAACTGATTAGACTCTGTGGAGCCTCTCACATTAGGCTTGCCTCAAAACTGAGCACTTGGGGTGCCTCCTTTGCAAGATTGAGGACCTGTAAAGTGCTTTCATCGTGCAAGATCTCTTTGTTCGACTCTATAGGACCGAGAACCTGTAGAGTCTTTTCTTCACCTTTTTGTAGGTTTGAAGGCTTGTGACACCTTTGTTCAAATCTCTACAGGATCGAGTACCTATGCAACCACTCTCTCTTAAATTTTCCTCTCTCTTCTCTTCTCAAATTGCATATACTAGATCGAAGATCTACATCTTCTTCATCTTGAGAATATTCTCTTCTCTCTTTGAAATTGATTGCTTCCCCGTCTATTATATGCATTCTTCTCTTGAAGCAATCAATCCTTACATTCTTCTCTTCATTTAAGAATTCTTCTATGTGTTATTTCTTAATTTGGGGACAATGCATAGTAATAAGATAGCCTTCTACATCAAGGTATCTTTTACTTTGTTGACTCAAATCTTGTTAGTTTTTTGTGTGCCTTTGTGTGTGTGTTAACTATGTTTATATGTTCTAACCCTGTGGTTTAATGGATTTTTATGTTCTAACATCGTTGTCATGTGCAAATCTATCTTTTCTAATGCATCTGTTTTGTAGGTCTTCAGTCTGGGAGCATGTTTTCTTAGTTTGAAGGGTTGTTTTCTTCCTCTACAGTATCCTTTTGATATCATGATGTTATTTATGTTAAGTAGATTTCCTTTAGCATGCATATTAGTTCAGATTCATATTCCTACTAAAGTGGGGGGGAAAATGTAATGTCATAAAATTGCACCACTTGCAATTTCACATACATTCTTGTATCCACTTTAGTGTCCACTCCCTTAGAACTTGTGTAGGCTCATTTTATCCCTTGCATCAACCTTTTTCCCTCTTAGGATGCTCAAGACCCCTTTCAAGTAGCTACCCTTCATGTGTCAATTTTGCATCAAACCTTTTTCTTTTCTCATTCTTGTTGTTTTGTAGTGTGATGTGTCTGGACACTAGCACACCGCATGATGGACGTCTACATGTTGTGCTAGCATCCTATAACATTTCAACATTCAAATGACCATTCCAAGTGCCTTGCCACTTGTTTGTTACTTTTGTCAGTGGTAGTAGCCTGGGATGATTTGTAATGGCTCAAAAACCTTCTTTTCCCTCCTATTCTTTCCTTAAATGCTATTTTTTAAATCTATTTGGTCTTCTGGATCTCTCTAGCTTTGGCTTTGGCCTTTTCTCTCTTCCCTTGCTCTTGTTATCCTTCTTGTACAACTCTCTACAACTTACTATAGCATCCTCAAGCTTTCACATTCTTACAATGCTCTTGGCAACTCTCTTAGCTCTCATAGTTGTCTCTTTCTCCCTTTGGTTTTCTTAAGCCTTGCAAGTGATATCTCTTTTATCTTGTTTCTTTGAGCATCTTGGGATTTCTCACATCCCCTATCTATTGCATTTCTATCTCATGATACGGGTTCTCTTCCCTAAGCTGGGATTGCTTTTATCACTCCATATTTACTTTATTTACTTTCTCTATCTATTTGGCTTTTCGTGGAGGTGGGAACACTAAAATGGGGGTTTGACTAAGGAAAACCCCTACAAAATTTTCTCTTGATCTTATGTATGTAGGTATTGAAGATATTCATGTGTTGGAGGCTTCATTACTTGGGTTGTTGTGAGGAGTTTCTATCTTTTATTCTCTCACTTTTCCATTTATGTTTTACTTAGTTTACCTTACCTTATTTCAATTCTATTACTTTCTATTATTTTCCCACATTTTAGAGTTCTTAGCTATCTGAATCATTGTTATAGGCATATTGTTGTTTTATGTGATATTCTCAATTTTTTGGTCCGTATGAGACGCCAAAGTACCTATAGGACTTTAGTGCACCGTGTTGTCATTCATTCTCCATGCTTTTGTCCTTTGGCCAAGAATTTTTCAATTTGTCTAGAAGACGTAAGTGACTTGCTCTTTCTAATTCTGTAACTCTCACTCTATTCCTTGAGCTAGTTTAGGGAAATTCGCTCCATGGGATTCTCTTGAGAGTAGCAAATCCCCCTTCTCTACATCTTGGATAAGTAAGAAGCAATATTCAATGTCATTATCTACTACAGAGGCAAAATATATTGCTACAACATCTTGTTGTACACAGGTGTTACGGATCAAGTAGAAATTGAAGGATTCCAGAATATCACATGATGAAGGTCTATTCCTATCTTCTGTGATAATATAAGTGCTATCAACATTTCAAAAAGTCTTATAATGTATTCAAGAAAAAAGCATATCTCTATTTGGTATCACTTTCTAAGAGAGAAAGTTGTTGAGAAGGAAGTGACATTGGTGTATATGCCTACAAAGGATTAAATAGCAAACATTTTCACGAAGGCTCTTCAAAAATATACATTTGAGTATCCCAAACATAAGCTAGGGGTTATTTCCCCTCCTACTTTCAACTAGATGCATAATTTTGTACATTTGTCCAGGGGAATAATTCAATATGTATTATTTGTCTTAGACTAATGAAGGCTACCTCTCAGGGGGAGTAGGTAGTGGTGCCTTTAGCTGGTACAATTAGGGGAGCACATCTTGTGCTTGAATTTAAGTGTGCAGGTATTTCCATTTTTCATTGATGTCAAAGGGGGGAGAGAGAAGTCTGAAAAACACAAGGAAATAATTGTTTAAGGGGGAGAGTTGAAGGGGGAGAGCTACTTGAGTATTGGAGATACAAAGTTTCTTTTGTTGTTGATGATTTTTCAACAGATGTTGCCATCAATGACAAAGGGGGAGATTTTTGCACTATGTTGTCATCAGTGGTGTCATTGATTTCAACCTTTGGTATAGATATGTTGATAAGGTGTGTATGGTGTTGAGCATGTGTTACAAATGTAGTAGGGTTACTTGGTTTCCAAGTGCTTTTGAGAAAATTTTCATAAATATTGTACAAGGTGGCAAGGAAGTGTTTTGTATTTTTCTTCACATTTCTTCATTTTTGAAGATGTTCTTGTATGGTTTGAAAGTGATGATCAAAGGTATTTGAAGGTGATATATCTAGAGTTTCAAGTTTTGGATCATGCGATAGTAGAAGATATGTTTCACGTGTGTTGAACTATCTTTGGCTTGTGAAGGGGGATATCTAGGAGAAATGGAATTGCTCCACATTTCTCCATGTTGAAGTTTCTTGTCTTGTAGATTTTGTAATGTGCTCATATTGCTTGTACCTACCTTCCCTTTGTTTTTTTAGTGTTCAGTTGTTCTAAAAGCTTAGTTCATGAGTTGTATCTCTATGGAAGTTTGACTGGTTATACAAGATGATAGTATTTTTAGTCCCATGTGTTTGCACCAATGCTTTTTAATATTTTGTTGATGTTGTGTAATGTGTCTACATAGTCTATAGGATTTTTTCAGCCTTGGTGAATTGTGAATTTGGTTGCTCGATAGTGTTAATGTCAGTTTGGCCAACTTGGTGTATTAGCACTAATTACAGACAAGATTCATGGTTTGTGGTGTTAGAATTGTTATCATTGATTTCAAAGGGTAGTCATGATGATCATTGATGTTTGTGGATTAAATCAAAGAGTTTTTTGAAGTTTGCAATGAAAGTCTTGAAGAGTTGATTTGTTCAGGCATCATGATTTCCTTATATCGCTTGCTAGAAATGTTAAGTAACATTACTTTGGACTTCAAAATTTGATCTTATTTATATCACATGTTAAAAGAAAAATGAGTTAGTATGTTAGAGTGAAGTCTAGTCAAGCTTTAGGCTTCAGGAATCCCTTATATCACATGATCAAAGAAAAGAAGAAAGAAAGAGTGAAGTTTGAAAGGTGTCAGGTGTCAAAGGTCAGGGAGAAGGATTATGCCTTATAGAACAGATAACACAAGGAGAATGATAAAATCCTAAAGGCCGACACCTAAAGGATTAAGATAACTAAATATTTCAAAGTGATGAATCGAGCATCAAATGGTGGAAAGAAGACATAACTTGTTATGTATATTTGGAAGGATGTAAGAGGGAAAATTGACACTCGACTCTGGTAAATATTTGACTATAAAAAGTTGAAGAAGTTGTTGGAAATATATGCCTCAATCCCACAAGCTGAAACCTCTGAGAGACAAGTCGGTGTGACATGCTTCATGTCTAGCTGACTAGCAGTTGGAATCTTGTTGAACAGTTCAGGTCGCTATGACCTTGCTTCAGTCTCACCAAATGATCCTATTTCTATGACCTGTTGTGTTCGGTATGACCTCCTACCGAGTGGAAATATCTTACCGATGGTTGGTGTTTATCAAATATCGGGGAGAGTCTTGGATGTTCACTATGAGCTCTCAGAGATGAAGGAATGTATCACCGACATTGTTCTCTGTTGAAGCCTTCGGGGAGAGTCTTGGGTGTTCGGTAAGAATTCTTACCGATAGGAATGTCTCACCGACAATATTCACTCAGGGTAACACAAAGGTCTCGGGAAGAACTCTCAGCGAATAAGTGAAGTCTCACCGAAGGTGGAGACTTCGGTATGAAGTCCTAGTGACCGATGAAGGTCTCGTTGATGGGGATACACTTGGTGTCTTTGCGGTGACATGAAGACTTCGGTATGAAGTCTTAGCAACTGATGGAAAGCCTCGCCGATAGTAAATGGTCCTTGAGGTGACATGAAGTATTTGTTGTGATGTCTTGGTGATAGCAGTATGTCTTGCCGACTGTTGGATGCTTCAGTGTAACATAAGAAGTCTCGGTGTAACCTCTTGGTGAGCAGTAAGTCTTGTCGATGGCAATGTTGAGGTCAGTGTGACTCGTGAACAACGGTATGAGTCTTGCCGATGAGAAAACTCTTATCGATAGGAATGAAATGAATGTCAGTGGATTTGGTATGACTCATGGTGTCGCTATATCATCTTGCCGACTGTTGGAACCTATGCTGATATCAACAATGAAGCCTTTGGGCATCGGGGAGACACTTCTTGTGTCTCACCGACATGCCAACATAGGTTGAACACTTTGACCGAGTGAAGACCATCCTACGTGGCTTGTGTTTGACCAATCTGGGAGCAGAATGGGAACCACTAGCAGTTGGATTGTTGTGGCCGTTAATGAGAGGAAGCTCGACAGACAGGGGCAACATGGATATACTTAGCGATTGCAGATTGTGATGTGTTCGATGGATCGATGGATTGCTGTGTGATTGTATGATCACTGGATGAATTCTATTTTGTGAAGACTGTAACGTGAATGTTCTGTAACAAGGTTGTTCATGGTGAATGTTGTTGTAGACTGACATCAGAAAGATAAGTTAGAACTCTGTTTGTAATCTTTATTACTATAATACAAAGTGACTTCTCTTGGTGTGGTGGGTTTTTCTCCCGTAAGGGTTTTCCCATGTATATCTGGTGTTCATATGTGTTTGTCTATTTCTTTGTTTCTGTTACCTCTTTCATGTGCATCTTAATTGGACTGTAATTGAAAAAAAATTAAAAGTGTCTCTGCATTCTTCCTTGAGGTTTTGACGTTAGGAGAGTTGCTTCCGCATCTAGCTTTCCTTACAAGTGTTATCAGATCCTGGCCAGTTGTGTTATCCTTGTGGGTACGTTAGGTTTTTTGTGTCAATTTCTGTTTAGTGGGAGTCTTGTAGAAGTTTGTCAAATTTGAATTACAGATTGAGATGGCTAGCACGTCAGGAAAGATTGAAATAGAGAAATTCAATGGCAGCAATTTTGAGTTGTGGAAACTCAAGATGGAAGATCTATTGGTTGATCGTGATCTTTGGATTGTTGTGTCTGTAGCGAAGCCTACAAGCATGAAGCAAGAAGATTGGGACCTTGCAAATAGAAATTCTAAGGGGTTGATAAGGCTCTGTTTGGCAGACTCTGTTCTTCTCAATGTGCACGAAGAGAAGACTGCATCTTCCTTATGGAAGAGACTGGCATCTATTTATCAGGGGAAGTCCTTGGTGAATAAACTATTCCTGAGGAAGAAGTTGTACACTTTGAGAATGCAGGAAGGAGGGTCTGTAGCTGATCATTTGAATGCATTCAACATGTTGATTGCACAGTTAACATCTGTTGGTGTGAAGATTGATGAAGAGGATTGATGTATGTTGATATTGTGTTCTTTGCAAGATTCATGGGATCACCTAGTGATGGCTATTGGGAGTACAACATCCAGTTTCAAGATGGAAGATGTTGTTGCTTCTTTGTTATCAAAAGAGATGAGAAGGAAATCTTCTGAGATGGTGAAGGAGGCCCTTGCTGTTAGAGGAAGGTCAAAAGAGAAAGGAAAGAAGAAGGACAAGAAGTCCAAATCAAAATCAGAGGGGAGATCAAAGTCTCTTGGCAAGAAGTCCAAGGTGAAGTGTTCGAACTATGGGCAACCTGGTCATGTCTGAAAGGATTGTAAAGAGGAGAAGAAGAAGAAGAAGAAGTATTCTTCCGACAATGACTCTTCTCAGAGTGATGCAGACGCCTTCATTGCAACCTTGGCTACGCAGGCATCAGATGATGTCTGGCTGATTGATTCTGAAGCATCTTTCCACATGACATCTCATAGAGACTAGTTTACAAAGTATGAAGAATATGATGGTGGAAATTTTTACTTGGCAAGTGATTCAACTTTGGAAATTGTTGGTCGTGGAAGAGTCAGAATTAATTTCCCTGATGGAAGAGTGAAGGGAATTAATGATGTAATGCATATACCAGGTCTGACTCGAAACTTACTTTCAGTTAGTAAGCTAAAAGATATTGGAGTGCAAGTCACGTTCTCTGAAAATGGCTACAAGATGACTAGAGGCTCAATGGTGCTATCAAGGGGTGCTTGTATTGGTACCTTGTACAAGCTAGATGCACACGATGTTCAATGCAATAGTGTCTCTATAAAGTCACGGAAAGCTACTCATGGAGGAAAAGAGGGAAATGTTCCTAATTGTGTAAACTCTATGGAAGTTAAAATTCCAGTAGAAAAGACTATGCTCTAGCATCATAGGCTAGGCCACATTGGAGAGAAAGGTTTAAAAACCTTAAAGAATAAAAACCTGGTTCAGGGGCTTGAAGATTGTAAAATTTGAATTCTGTGAACATTGTATATATGGAAAACAACACCGTGTTTTGTTTTATTCCAGTCCTCATAAATCTTCTGGTTTGCTAGATTATATTCATTCTAATGTATTTGGTCCAGTGAATGTTCCTTCTTTGTCTAAGTCAAGGTACTATGTATCATTCATTGATGATTATTCGAGAAGAACATTTGTTTATTTTTGAAAAGTAAATCAAAGTGTTCAGTTGTTTAAGGAATTTAAGAATTGTAGAAAATCAAACCAGAAGAAAAATAAAAATTTTAAGGACTGATAATGGCAAAGGAATTTTGTTCCGATGATTTCGAGAGGTATTGTAAAGACCATGGAATTAAAAGACATAAGACTGGCTGACCTTATACCCTTAGCAAAATGGAGTTTAAAGGTTCAATAGACGTTGATAGAGAGAGCACGGCGCATAGCCGAAAGAAGTTAGCTTGAGGAGAAGTTCTCGGGCTGAGGCGTGGTTGGCCAACATGTTACTACTTGATAAATCATTCTCCAAATTCGCCTTGTTGAGAAAAACACTCCTTTGGAAGTGTGGTCCGTAAGAAGCCCCCTTTAAGACATATTTGTGTGTTTGGCTGTGAGGCATATGCATATGTGTTGAATAAAAAAAGATCTAAATTGGAGAACAAGGTTGTTAAATGTATTTTTATTGGCTATAGTGTTGGCATAAAAGGATACAAGCTTTGAATCCCCTGATACATAGAAGGTTGTATACAACAAAAGTGTAATATTTCATGATCTAAAACCTTCAACCTTGGATCTACAGTCAAAGACAAAGTCAGAAAACAATGAGGATGTAGTTGAAATTCCTCCAACACTAGATAAAGAGGAATTGAAAATCTCAAAATGTACCTAAACTGAGGAGAGCTCAAGCAGCTTCTAAAAGTTCAAGAAGAAGAAGCTCAACCTCAAATTCTGAGCAACTCCTAAGAATGATAGGGTATGGGTTTTCTTGATAGATTCTACTTGTTCCTATGCTTTAATTTCTAGCACTAATGAGCCTAGGACCGCGGAAAGAGGCATTTAGAATGTCCGATGACTCTTGGTTGGAAGCCATGAATGAAGAAATGGCATCATTAGAAAAGAATGACACTTGAGTTTGGTGCCCTTGCCTAAAGGAAAAAAATTTGTTGGCTGCAAATGGGTATTTAAAAAGAAGACTGGTCTAGATGACAGTGTGGAAAAATATAAGGCGAGGTTGGTTGCAAAGGGTTATTCCCAGGTAGAGGGAATTGATTATGGGGAAATTTTTTCTCTTGTAGCTAAGCTGACATCTATCAGATTTCTTTTGTCACTTGCAACAGCGTATGACTTAGAGGTCGAACAGATGGATGTGAAGATAGAATTTCTTCATGGTGATCTTGAAGAAGAGATTTACATGTCCCAGCCTGAGCACTTTGTGGAGAAAGGTAAAGAGAAACTGGTTTGCAAGTTAAAAAAGTCTTTTGTATGGGTTAAAATAGTCACCTAGAATGTGGTACCAAAAATTTGATACTTTTGTATTGTCTTTGGGATTTGTAAGATCAAAATCTGATCATTGTGTCTATTACAAAGCTGAAAGTGATCAAGTTCTTATTATTGCTCTCTATGTTGATGATATGTTGTTCATAGGCAATAGTAAGTTGATGATTTCTGATCTTAAGTCTCAGTTGTCTGCTAAGTTCGAAATGAAAGATCTTGGTGCAGCAAGGTATATTCTAGGGATGGAGATAACCAGGGACAGAATAGTAGAAAACTTTGGCTTAGTCAGAGTAAGTATATCAAGACTGTTCTAGAGAGATTTTGCATGAATGATTGCAAGCAGCTAGTTGTTCCAGTCTTGTAGGGAATGAAGTTATCTATTGAAGACTATCCAAAATCTCCTACTGAGATGGAGGACATGACCAGTGTACCCTATGCTAGTGCAGTTGGCAGTCTTATGTATGCAATGGTCTATACAAGGCCAGATATTGCTCAACCAGTGGGAGTTCTTAGTCGGTTTATGGCTAATCCTAGAAGAACACATTGGGATGTTGTAAAGAGAGTTTTCAGATATTTGAAGGGCACTTCAGAGTTTGCTTTGCATTACCATGGGAACTTGGTTGAATCACAGAGGACTCTCAGTATTCGAGGCTATGTGGATTCTGATTGGGCAGGGGACATTGATAGCAAGAGGTCCACCAGTGGATATACTTTCATGTTGAATGGAGGTGAAGTTAGTTGGATGAGTAAGCGGCAGGCTGTAGTCGCTTTGTCCACTACAGAGGCTGAATACATGGCAGCTACACATGCTTGTAAAGAAGCAATTTGGTTAAAAAATTTGTGTTCTAACATTGGTTTTGATGCAAGGAAAATAACTATTTGATGTGACAGTTAGAGTGCAATTTTTCTAGCAAAGAATCCTACTTTCCATGCCAGGACGAAACATATAGATGTACAGTACCACTTTGTACGAGATATGGTGGAGGATGGAAAGGTCAGTTTGGAAAAATTTGATACTCTGGAGAATGTTGCAAATGCATTGATGAAGCCAGTGAGCACAGACAAATTCAGGTGGTGTGCCAGTTCAATGGGCCTTAGTGCCCATGATTTTCAGTAGTTTCATTGTACTCTGGAGATTCCTCTATGATCTTCATCAAGTGGGAGATTGTTGGAAATATATGCCTCAATCCCACAGGCTGAAACCTTTAAGAGAGACAAGTCAGTGTGACATGCTTCATGTCTGGCCGACTAGCAGTTGGAATCTTGTTGAACAGTTCAGGTCACTATGACCTTGCTTCAGTCTCACCGAATGATCCTATTGCTATGACCTGTTGTGTTCAGTATGACCTCCTACCGAGTGGAAATATCTTACCGATGGTTGGTGTTTATCGAATATCGGGGAGAGTCTTGGATGTTTGCTATAAGCTCTTAGCAATGAAGGAATGTCGCGCCGACAACGTTTTCTGTTGAAGCCTTCGGGGAGAGTCTTAGGTGTTTGGTAAGAAGTCTTATCGATAGAAATGTGTCACCAACAGTATTCACTCGAGGTAACACAAAGGTCTCGGGAAGAACTCTCAGTGACTAAGTGAAGTCTTGCCAAAGGTGGAGACTTCGGTATGAAGTCCCAGCAATCGATGAAGGTCTCGCCGACAGGGATACACTTGGTGTCTTCGCGGTGACACAAAGACTTCGGTATGAAGTCTTAGCAACTGATGGAGAGTCTCACTGATAGTAAATAGTCCTCGAGGTGACATGAAGTATTCACTGTGATGTCTTGGCGATAGGAGTATGTCTTGCCGACTGTTGGATGCTTCAGTGTAACATAAGAATTCTCAGTGTAACCTCTTGGCGAGCGGTAAGTCTTGCTGATGGCAATGTTGAGGTCGATGTGACTTGTGAATAGTGGTATGAGTCTTGCCGATAGGAATGAAATGAATGTCAGTGGATTCGGTATGACTCATGGCATTCACTATATCATCTTGCCGATGTTGGAACCTACGTCGATATCAACAATGAAGCCTTTGGGAATCGGGGAGACACTTCTTATGTCTCACCGACATGCCAACACAGGTTGAATGCTTTGATCGAGTGAATACCATCCTACGTGGCTTGTGTTCGATCAATCTGGGAGTAGAATGGGAACCGCTAGCAGTTGGACTATTGCGGCCATTACTGAGAGGAAGCTCGACAGACAGGGGCGACATGGATATACTTAGTGATTGCAAATTGTGATGTGCTTGATGGATCAACGGATTGCTATGTGATTGTATGATCAGTGGATGAATTCTATTTTGTGAAGACTGTAATGTGAATGTTCTGTAACAAGGTTGTTCATGGTGAATGTTGTTGTAAACTGACATCAAAAAGATAAGTCAGAACTCTATTTGTAATCTTTATTACTGTAATACAAAGTGACTTCTCTTGGTGTGGTGGGTTTTTCTCCCGTAAGGGTTTTCCCACGTATATCTGGTGTTCATATGTGTTTGTCTATTTCTCTGTTTCTGTTATCTCTTTCATGTGCATCTTAATTGGACTGTAATTGAAAAAAATTTAAAAGTGTCTCTGCATTCTTCCCTGAGGTTTTGACGTTAGGAGAATTGCTTCCGCATCTAGCTTTCCTTACAAAAGTTGGAAGAAGTTCAAAATCTCAACCATTAAAAGCTGAAGGGTGGTCTCAAGGATCGCGAAGTGAAAGGAGGGCTTAACACCTTATCAAAAAGTAAGCAAGAGGTAAATGGTAAACATGAATCCTAATAACTAATGAATCAAGACAAGAAAATCTCGAAGGAGCCATCAAAAGTTTGAAGATTAGAGGGATGGCTTGTGGTTTAAGTTAAAAGGATGGTAGAAGGTAAAGGGTAAGGTCAGTAATCGAAACTCAAAACATGAAGGCATTTTGAAGGATGGTAGAAGGTAAAGGGTAAGGCCAATTGCCAAAACATGAAATGTGAATACAATTGTGAATGAAGTGGTAACACAAATTCCACACATGATGATGACATCTGTACATGCTTGGTGGTAAAGTCAAGATCAACGGTCAATATTCAAACTAAGAAAATAGATACCTCTAGAAGACAAAATTTGATGAGTAGTTACAGTGTTGAAGTCGATTTAAATATTTTCTAACAAATCATTAATATGATGGTTTCTAAGGCCTACGATTCCATTAGGGTTTTTGTATAACTATGGAAATAATTAATGGCATTGTCAAAGTTGTGGTGTGAGTGTTTTCTCAATATAATTGTTGCTCAATTTTCACCTACGGGCTCAATCAGGCAAGATAAATTATGTTTTAGATGTTCATAAGGGCCAAATGGGACATTTGCATTGAGGGTTAGGTCATGCATCTGATGACATTTCACAAGGAGCTCATTTGAAAAGTATGCCTCAATCAGTTTTGGAAAAAAACTCATCAGAGAAGGAAGTCGGCAAGACCCTCTTGTTGTCTTGCTGACTAGCAGTGCGTTCTACTTAGTTTAATCCCTCGTCACTAGGACATTCAGGTCGCCATACATCTTCATGTATCTCTCCACTTGGAAGGAGCTCATGCCGACAATTTTTCACAAGGATGTCTTGGCAAAGTGAGGTGAGGTTGGCGTAAGGTCTCGTCGAAGGCTGGGGGTCTCGGCAAAAGTTGGGGCTCTCATTGGGATGTCTCGGTGACTAGCAAGGGTCTTGGCGATAGGAGCTCAGTGAGAGGTCTCACCGATCGTTGGTGGTATCCTTGAATGAAGGTCTGAGCTCACCAGGAGATGAAGGCCTTGACATGAAGTCTGGCTGAATGGGAAAAGTCTCACCAAAAGAATGGAGCCCTTGGCGAGATGTTGAACTCGGGGTGAGGTATCGGCGACTAATGAAGGTCTTGGTGAAGTGAGATGTCTTTGTGAGGAAAAGAAGGGGCTCGCTAAGAAGTCTTGCCGACCCAAAAGGGTCTTGCCAAAGTAGGGTGAGCTTGGGGCAAAGGAAAGTAGATTCATCATGATGTCTCGACGAAAGTATGAGGTCCTGCCGATAATGGAGGGGTCTCGATATGTGTTTTTCGTTCGACAAGAGGCCTCACCAATAACGAAGGGTCTCCACGACATAGATGACATCGATGTAGCATCTGGTTGTTGGAGTGATGTCCTACCAATTGCTTGAGGTCTCGGTGATGATATGGGGGCTTCACTGTAAGGTCTCACCATCGGGGTGAGGTCTCGCCGAAGTGAAGTGGTCTCGGCAAAGGAAACAAGCTCAGCGTGAGTTCTGGCCAACAAATGGAGGTCTCCCCAACAAGAGAGGAAGCGACATCGTCGAAAAAAGATGGCTTTGGCAAATTGTCTCACCGACCCGATGGGGTCTTGCCGAAGGAAGGTGGTGTAGGCGTAGTGTTCTGAGCTCGGTGAGAGGTCTTGCCGAAACATGGAAGTCTCATCGAAAGATGATCGGAGCTCGGGGAAAGTGGAATGACTTCAGCATGAGGTCTTGCTGACCTGATAGGGTCTCACCGAAAAGACATTTGGAATCGGTAAGACTCTTGGCCATGGAGTTGACTTCAACATGAGGTCTGGCTGACATGAAGCAGTCTCGGTGACAAGATAAGAAGTTCGACAAAAGGTTTCACTGAAAGTCAAGGGTCTTTCCAAACAAGTAGGAGCTCGGGGAGATGTTTCAGTGAAATGAAGAGAGCTCGGAGAAAGGAGGTGCTATCGACAAGATGTCTTGCCGATGGTTGTTAGTCACGCTGACATGTTTTGCACCTTCAGTATAATGTAAATAATTCGCCATGATGTCTCCCTGACCAATGGAGGTCTCCCCAATATGAAATGAGCTCGCCCAAAGATCTTGAGCTCGGCGAGAGATCTTCCTGACCCGATGGGGTCTTGCCGAAAGAAAGTGAGCTCGACGAAAACATGAGGTCCTGTCGAAGGATGAAGGGTCTCGGTATAGTGTTTTTCCTTTGGTAGGAGGTCTCACCGACACATGGATGTCCTACCGATGGAGGAGCACAATGATATAACTCATGAAGATCGGTATGACCTCCTGTCGACTAAAGGAGCTCTTGCCGAATGCGGATGACTAAGCGATGGAAAGGGTTATTGGTATGACTCTTGAAGGCTTTCCATGAGGTCTTCCTGAAAGTGATAAGTCTTGTCGATGATCTGGGTGATAGCTACTTTGGATGTCGATATGACTTTTGGGCTCGCTATGAACTCTTGCCGATGGTTGTGAGCTATGTCGATAACCGCTAAAGAGCATAATCGCATTGGGGAGACACGATTAGTGTCTCACCGACATGTGATTCTGGTGAAGCAACTTTTAACCATCCGGGAATCTACGTGGCACGAGTTCAACCAATCTAAGGAAGCTACAGGAGAGTTGTGGCAGTTTGACTCCCCCCTGTGAATGAGATCAATAAGCAACATGGATCTGCTCTGAGAATAAAGCGATGAATCAGTTTGATATCCAGGAGGTGTCATTGTAAATAGAAGGGGGGAGACTGCAGGGACAGCTAGGATGTCAATTGGCAAGGGTCGATAGACATTAATGATAGTCTCCTCAGGGCATTCAAGGAAGTTCAAGAGTGAACACGGAGGCCAGAAGTAAATGTGCTGCAAAAGATCTGAGGACTTCTCTTGAGGGTGATCTTTCACACTGACATGTACACGGGGATACAACATTAACTTCATCTAAAAAGATCTAAGGGCGGATTTTTCGAAAGGCTGATATTTTTGTAAGCCCTAGGGCAAGGGCCGATACTTTTGTATATATAGTTTTTTTGCCTCTTTTGTAGTTAGTTCTTACCTGGTACTTTTCTTCTTTTGTAACTTGTGGAGTTCCTTGCAAAAGAGAGACTATGTTTTGTAACTCATGACAGGCATGTATATCAGTTTTTCACCATTGAAATCAATGAATATAAGCGCTTTACCTTTTCAATCCTTCTATTAGATTGTGTGCATTCATATAATTGATGAAACTGCTTGTGAAACTGTATGATTCCTTGTGGTTATGTCTTATTTCAGCACCTTTCTGTAGAGCAATATGTATTTTAGCAGGTTGTAAGATGTGTTCAAAATGCAGTACTCTCTAGCTGTGAAGTTATTTCTTCCTTCTAGGAGTGTAGCCATATAAACCTTTTCATGAAATTTTTATGCAGAAAACGTATGTGATTGAGTTGTGTACAACTAAGCTTTTGTCATTGACTGAAATTGTGTGTGTAAACTATGTTATGTGTCCTCTTAGTAAATTTGGTGCATCACCATAGAAATAGTGTTTTCATTAGTTTTTATGCTTTCTCCTTCTCCCTTTTCCTTACAAGATCAGTAGTTAGATGACACCATAGGAAGCCGGCCTTCTCCGGAGGTTGACCTCTATTTACAAGAAACCCACATCTTTAGATGTCTTCCCATGTTACACTGAGGTGTTGAACATTAGGTTCAATAGGGTGCAATTTTGGTGGATAACAATAATACTACAACTATTACATGTGTATAGTGGAGATATGAATGTATTATTAAATTGAAATACAAAGATGTTGTGGATTTGAAATTTTTTTAGGTTAGAGGCAAAACATATTAAGATTGATGAAAATATATCAATTAGATGATTTTTGTATGGTGAATCAAGAGGAGTGAAAAACAAAGGAAGAGAGTTGAATTTATTATTTGAAAAGGTGCATTCTCAGGTTGAAGAAGAACCAGTTTTCAACATATATGAACTTGTAAAATTGTAGAGGTTGATGCCTCATAAAATTGAGTTGGTGCTCAATTAGGTGTGCACTGTACCTGGAGGTTGGTGCCTAAAAACATTAGCTTGGGTGTCAATGTACCTATAAGTGGGTGCTTACAAAACATATGTAATATCTTTGATTATGAGGTTAGATTTGAGCAATAGATTCAAGATTTTTTTCTCATTGTGGTTTTTCCCTTCTAGGGTTTTCCATGTATATCTGGTGTCTACTTTGTGTGGGATTTTTTTGTAGAATCTTAAATATTTTCTGTTGTTTGTTTTGGAAAAAAATTATATACATTGATTCACCCCCACCTCTCAATGTATTGGTTTTCTTTCAACAATTGGTATCAAAGAAAGGTTCCTTGAAGAAAGTTTAACCGCTTGAGGTTGATTTGGTTTCAAGAAGACCATGGTGTGACAAGAAGAATCTTGCACAACAAGAATAGGTAAAATATTCTTTACTATCTAAAATAGATCCTAAATCTTATGAAGAAGCTAGTAAGGAAGAAAGATGGATTGAAGCCATGAAAGAAGAAATTAGTCAAATAGAGAAAAACCAAACTTGGGAGCTTGTTCCTAGGCCTACTAATAAGAATGTCATAGGCTCAAAATGGGTGTTTAGAAATAAACTGAATGAAGATGGGAAGATAAATAGAAACAAATCTAGATTAGTCTACAAGGGGTATGCTCAAGTTGAGGGTATATATTTTGATGAGACATTTGCACCTGTTGCTAGGCTTGAAGCTATTAGAATGTTTCTTACATATTCAATTTATAAAAACTTCAAATTATACTAGATGGATGTAAAATTTCCATTTCTTAATGGTTATCTAGATGAGGAAGTTTATATGGAGCAACCTAAAGGATTTAAAGTGACTGACAACAAAGACTATGTGTATAGATTAAAAAAAGAGCTATATGGTTTGAAATAGGCCCTTAGGGCTTGGTATTCTAGGCTGGACAAATATCTCCAAAAATAAGGGTATAAGAAAGGCATTTCTAATAGTAATTTGCATATCAAATGTGAAGATGAACATATACAGGTTGTTATTGTCTATGTTGATATTATTTTTGGCAGCAACTGTGATAAGATGCGAAAAGTGTTTGCTATTGCAATATAGAAAGAGTTTGATATGTCCATGTTAGGAGAATTAACATTTTTTCATGGCTTATAAGTCAATCAATTAGACACAAGAATTTTCATCTCTCAGACTAAGTATGCGAAGGAAATTCTAAAGAAATTCAAGATGGAATATTGTAAGCATGTTAGTACACAAATGGAAACAAGATATAAGCTTAGCAAAGATGATGAATTTGAATTAGTAGATCAATCATTATACAATTCCATGATTGGAAGCCTTGTATATCTTACAAAAACAAGGCCTGATATCATGCAAGTTGTTTACATGGTTTCCAGATTTCAAGTTGCTCCCAAGGAGACACATGTTAAAGTTGTGAAGAGTATTTTTAGATACTTGAAGAGTACATTGCAGTATGGTCTATGGTATCATGTTGGTAATTATTTCACTTTAACTTCATATAGTGATGTAGATTGGGTTGGTTGTGTGGATGATAGAAAGAGCACTAGTGGTAGTGCCTTCTTTCTAGGAGATAGATTGGTAGAATGGTTAAGTAAGAAACAAGAGTCATTTTCTTTATCAATAGTTGAAGTTGAGTATATTACTATTGTATCTTGTTGTACTCAAGTGTTGTGGATGAAATAGGCATTGCAAGAGATTAGGTGAATTTTGATGGGCTAATTAGTATTTTTTGTAATAATAGTAGTGCAATAAATATCTCAAAGCATCCTATTATGCATTCCAAAACCAAGCATATGTCTATAGAATATCATTTTCTCAAGGGAAAATTTATTGCATAGGAAGTAAAATTAGAATATGTTGCTAGAAAAGATGAACTGGCAAATATTTTCACAAAATCCCTTCCAAAGGAGTCACTTGAACAACTTAGGGGAAAATTGGGAGTAGTTCCTTCTCTCATCTCTCCATGAATACAAATTATATTCATCCAAGGAGAGCATATCATAATAATTCTTTAACCCCAATTCTATAGTTAATCTATAGGATGCTAGTCCTTAGGGGGAGTTCTTTTGTTCCTTCTTTTGTAATTGATGTTAAAGGGGGAGAATACAAAAATGGGAAAATAAGGAAATTAGTATGCGGTCTAAAGGGATCATTGTTGTAGAAAGGGGGAGAATGATTTCTTGTCATTTTCAGATTTATTCTTTTTAGAAGTGTTGCCATCAATGATAAAGGGTGAGATTGTTAGAATTGTTGTCATTGATGTCACAAGGTAGTCATGATGATCATTGATGTATGTAGATTAACTTAGAGAGTTGTTTGAAGTTTATAGTGCAAGTCCTAAAGAGTTGATGTTGTTCAAGCATCAGGATTTCCTTATACCACTTTCTAGAAACATTAAGTAACATTGTTTTGGACTTCAAAATTTGGGTTTATCTTATATCACATGCTAAAAGAAAAGGAGTTAGTTTGTTAGAGAAAATTCTGATAAGGCTTTGGGCTTCATGAATCCCTTATATCACATGATCAAAGAAACAAAGAAAGAAGGAGAGAAGTTTGAAAGATGTTAGGCATCGGAGGTTAGCGAGAAGGCTTATGCCCTATCGAATAGATAACACAAGGAGAATGATAAAAGCTTAATGGCCAATACCCATAGGATTAAGATAGCTAAATCTTTCAAAGGGAGGAATCGGGTATTGGACAATGAAAAGAAGACTTAACTTGTTCTGCAGATTTGAAAGGAGGTAAGAGGGACAACTGACACCTGGCTCTTGTAAATATTTGACTTCCAAAATTTGAAGAAGGAAAGTTGGCAGAAGATCAAGAGATTGACCACCGAAACCTTAAGGGTGGTCTCAAGGATCGCGGAGAAGAAGGAGGGCTTAATGCCTTATCGAAAAGTAAGAAAGAGGTAAACGATAAATGTGAATCTTGATAAATAATGAATTTAGACTTAGACAAGTCTCAAAGGAGCCATCAACAGTTCAGAGATAGGAGGGATGACTTTTGGTTTAAGTTAAAAGGATGGTAGAAGGTAAAGGGTAAGGTCGATAGCCAAAACAAAAAACATCAAGGCATTTTGAAGGATGGTAGATGGTAAAGGGTAAGGCAGATGGCCAAAACCCAAAATACAAGCACAGTTGTGAATGAAGTGGCAACACACATTCCACATGTGATGATGACACATGTACATGCTTAGCAATAAAGTCAAGATTGATGGTCAATATTCAAACTAAGCAAATGGTTATCTCCAAAAGATAAAATTTGATGGGTGGTTACAGTGTTGAAGTTGATTTAAATATTTTTTTGATAAATCATTAATACAATAGTTTCAAAGGCCTGCGATTTACTTAGGTTTTTGTGTAACTATGAAAATAGTTATTGTCATTGTTAGAGTTGTGACATGAGTGTTTTCTCAATATAGGACTACAACCATTGCATGTATATAGTGGAGATATGAATGCATTATTATTTGAATACATAGATGTTACAGATTTGAAAGTTTTTTAGGTTAGAGGAAAAATATATTATGATTGATGAAAATCTATCAATTAGATGACTTTTGTACGGTGAATCAAGAGGAGTGAAAAATAGAGGAAGAGATTCAAAGCTATGATTTAAAAAGTGCATTCTCAGGTTGAAGAAGAACCAATTTTCAAAATATATGAACTTGTAAAATTGTAGAGGTTGGTGCCTCAGAAAATTGAGTTGTACTTAATTAGGTGTACAGTGTACCTAGAGGTTGGTGCCTCAAAACATTGTCTTCAGTGTCAATGTACCTATAAGTGGGTGCTTACAAAACATTTGTAATATCTTTGATTGTGAGGTTGGATTTGAGCAATAGACTCAAGCAACTTTTCTCACTGTGGTTTTCCCTTCTAGGGTTTCCCATGTATATCTAGTGTATGCTTTGTGTGGGATGTTTTTTATGGAATCTTTAATCTTTTTGTTGTTTGTTTTGGTAAAAAATTGTATGCATTGATTCACCCCCCTCGTAGTATATTGGTGTTCTTTCAACATGTGGAAGCTTGGTGTAGTGTTTCAATGTGGATTTGGGTCCAAGTTAACCCTTGGTGTGGTATGCCCTCACTTCTTTCCACCATAGAGGTGTTTGGTGCCAACCTATTTGGTGATTACACGTTTGAGGTGCATACATTTCATTGAAGCTGACCTAGTGAAGGTTATTTGAGGATGTGAAAGATATATATGCAAGGTCAAATCTTTGGAGATGTGTGTGGTGTGGAATGATTTATGTGTGATCGTGTGTTGAAATCTGAGTGTGAGCATGAACACGTAAGATTTTCAGAAGTAGTGAGAAAAAGGTTTCTAAATTTTAGTGTGCCAGAAGTTACTTGAGGTAGTGAGCCAAAGGTTGCGGATGGTAAACATACATTTTAGTGGTTTCTCTAGTTGCTCTAAGGTAGTGAACCTCCTTATAAGTTTTTCTTTGTAATCTAGAAGAATTGACATTCCTAGGCAATGAGACCTTGGAAGTGAGCTTTTTTTGGATAGTGAGTCCTCTGGGAAATGAGCCCTTCAAACAGTGAGCCTCTTGTAATTAGTTTTGGTTTTCATATAGTGAATTAATACTCACCATTTTTTTTTCCCTTATAGGGTTTTCTATGTCAAATTATGGTGTTCTATTGTGAATGTTTGTGGATGTGTTGTTGTTTCATTTGTCTACAATCATAATAATACTTAATAAGGTTTTGAAGGTTTTAATGCACAACTGATTCACCCCCCTCTTAGTTGTTCTGTGTGTTTAACAAATACCTCAAATAAATGTGTTCCCATAGAATGAAGATTTGTAGAATAGGTGCATAATGGATTTATTGAAAATGTGATTTTTTTTAAACAATTGCAACTACCTCATGTATGCTAAAACACACGACCTTACTAGCATCCTCCCAACCTTTGTTGAATTAAGAGCTCTAGAACATGATATAGGTATCCATCAAAGCATAGTGGATGGGATTTATGTTAGATCTTTTAGTTGTTAGTTTTCTCAACTATTTATTGTCACAACTTTAGAAATTTTCAAATAGATGCAACTAGTAGTTGTTAATTTGAATCTCATGACTTTCGTTAGCATCATTTCATCCTATTCAAAACTAGAAACTTTGGAGTAGGGTATTGACATCCATTGAAGCATAATAGAGTGACAAATTAAATCAAGTTGCAAGTTCCCTGGTAGACATGTACATAAATTATAAAATTATATACAAAGGCACATAAACCATTTGAATGCAATAACACCAAGAAAATAAAGGATTTGTTGTGTATGGATTCTTAGTGATGTGGTTAAAAAATGTTCGAAAATTGAATTTGTTGAACAAAATTTAGGGATTTTCAAAAAAATACAAGTGGCAGGTGAAAAGCCAAATTCCACAACCATGAAATATAAATATAAAGGAAATAAATTTACCTTAGTATTTGAAAGCATGCTTCTAGAGATATTAGATACAAAACTGAAACATATTAGCATAAAGGTTTTTTGAAAAGCTATGGAAGAAGGGAAAAGATATTTGATGGTGAAAAAGGTGTTTGAAAGTGGTTTAGCTCGTGTCGCGAGATATTCAGTGGCAATCTAATGTCGTGATCTTATCCTAGAATGGATAAAAGCATACAACTTAGAAAATAGAGAAATCTAGATTGTAGATAATAAATTAGTGGTCAAACTTGATGTCATTTCTCTTGGAATCCTTTTCACATTTCCCATTAGAGACCAATTGACAAGCATAAATAAAAAATTCCAAAAATTATTTTTCTAAAAATAGTAATCAATGCCTCAATACTATAGTGATAAATTGGTTGATAATGCCCAAAGGATGAAAATCATAGCTACCAAGGGTGCTTCACATACCCCTTTTTGTTGAAGATGTTTCCAACAAGGTTGTCCTCCTTAACAAGTTGATGGGTAACAAAAATTTAAATAATTTTGAAACGCGGATATATCTGTTCATTACCATCATTTGTATAGGTAATAAATTGATTGATAGGGGAGGTACTGCCAGTAATAACCTACATAATCAGCTAGCCCAATTTGAATAAAACTAGTTCTTTAATATGTCCTCTTATCTCTTTTATGCCATTGCAAGATTGAAAAATTGATCAAGGCTCAATAGCAATGGAATATATGACATCACATCTCAAATCTATATTTTTTATTTGCAACTACAACTAGAACAAAGTTACAAAAACTTTTGGATGGTGAATGATGCTTTCACTATGTTGACAATGAGATAGCTTCAAGGGAACATTGGATTAAGAATATCTAGAGACAATGACTCTTATTAGATAGTATGGGAGTTATTTTATCCAATTTATGAGGTTCACCTATATTCGAGTTGGAGGCTTCAATGGGTATCCATATATGTTTCCAAGATATGTAGATGGAAAGCTTGTTTTGATTGAACTTTATAGGCAGAATGGTGTGGTTAACAAGAGATACAAAGATGAGAGGAAAATGGTATTCCTTCCCCTAATGAGCATCAATTGTAAAGATAAGATTATATTGTTAGATCATGAGGTTTCCATTTGATGGAAAAGGATATGTTAGGGATAATCTAATCCTTTATGAAGGTTATTTTTATTTCCCATAAATTGAAGACTTATGGGAAGATTGTGAGGATAGATTTAAAGTATGAAGGAGGGAATAGATGAGGCTCACTATTAAACAGATCAAATAATTCTATGATAGAAATGTATACCAGCATGGAAGCATAGACAAGGTACATAAATTGTTTGACAAAATACCTCAAAGAGATTTCATCTCATGGAGAAAAATGATCATAGGAAATGCTCAAAATAGATTCATTTGGAATGTTTTAGAAAATTTTAGGAAATGCAAGTGACGGGTATAAATCTAAATTCCACAATCCATCCCATCATCCTCTCTGCCCGCACCAAAATAAGAACTTTGAAACAAATTATGAACATCCTTCATAGCATAACATGATAGCAAGTTTTCATAGCTATTGTATTTGTAGCCAATTTGGTAAACAAGTTTGAAAAATATGGAAGCATAAACCAAGTGTGTGAACTCTTTTATAAATTTATCTTTAATAGATATGAATGCATGTAAAATATGGTTGTATAGACAAGGTGTGCTAGTTGTTTGACATAATTCCTTGAAGTAATATCTTATGGATCACAAAAAATTGTAGGATATTCTTAAAATGGTTTGTTAAAAAGACTTTTGAAACTCTTAGAGATGCTTCCAAAATGTGGTAGCTTAAAAAAGTGTATGCAATGGGTGTAGGATATGCACAAAATAAATTGGTTGAAAGAGCTTTAGAAGCTTTCACATAAGCATAGTTGGGAGATGTTAAACTAAATTCTAAAAAAAATTCAAAACATAGACATATCATGTGATGTGTTTGGCATAATGCCTCACAGAAATGTGGTCATGTATAGGATATGCATAAAGTGATGAATTTATTATCACATCTTTATAAATTTTCAAATAGATAGCTAGTAGGTGTTAATTTGAATCCCATGAACTTAATTAGCATCCTTTCAGGATATTCAAAACTAGAATCTTTGGAGCAGGGTATTGACATCTATCGAAGTATAATAGAGTGAAAAATTCTCAAGTTGCAAGTTCCCTGGTAGACCTATATGTAAACTATAAAATTATACACAAAGGAACTTCAACCATTTGAATGCAATAACAATAAGAAAGGAAAGGATTTGCTACTTATGGACTCTCAATGATGTTGTGGTTAAAAAATATTTAGAAATTGAATCTGTATAATTTAGGGATTTTCAAACAAATGCAAGTGTCAAGTGAAAATCCAATTTCCACAACTATGAAATATAAATATCAAGGCTATAAATTTACCTTGGTACTTAAAATCACACTTCTAGAGATATCAGATACAAAATTGAGGCATATTAGCATAAATGATTTTTGGAAAGCTATGAATGAAAGGAAAATATCTATGTTGGTGTAAAAGGTGTTTGAAAGTGGTTTAGCTAATGCTATAGGCTATCCAGTGGTAGTCTAATGTCTTGATCTTGTCCTAGAATGCATACAACCAAACAACTCAAAAACTAGAGAAATCTAGACTGTAGATAAAAAGTTAGTGGTGAAACTTGATGCCATTTCTCTTGGAATTATTTTGAAATATGTATGTATCTATTCATTACCATTATTTGTGTAGGTAATTAGTTCATTGATTGGGGAGGTATTGTTAGTAATAACCTGCATAATCAGCTAACCCAATTTGAGTCAAACCAGTGCTTTAATATGTCCTCTTATCTCTTTTATGATATTGTAAGAATGAAAACATGGACAAGGGTTAATAGCAATAAAATATATGACAACATGACTCAAATCTATAATTTGTATCCACATTTACAACTGGAATAAAGTTATAAAAAAATTTGGAGGGTGAATGATGCTTTCACTATGTTGACAGTGAGAAAGCTTCAAGGGAACACTAGATTAAGACTATCTCTAGAGACAGTGACTCTTATCAAATAGTATAGGAGTTATTTTATCCAATTTTCAAGGTTCACCTATATCTAGGTTGGAGGCTTCAATGGGTATCCATATATGTTGCCAAGATATGTAGATGAAAAGCTTGTTCTGATTGAACTTAGTAGGAAGAATGGTGTGGTTAACAAGAGATGTCGAGATAAGAGAAAAAATAGTATTCCTTTTTCAATCGATCTTGATCACTTAACAACAAAATATTCTTTTGATGCTCAGAATATTGATCAATCAATTGTAAAGCTAATATTCTATTGTTACATCATGAGATTTCCCTTTGATGGAAAAGTGTATGTTAGGGATAATCTAAACCTTGATGTAAGTTATTGTCATTTCCCATAAATGAATATTTCTAAGAAGATTGTGAGGATGAATTTGAAGTACAGATGGACTAGATGAGGCTCACTATTAAATTGATCAAATAATTTAGGTTGGGTTGGGATGTGACTAAGATCATATATGATGGGTTAGACTTTATTGATCCTATTTATTTTGAAAAAAATCAGACACAACCTTTGCCACCTATCAATTGGGAAAATATGGAGATGAAATATTTAGGTAAGAGGATAGCTCACATTATTAGGAGGTAAAAAGAATAGATAAGGAAGAAGATATTTGAAGCTATGGCTACAAAACCAAAATATAAAAATAGTTCTTCAAGGAAGACAAGTGACACTCAAGAAGGTTCTTCTTCCACCATTTCTCAAGTCTTAGTTTTAGTTTTGAATTTGCATAAAAATATTCAGGGAGGTGGTGATGATGAAGATTAATACAAGAGAACCAACCTTACAAACACATGTGAAATTAATCCAAAAATAAGAAACAAGAGATCAAAGCTATTAAATCCAATTCAAGGAGTTGATGAAAAAGAATACATATATCCTCAAAATTGTCCTAATGAAAAGGAATTGATTCCCTCTATTTTTCACATTTTATCCTTATCTTATCACCTCCTCATGATGAGACCCATTCTCCTCCCAAAATTCAAATTGGTGATTTACTTCCCAATGAGGTTCTTCTTTTGTTTGTTCCTAATCCTCTTGTAGCATTTGAACCATCATCTATTATAGCGTCATAAATTGTCAACACTGAAAATTTCACACTATGTTTGGCCTCCATTATATTCTTGGACCTAATTATGCTAATTATTTTCCTATTTATTGTCATTTTCAAAAAAAATAAAAAAATTGGGAACTAAAATAAATTATTTATTTAACTTAAATTTCAAAATAGGCTTGGTCTAGGGCGAATTCACCCTTGACTAGCCTATTTTGGCTCAATCTTTAATATGTTAGTGTCAACAATTTTTATGTTTGAAAATTTAAATTCATTTGTTGACCTTTCATGATTAATTTTATAGGAAATCAAGAAATGCATATACATATGTCTTTTCACCATTTAAACACCTAGGTAATTTGAATTCCAATTGTGCATCCTAGAAAAGTAATGAAGAGTAGTCAAGAGCAGAATTAGTAGCAATTTTCATTAGTCAAGATTTTGATTAGTAATTCATCATCAAGTTCATGTGTAAGATTGTTTTATGTTTCATGTTCATTGTTTTGTGAGTACTAACACTTGCAGGGCCTTCAATCAAACATCCAATTCTCCTTGCATGAGATGAGTACCATGACTTAAGTCCATCAAGGAAATAAAATATAAGTGGTAAGTTACATCACTTTTGATTTATCATTTGTTTCCATTTGCCTCTTCTTGATCAAGGGTAATTACTCTTTTTCCATCATCATCATAGCTATTGTGGAGTTGGAAACACCAAAATAGGGTTTGACTTAGGTAAGCCCCAATACATCACAACCCTTTCTCTCCTTTCATGTTTGCAGGTGGTAGATCTGAAGTGGATTTAAAGAAGATTGAAGATTCAACATCAAGATCAAGCATTCAAGCATATCCATTCATCAAATTAGGGAAAGAGGAATTATTCATCAGTACATGAAGTTTCAAAGTTGAGTCCAACAAGAGAACACCTACAGATTGTAACCTATTGTTACATGATTAGAGATTCTAGAAATTCAAACTTCTCAGTCTAGGGTGAATTCACCCCTGACCAGTCAAGTTTAGGTCAAATTTGAATGATAGATTCATTTGTATCTTTCTTCTTCTTTTGTGTTATCAGTTTTAGTGTTTCAATTATGTACTCTTCTAAAATTATATTAGTTCCTTTTAGTTGCATAGTTGACCTAATTTTCATGATCAAATAAATTTAATTCCTAACCCTAATCAACTCTCTCAATCCCAAACAAAGAGGACCAAAACCTTGATCAACCATTCTAGCTCTTTCTTGAGGAAAGTAGCCAAGTGGTCATGTATGACCAATTTTGGTTCCTCTCAAATGTAATGATTGGGAAAGGTATGATTTAGACCCTATATCCCTTTTCCCACATCACATTTTTGTGAACTTGACATGTCTTACATATTGCAAGCTTCTGATTTGTTTAGATCTGAGTGAAATCTTAGGTTGTGTGAAAGTACATTATCATTCAAATTGCATTTCATATTATGTAAAATATTAAAAAAATTAAATGTTTGCATGGTATTTTTCATTTCACCAGCTCAAAAGTGTCATTTTCAAAATTTAAAACATAAATTTGGTTAGTTATAACATCTTGCATTCTAGAAATTATCATTGGAACTTATTGCACTTAATTTTATTGCTTTAAAAACAAAAAAAATAATACATGCTTGTGCCTCATATACATGAATTAGGACTTACATTTCCAAAATTCTACCTATTATTAGACTTGAAACTATACAAGTCTAGATCCTTAAACACAACATTGAATTTCTATATCTTTAAACTTATAAAATTTACATTCTAGGTCTAGGGTGAATTCACCCTTGACCTCCCGATTTCACTCCAAATTTTTGTCAAAACTTTTTCTTTGTGACCTTTGTACAAACCTATATCTTATTTCTATGAATTTGTTTATGTCATGTCATCTTCATCTATTTTCTTCCCATTATATGAGAACTTAAGCATCTTGGATCTTGTAATCAATTTATGAGCTTCATGACCTGGTGTCCACTATAAAATACTCCTATGAGACATAGTTATAGACTCATGGATTCTTGTGCTATAATTATATTTGGTGTTGAACTTGAGTTTCATAACTCTTTCAATCAAGGAATTAAATCTACACAATCGATCTTTTATTCTCTTCCTACTCCTACTTTTCTAAGTCTTCTTCATCACCAACCATTCATGTGGACTTGGAAGTTGCTACACATGTCCCTGGAGATAAACTTAAAAAATTAGACAAAGAATTAGAGAGCCTTAAACTATTCTTAAGCATTGAATCCTTGGTTAGATAAACCATTCCTCTTATGATAACATTAGAAATTTAATGAATGATTTTCAAGGAATGGAGGTGCTATGTAGCCTAGCTCATATAGTGGATGCAAACATCCCTATGGAAGCTATTTGTGCTCAATCCCTTACTAATTCTCAAAATAAAATGGGAAAACAAGTGTACTCTCCTATGACCATACCTTCTATTCCTACTTCTACCCTTCCAATTGTAGCATCCACCACACAATATATTAATGGTTTAAAATCTAGTTTAGGGGTGATCCCACAATATTGGTTTACAATTTCTGGGAGATCCTGATTTTTGCTGAAATCACATAATTTTATAAAATATAATGATTTAAGCCTTGAAAAGTTACATTTAAAGGATTCCAATTGAAGAGGGTTTGATCGAACCACCTTAGATCAAACCCCCTTAGATAGAGCCCTGCTAGTTTTAAACCATACCTATAACGAAGTCTCCTTTACACCTATCAAAATGTTGATAAAAAACCACTTTTGATTTACCTTTTGGGGAATCAAATGAATTCATTTAAAATTTATTTTTTTAAGTATGTATTCCTTATTATAAGCTTCCAAAAAGTATAATTTTAAATAAATTTAATTTAATTATTATATTTATTTTTTATTTCTTGTGAATGTAGGTTTTTCATCGAAAACCAAGCTCTTTGTTCTTCACATGTGGAAAAATAGTAGATTATCAAAAAAAATTTGAAAAATATCAGTGCACTACATATTGAAGTCCTTGATCCAACAAAAAAAATAAAATTGAATTTTGATACACACAAAATAAGTTATGTTGTATACAGTCCACCTATGTCTGAATTGTAATTGGTTTGACTTCAAAACTTGATTAAGGAAAAAATATTCAATAAAACACTATGAAAGCACTAGATATTTTAGTTATAAATCTAAATTCAAAAAAAATAGAATCTTATCCTTAATGGAAAAAAATTTATGTTGTATATGGTAAGCATCACTCCTTAAAAATGGTGTTTACAGAAAAAACTAGTTTTCAAAGGAGATGGAAAAAGAAGTGCAATCTGATTCCAAAAATTTTGAAAAAATATATTTAGAATCTACAGAAAAAATTTCACAAATCACTAGTTTGCATCATCTTCAAATTCCTCATGGTTTAGCTACTATAGGTGCCCGGAAGTGAAGATTTAGTTAGAAAAAATCAGTTCAGTGTCCAGTTTGGCCAAAAATTGTAAACCAATATTGTGGAATCACCCTTAGGTTTTTCTTCTATGAATTCTTATAGATTTTCCCCTTCATCTACCACATCTCCATTCTCTTCACCTCTCATAAAATTTCAAAACAATAACCCTCCAATCGCCAATAGTAGTCCTACACATTAAACACATTCTCAAAACATGTCACCAAGTGATCCTGTAATAAATCAACTTTTACAAAACATGTCCTCCCTACAACAAAAAATTTCAAACATGAACCAAATTCAATTCAATACTAATCCTCCAGCATACCTCACATGTAATCCATTATCACTTTCTATCTTAAAAACACTTATTCCACAAAACATTGAGATTCCTTGTTTTGAGAAGTATGTTGGCAAAGGAGATCCTGACAATCACATATCGGATTTCATCGCTCTATGTAGTGATTTCCTTTTTGAAGATGCTCTCCTAGCTAAAATATTTCCTCAATCATTGAAACACATGACTAATTGGTTTTATTCATTACTTATTAATTCAGTCACATCCTTTGCATAACTTATCAATGAATTCCTTCAACATTTTCAAGAAAACATTGCACCTCAAGTTACATTAATTGATTTAGTGTATAGGAGAAAGCGACTGTCCCAGATGTTTATATACAAAGAGTTTTCATTGGAAACTTGTAACCTAACATTCAGGAAAAGATCTTATTAATGAAATATCCTTCATTCACACATTTATATACGACTCTTCATGATTACCAAATTTTAGTTAGCCAATATGAGGGTACACCTTCATTATTTTGGGATTAGGGTGTCTCAACCTTAGATTCCTATCATTTAATTTGGTTATTTTATGTAATTATTTATTTCCTAGTGTTTATTAGCCTACCAAATATGTAGTCACTTTGTGGGGCCCACCAATGATGTAGCGCCCTACATGGAGAGTGACATGTAAATATTGTAAGATAATTTGGTGGACGTAGGTGTCCACTTTGGAGGGCTTATATTCTTAGCTAATTGGATGAAATTTGTCATAAGTTGCTATGGCATACACTATGACAGACTAAGACAACTTGCCATGGCATTTAATGAAAGTTGTAAGAGTTAATTATGATAGCTATCTAATTGGGACTAGTGAGGAATTGGCAGCTGGTAGTCTTGCATGTTGAAGGCACCTTCCAGGGTGAGGAGAATCTCTTGCATGAAATACAATTCCTATCATGTTGAGTGGATTGATTTGTTGCATAGAAATTTATGATAGAAGGCATGCATGTCAAGCATTTATAATTGTTGTATAAGTAGGTGAATTTGGACACCCTTCATGTTCTCCATCTCAATTTGCATGCATATAGTGATTTTGGAGATGACACATGGTAGTCTTGGGTGCCCATATTGTTCATCTATAAATTGGTGATTCCTTAGTTAATTTTTGAGGTGACAGGTTGAAGATTGTTCATATGTCATTATGTTGCTAGAATTTCTCCATATTCTCATTGTAGTGTGAATAATCCTAAAGATCATTGCTCTAATATGTATTGTAACTATGTTGATATTGATAAATGAATCCTAAAGATCATTGCTCTAATATGTATTGTAACTATGTTGACATTGATAAATATTGATAATACAACTTGAGTTGCATGATTTGGAGTATGTGTTTTTTCCTGAAAGGGTTTCCCCACGTATACATTGTGTTATGGTTTGTATTTTTATGTTGTTTAAATTTGAATGTGCATCTTTCTATATTTGTAATTGTTTAAGGTGTTTAGAATAAATTTTACTTAGATTAGTGTAGGAAGCTGCTTCCGCTACTTGTCTTCCTTTCAGTTGGTATCAAATCTTGGTCAACTTTGATTCTATTGCTGGGTTTGAAGGTTTTTTTGAGCTGATCTTTATTTCAGTGAGATTTTTGTAGAAGGGTGTTATGTGACCTTGTTGCAAGAAAAAAATTAAAATTGCATCCGAAAGAATCAAGATGGAGAAGTTAATGTTGAAAACTTTAAACTTTGGAAGTTAAAAATGCAGGATATGATCATAGAAAAAGATCTATGGTCTATAATATCTAGAACAAAACCAACTATCACAACCTAAGAAGATTGGGCTCTAATGGATCAGAAAGCCAAAGGTTTGATTAGATTATGTTTGGATGATTTCATGCTTCTAAACGTCCATGAAGAGAAAACTACTAAATCCCTTTGGAAGAAACTTGGAGACATTTATCAGGCTAAATCTGTGGTAAATAAGTTGTTCTTGAGAAAGAAACTGTATTCTCTGAAGATGGAAGATGGAGGATCCATAGCAGATCACCTTAATGCATTCAACATTTTGATAGCTCAACTGGGTTCTATTGAATAAAAGATTGAAGAACAAGATCATTGTATGCTCCTATTGTTTTCTTTTCTAGACTCATGGGATCATCTAGTTATGACCATTAGAAGCACTACCACCAATTTCAAGATGGATGAGGTGGTTTCTTTGCTATTATCTAAAGAGATGCAAAGAAATTATTTCGAGATGGATAAGGAGGCATTTTTTGTTCATGGAAGATCGAAGGAGAAAGGAAAGAAGAAGGACAAGAAGGAAAAATTAAAATCTCTAGGGACATCTAAGTCTCCTAGAAAGTCCAAGGAAAAGTTTTGGAACTATAAAAAATTTGGTCATTTCAAAAAAGAATGAAAGGAAGAGAAGAAGAAGAAAGGAAAGAAGCATTTCTCAAATTATGACTCTGATAAATCCTCTCAAGATGACGCAGATGCATTTTTCACATCCTTGGAAACCCATGCATTAGAAGATGTGTGGTTGATAGACTTGGGTTCTTCCTTCCACATGACCTCACACAGAGGTTAGCTCTCAAATTATGAGGAGTACAATGGTGGGAAGGTGTATCTAGGTGAGGGTGAAATAATAGAGTTGTCTCTCACTTTTCGCAAGAGGAAATTTTTGACCTTGAGTTCAAGTTTTAAAAATACACCTTCAATCAAAGCAAAACATTTGATTGAAGGTATGCCAATTTGTACCTTCGATCAAAGGTCAAGGAGTAAAGAAACATGGATTTACTCAATGAACTTCAATCGAAGGTCCTAGGAGACCTTCGACTAAAGGTACCTTCGATCAAAGGTCCTTCAATAGAAGGTGCCAAAATTGAAAAATTCTACATCTACATCAAAATATCCTGAGAAATTTCAATTTCGAACCCTGGGTTGGACCTACAAATGAGCTTAAATTGAAAAGATATTTTGCATGGTCATAGCCCTTGAAATGAGCTTTTCAACAAGTATAATTTTGATATGTTTTCATTTTATCAATGTATTTAATTTTTAATTTTTACTGAACATAGTTTTTCTCTAAACATCAAGCTCTTCATTCTACAGAGCTTGAAAAATAGTAAAACATTATAAAAAAATTCAAAAAATATCTATTCATTTCATATTGATGTTCTTGTTTCACCAAAAAAAATGGATTCTGACATATACATAACAAGTTATGTTATACGACACACACATATGTCCAAATTATAGTTACAGTGACTTCAAAAATTAATTAAAAAAATATGTAACCAAAAATTATGAAAAATATCCATTCCTCCATATTGATGTTGAGAATCTATATTTCAAAAATTAGAATTTTATCCTTTATAAGAAAAAGTTAAGTTTATATGACACAAACGTTACTTTTGAAAAAAAAATTGTTCAAAACTTGTTTTTGATTAAGGGTAAAATAGGTTTTGATGGGGCCCCGAAACCTAGTACAAATGGTTTTGATGGGATCTACAACCCAATCTAAGGTGAGAAAGCTGCAAATAGAAGATAATCAGCAAAACAACAACAACCATCAAGAATCAGCAAGCAAACTCAGTGCTGCAAACATCAAGAACCAAAGGGACCTCAAACCCAATAGACCAGGTTATGACAACAGTAACCTCTTGAAACAGTCAGGTAACAATGCAGCCAGGCCCATCTATTCAATAATAACAATACTGAGCCCAACAAATCAAAACTCCCCACCTCAATAGGGAAGCAAGAGAGAACAACAACATACTAACAATCATCCATATCCTTGCAGCTCCTTCCTCCTTTAAAAGCCAACCCGATCTCCTCCTCAATAGGATAGGTCTCCCCTCTAATGGAGAGGAAGACATAGAAAGCCTTACCACCAACATCAACACACTCATGTACACACGAGTTCCACCTCAATAGAAACAAGCGGTGAGAAGAGAGCTTCCCACCAAGTCAACAACAACCAACTCCACCTCAAAAGAAACAATCTTCACCTCCATAGAAGACACCACCTGTTGTACCTGGAAGAAATAAAGAGCTCCAATGGAAAAGATAGTTACATCCTCCTTAGGTAAGGAGAGAAACTGAAGCGTGAAAGAAGAGACAATCATCAGCATGGACCACAACCAAGGTTGATCATTCATAATAAACCTTTATAATAGTTCAACAACAGCAACATCAGGCTTTTTACAAAACTGGGTAATCTAGAACAGCCTCTTCCTAGCCAACAAAATGTTGATAGAAAAAACCAGAGGACACCCCCAAAGAGCACAAGGAGAACACTATCACCCCTTTACAAAGAACAAACAATTGGGTCAGAAGATAAAACAAAAAAACTAGCCCAGCTTGTAGCCAACAACCTCTAACATGGACAGATTCCACCACCCACCAAGCAAGACCCAAGGTCTTCATCAAAATATTGGCAGACACCAGAAAAAGAACAAACCCTTCAATAAAAAACAACATGCTTGAGCAAAGAGAGAATGATCCACATAAATGGGTGAAAGAGAATAGAGTACCAAACCACCCTCTCAGCCAGCCTCACAAACCCAAAAATAGAAGAGGAATTTAAAGGAAGGTAAGCATCAAACTGCACGAGCACCACAAACCCCTGCAGCACACAAGCCACTACCTCCACCATGAGAAACAACACAAAAGAGCAGAAAGCACACCAAAAAATAGCCTCACAGGGAAAGAAAAACCCCTGTAACAAAAAGGCCTTAGCCAGGGCCATGAGCACCATCACCAAAGAGTAGAACACCAACCAAAAGGTAGCCTCATGAGGAACAATAAACCCTTCAAGCACATGAGCTACAACTTCCTCCAGAAGCAACACCACCTAATAGCAAGCCTCACAGGGAATAGAGGCTCCCAAATCCAAAGCCTCCCAACACCACAACCTTAAACAGAGGAGGGAGAAGGTGGCCCCAACTTGGACCCCCCACAAACCAAACCACACAAGATAAGCAGGTGCCCCTGAAGAAAATGGAAGCCACTTCCCAAAGTAAAACCTGTACCAAACGAAGCCAAGGTTGAAGGTCACCTGACATAGACCCCCAACTAGCCACCAAAATCTATCTCGTTCGTCGTTGTGAACATCATCCTCACTATACCCCCCATCATCTACAAAGAACAAACTACAAACCCCAGCAAGAACCCCACCCGACGCCTCTCTAGAGAGCTTCAACAGGGAAAGGCTCACAACATCCAAGCAACACAGAAGGCAAGAGACCTCCAGCATCACCAGAGAAGATTCCAAAGACTAGTGAGCATCAAGATCATCAACATCCTCCCCATTCAAACTTTCACTCCTACCTGCAGACTTGCTTCCATGCTTCATCTTATAATTTTAAATGTTTGTCCACAAAATTGTATGGTATTAAGGGTATGAGCCTTTTGGTTGTTGGCTCTACAGGCAAGAAGCCCCACCATTTCACCAAAGGATCTCCCCTTAACACCAAGGTCAAACAGTCTCAATTGTTGACGCAGTAGGGAAAGACCCCATGGGATTTGAACCTTGGTTGTTGGCCCTACAGGCAAGAATCCCCACCAAGGGTCACTCCCGATTGTTCAAAACTAGTTATTAAAGGAGATGTTGAAATATTCATAATTTATTTCAAAAAAAATAAAAATATATATATTTTTAGAATCTACACAAAAATTCCCACAAATCACTAGTACTCATCATCTTGAAATTCTTAACAATTTAGCTACTATAGGTCTCAGAAGATGAATATTCAGTTAAAAATATTGATGTAAATGTCCATCTTAGGCAAAAAGTGAAACACGGTATTATGATTTCACCTGTGATGACTCTCACCTAAAGATCATTGGTTGTGGAAGACCCAAAATTAGATTCCCCAATGGAAGAGTGAAGGAAATTGATGGTGTTTTGCATATCCTGAGTTTGACACGAAACCTACTTTATGTAAGTAAACTAAATGATCCAGGAATGCAAGTTGTTTTCTCGAGTGGAGGATGCAAGATGATGAGAGGAGCTATGGTGTTGGCTAAGGGTGTTTGGATTGGAACCTTATATCAGCTGGATGAATACATGGTTCAATACAATAGTTCTTCTGATACATTGAAGAAGATACCTTTGATTTCTTCATCCTCAATGTTAGATCATGCAAAGAAGTATGTAGTAGCTACATCTGATGGTCATGCATTTTTGGGTACCTAATGGTAATAATTCCATGGAAATGAAGCTTCCTTTGTAGAAACCAATGCTATGGCACCGATGACTTGGCCACATTAGTGAGAAGGGTCTTAGAGCCCTGAAAAATAAGAGCCTTTTTGAAGGCCTTGATGATTGTAATCTTGAGTTTATATTTTTTGAACATTGTGTTTATGGAAAATAACACCATTCTTTTACTCCAGTTCTCATAAGTCTTCTTGGGTTTTAGACTATGTTCATGTAGATGTGTTTGGTCTTGTGAATGTTCCTTTTTTGTCAATATATTTTATTTTTCTTTCATAGATGATTACAATAGGACAATTTTGTATTTCCTCATGAGTAAATATGAAGTATTTAGTCAATTTAAGGAGTTTAAAGTCTTGGTTGAAAATAAGACTAGTAGAAAGATTAATTTTTAAGGATTGACATTGGCGATGAGTTTTGTTTAGAAGAATTTAACAAGTTTTGTAAAGAGAATGGGATTGAGAAACATAAGACAACTCTAAACACCCTACAACAAAATGGAGTTGTGGAGAGGATGAACAAGAAATTGATAGAGAGGGCTAGGAGTATGATGAGTGGTGTTGGACTTGAGTAGAATTTTTGGGCTAGAGTTGTAGCCATTGCATGTTATCTGATTAATAGATCTCCTACATTGGCTCTTTTTGAAAAGATACCCATGGAGGCATTTTCTAGTAAAAATCCTTTTTTGAGACATCTCTGAGTATTTGGTTGTGAACCTTATGCTCATGTTCCAATTGAGAAGAGGTCTAAGTTGGAGAAAAAGGAAATTAAATGTATCTTCATTAGCTATAGTGTCAATGTCAAGGGGTACAAGCTTTGGGATCCAATGGCCCAGAAGGTTTTCTACAACAAAATTATAATTTTCAGAGATGAAACCTTCCACTATTGAGCTACAACCAGAGAAAGAGGAGAAATAAAAAATGGAGGCAATTCAAATTCCACCTACTCTAATGAAAGGTGAACTATCCACTCTTGATAGACTTGATGATGAGAGCTCGAGTAGCTCTAAAGTTCCAAAGAAGAATAAGAACCTCAACCTCAACAAGTGATGAGGTCTATGTGTGTTAGGTGGCAATCGAAAAGGTTTGGTTATTCCTTGTTGGATTCCAACTGTATTTTTTCTTTGATTGCTAACACTAATGAGCCTAGGATTGTTAGAGAGGCTATGGGTATGAGTGATGTAAATTCCTGTATGAAAGCCATGGATGAAGAGATGGTTGCATTGAAGAAAAATAAGATGACTGTGACAAGCCTTGTACCACTCTAACCAATTATTTGTACTAAGTTTCTTTTTGTACACCCACTTACAACTAATGGGTTTTCTTCCCTTGAGAAAACTAATAAAATACTAGGTGTTACAATTTTCAAGGCCATAATCTCCTCGTGTATAGACTACATATAAGACTCCCTATCCACCAAAGAGAATCTCCCTAAATGATCTTCATTCATTGTTAGTACTCAAAAATTTAAATATGCAATGTAAATCTAGTGGGCTATACCTATCAACTAGATTTTGTTGTCTTGTGGATCTCCTTAAGGTAGGAGTAATGGGCTCTACTTTCTCTTCTATGTGCTCATCCTAAACATCATAATCTAAACCATCTTCTTCTTCTCCATCATCCAATCCATCCAACTATTCTTTCACATGTGCATCTTCTTTCTTTTCTATTTTTATTGAAGTGCATTATGTTTATTCTACTTTATTTTTTCTTTACTTGAATAATGTTAGGAAATTATCAAGTTGATCAAACCATTTCCTACAAAAACCTATGAGATAAATTCATATATACAAGATTACAGAATAACCATAATACAAGGATCAAATACATGCTACAAGATTACAAAATATTTACCTTAAGAAAACTCTCAAAAGGGAAAATGCCAACCTCCAAAACCATCCACACTCAATGTATTATTCAACAGTGGAACATTACAATACAATTACATTATCTTTATCAATACTTCTAAAATATCAAGGTCATCCATACATCCTCCATGCATCCAAGAATAATGGGTAACCATGCAACCAAACATTCCATGTCATGCTTCACATATGAACTCCACAAGAAAGGTCAATATAAATTATATTGAAACCAACCAACCAAATAGCCAACCCCAACCACTAAACATGTGATAAATTTTATAGATTCAATCTCACACAAAATAACTTGTGATATTGGAAAAACCATGAATGCACAAAACCATTAACCCCAAAATATATTTTTGTACTAAGTTTTCTTAATATTAAATATTTTCCAATGTGAAACTCAAACATAAAATATCTCTTCCAGTATCACAAATGACTTTATTAGTGGACCCAAATAAATATTTAATGTGACTAAACAAACCTCTAAAAATGTATAATAAATAAATATTTTTTTACAATAATTAAAATATTTTTTTCTTGTGCAAGGTGTGCAACAATCTTTTCCTAATAAATAAGCTCTAAAGTCCCTAATAGTCACATCTCTAGAAAAAAATATTTTCTAAGTTAGAGGATTGTAGAGCTTATAATTTTTAATATTCTCACCACCAACAAAGGTGTATTTATGAGTTTTTGGATTTAGCTTAGATCGATTTTACTGAAACACATGAACATAAGCCTAACAATCAAATATTCTTAAATTTGAAATGAATTTTTTCTTACCTATCTACAATTCATATGGATTTTTATTAATAAAATTTGAACAAGGAGATCTATTAATCAAATAACATACAATACTTATAACCTCTATCCAAAAGCATTGATCTAGTTGCATATCACTTAGTGTACTTTTAGATCTCTCTATTAAAGTTTAGATCATTATTTTTGCTATTCCAATTTGTTGGAGAGTATAAGGTGTAGTCTTTTATCAAATAATGTGTGTATGCTTATAAAATTCATCAATTTATTAGATTAATATTCACCATCATAGTTAAATATCAACGCCCTCATCTTATAATCTATTTTCTTTCAACTAAGACTTTTAATTACTTGAACTTAGAGAAAAAATTAAATTTTGAAAACATAAAACAAATCCAAGTGAATAGAAAAGAATCATTAATGAATGTGTAACATGCCCAATGTTCTACCCAGTAAGTTTTATTATGTTTTACCCACAAGTGAATAGTTTATGCATCTAACATTATGAGAAATAAAAATATTTCTTTCCTTTTCAATAATAAATGTACCATTTGAAAAATAACCTTTCCAAACTTTTCCATTGCATAATTAAAGAATCATTTCATCAATATAAATATGATTTCACTTTACATATATTTAAGATAACATTTCACATTTACAGTTTCCATAGAGATGGATACATGATTGCATGCATAGCTTCAACAAGCTTACATGAACTAGAAATACAAATAGTCCAAAATGTCCTTCTCTCAAATCTTGGCCGCCAACTGTATGAGAAGCATCACTCAAGAATTTTTTTTCCAACCATGGACTTACTATGCTCCCTTGCACATCTACCAAACTTGATAAGATGGCCTTCCCTTCAACAAAGAGATTGGTTTGGTAACCTCATCCCTCTTATAGCCTTTCCTGAGCATAGTGATGTGTCCTACATATCTAGAGCTACCATAATGTGGCTACAACTACATGTATGATATTCCCAGCCTAGAATGCAAATCGGATCACAGTGAACTGACAATGTAAATAGTGGCTACTTACACTACTTTGGCCAAAAATTATCACCCAGTACTTTGAGTGAGGGTCATATATTCACCACTTTAATTGCTCGATTTATTTTTTACCATTAGTATGTTGGAAACACAAGGGTAGACAACTGAGAGGGGGGTTGAATCAGTTGTCACAAAAATTCAAAACTTATTAACTTTATTAACTTTGTTCTCAGATCTAATCAATAACCATGAAAGCATAAATCAACAACACATCAAAAACACACATAACACCAAGATTTTTTATGTGGAAACCATGTTAGGGGAAAAACCACGGTGGAGGTCAGTCCACAAGATTATACCCTATTAAAAGTATAAAGAATGAAAATGGGGAATGCACATGCATTCAGGCACACTTCCTAGAGCTCACTGTTCAATTACAACAAGGCTAACTGCCTAAAGGAAGACACATTGTATTACAAAAATATTCGGATTACATCCGTAGGGATTTGAACTGATAAAATAGCATCTGCTAATGCCTGATCACAATTCCGATTAAGCACATGAACACTTCTTCACTCTTCTTCACACTCTGCTCTGCCCTCAAATGATCTAAAAATTGTTTTCACATATACACATTCAAAATTCACTGGCATACTTCAAATCGAATAAACAATTTCTTATATATATTTGTAACAAGAAATTTCATCGCTACATGTTGGCTTCAACAAAATAATAAAATGAATATAAACTGTCGGCCCAAATCACTAATTAATTTTCAATTCGAATCAACCAAGGTTGGCCACAACATAGTGAAGACCCAAAATAACATCTCTAACATGAAAACACTTCAATTAATTTCTCCTCAAATATCCACAACACGCTACAATCACCTAGTCAACCACGAACATGAAAAACATGAACACGCAAGAGAAAATATCAGATCACAGGCACATCGTTCAATGCAGACATGCAACATAGATAGAGCACAATCCAAAAACATCCACAAACATCATGAATCACTAGATAAGCATCTACAACAACTGAACTAATTGGAATCACATAATCTTCATTCAGGAACACAAACTAAAGTAATAGAAAAATTGCCAGAATACAAATCTTCATAACTCGATCAAATCTTCATGCGGATCTCTAAAACTCAACGTGGATAAACTAGAAAAACTTGACAAGAAATCCTTTAGTCCAAAACCTCTGATCATCAATGTACTGAACTCACCAACAAACTGAACTTTACTTCACCACAAACAACCTACAACTCATTTCATTACAATTTTCTCAATATCCTCGGCATATACAGTCTCTAATGCATTAATGCTAATAGTGTTGACATCAACGAAAACCACACATCAGAAACACAACCACAACATCCAGCAATCTCCCTCTTTGGCATTGATGGAAATAGATGATGTGAAAAACACCATCAACACAACAAACTATCTCTTAACACTTACTCCCCCTTAGGCTTTGATTCTTCTCTCCTCAACTCATCCACATAACTCTTCTCCCACAAGGTTCTTATCCCCCAGAAAGTTTTTCACATTACTCTTCTCCCCTTTTTACATCAATGACAAAGATCTCTAAGTTATGAACCACATATCTAAACATCTGACTACTCCCCCTGAGTAGCAACCACCACAACATCAATCTGGATCAAGATATGACTATGAAATGCATGGACTGATGCAAAGAAATGCGTCTTAGTTATGATTAGGAGGGGTAATCACCCCTAACTTCACTCTGAGATACTCAAAATTATCCTTAGGCAACGACTTGGTAAAGATGTTTACAATCTACTCCTTAGTAGGCACATACTCCAATTTGACTTCCTTTTCACTCACCTTCTCTCTCAAAAAGTGAAACTTGATATATATATGATTGGTCTTTGAATGCAGCACCAGATTCTTAGAAATGTTAATGGAACTTGAATTATCACAGAATATAGCAATGGGTTCATCATACACAACTCTGAAATCTTTCAACATCTGCTTCATCCACAATACTTGAGTACAATTGTTAGCAACATCAATGTATTTTTCCTTTGCAGTAGACAAAGAAATGACATTCTACTTCTTACTTAACCATGAAATTAGCTTCTTACCCAAGAAAAATGCACCACCACTAGTACTTTTTTTGTCATCCACATCACCTGCCCAATCAACATCAACAAAAGCACTCAAAGTAAGATCATCATTTTTAGCATACCATAGACCAAAATTAACTGTTCCCTTCAAGTATCTGAAAATCCTTTTCACAGCAGTTACATGAGATTCTTTAGGATCAACTTAAAATCTTGCAATAATACATACAATATTCATGATATCAGGCCTAGTTTGAGTTAAATACAACAATCCACCAATCATTGATTTGTATCTAGTCTGATTTACTTTCAGAGAATCATCATTTTGTGTTAACTTGCATCCGGTCACCATAGGTGTACCAACTAGATTTGAATCTTCCATACCAAACTTCTTTAGCAATTCTTTCAGATACTTGGATTGAGATATAAAGATCCCCTTATCTAACTAAGTAATTTGTAATCCCAAAAAGAATTTCATCTCTCCAATCATTGACAAATTCACTTTTCATCTCATTAGCAAACTTCATGCACAAATTATCATCTCCTCCAAAAATGATATCGTCAACAAAAACTTCCACAATCAAATCTTTATCATCATCAATCTTGAAATATAGATTACTATGAGTAGTACCTTTATTAAATCCAAGCTTCAATAAATACTTGTCCAATCTGGAATACCATGCTCTAGGGGCTTGCTTAAGTCTATACAATGCTTTCTTCAACCAAAAAACCATATCTCCTTGATCAGTCAACTGAAATCCATTAGGTTGCTCAACATACACCTCTTCTTCCAACTCACCATTTAGAAAAGCGGACTTGACATCCATCTGACAAACCTTGTAGTCTTTGTAAGCAGCATAAGCAATAAATAATCTCGTAGCTTCAATTCTAGCAACAAGGGCAAAGGTCTCTTCAAAATCAATTCCGTACATCCGTGAATATCCTTTACACACCAATCTTGCTCTATTTCTAACCACTTCACCTTGCTCATTCAATTTGTTTCTAAAGACACATTTAGTTCCAATGACATTTTTATCCTTAGGTCTAGGAACAAGAATCCATGTATCATTTTTCTCAATTTGCTTTAGCTCTTGTTTCATTGCTTCAACCCAATGTTCATCTTTACATGCTTCATTCACACTAGTAGGCTCAATCTTTGAAATCAAACAGTATTCTTCTACAATCTTTCTCCTAGTCTGGACACCTTTTTTCTTATCACCTATGATCTGATCTTCTAAATGATTCAATCTTACATACCTCAGATTCTTAGGATGTTCTTGAACTTTAGACTCTTGTGTTCTCTCTTTTTCTCTTTCACTAGTTTCTTCTTCCTCTTGATTTTCTTGAACTTGATTTGAACTTGATTTGAAGTCTGAACTTGCTTTCCTTTATTTGTATTGTCAGTCTAACCATCAAAATCATATCCATTGGTTCTGGATGGTCTAGATATGTCTTCATCAACCTTACCATTTTCACTTTCAACCATTTTCTTCAATCTCTTATTGTAGCACCGGTAGGCCTTGCTTTTAGTAGAATAACCCAGAAAGATACCTTCATCACTCCTAGCATCAAAATTTCCTATATCTTCATCTCTTTTGATATAAAATTTGCTTCCAAAGATCTTGAAATATCTAACAATAGGCTTATGACCATTCCATGGCTCAAAAGGGGTCTTACCAATATCACCTATGATTTGTACCCGATTGAGTGTGTACATAGCAGTACTCGCAACTTCTCTCCAGTAGATATGAGGAAAATTTCCTTCCATCATCATAGTTCTAGCAACATCTTGAACTGTCATGTTCTTCCTTTCCACAACTCCATTTTGTTGAGGGGTCCATGGGGCAAATAATTGTCTCCTTATCCCATGTTCTTCACAAAAAGAATTAAACTCATCGAAAGTGAATTCACCACCTCTATTTGATCTCAGACATTTAATCTTCCGACCTATCTCTGTCTCAACCATAGCCTTAAATATCTTGAACTTTTCCAGAGCTTTCGATTTCTCCCTTAAGAAGGTGACCCACATCATTCTTGAATAATCATCAATAAGCAACATGAAATACCTACAACCTTGAAAACTTCTGACTCTAGAAGGACCACACAAATTAGTATGCACAAGCTCCAACAATTCATTTGAACAATGTTGTTTGCTTTGAAATGAAATTCTAGTTTGCTTTCGTAACTGACATTCCTTGCATACAGTGTTAGTTGGTTTCATCAACTTAGGAAGATCTCTCATAGCCTTAGTAGAACTTATCTTGAAAATAGTATCAAAGTTAACATGACACATTATCCTATGCCACAACCAACTTTCATCAACTTGAGAAATCAAACAAATCTTAGTAGCAGCACTCAAGTGAAAGATATTACCTCTAGTCTTTGTACCTTATGCAATCACATTTCCAGAACTTCCCAATATTCTGCACTTTCCATCCTTGAACTGAAGATTGTATCGCTTATCTACCATCTATCCAACACTTAAAAGATTGTTCTTTAGACCTTCCACATATAGTACATCATCAATATTATGCTTACCATCAAGATAAATGCATCCTCTACCATGGATTACACCAGCTTTGTCATCACCAAATATTACAACACCACCATCATACTTTTCCAAGCTTACAGACTTACTTTTATCTCCTGTCATATGATGTGAACATCCACTGTCAATCACCCATTCATCTTTCTCTTCAACTTGAGTAGCTAGGGCTTTCTCCACATTTGTACAACTAGCAGATTTAGTAGACACATGATTATTTTCCTTGATAGTAATAAATACCCATTCGTCCTCACTTCCATTTCATTTATCAGATTCATCATCTGTCACTCCTTCATCAACAACATAGTAACACTTCCTTTGAAATTTAGGCTTGTTATTTCTTGGTTTAGAAGCTCTTTCCGGACACCTTGATGCAAAATGACCTATCTTATTTTATTGCAAGAAAAACATTTAATAGGAAATTTCCCTTTATACTTACCTTCTCCTATGGCTTCTCTTTTGACATTAAGTGCCTCCAACTCTTCTAGTTCTCTTTCTTCTTCTTCAATCTGTCTCATTTCTTCCTCATACTTGAATTTCTTTCTAGATGAACCATCACCTAGATCATATCTTTGTTTATCTCTTCCGGAAGTAGTAGCCTTGAATGCAGATTCTACCTTAGGAAGGGCATCACCAAATTAACTCAACTCAAAATCAGTAAGCTTACCAATCAACATATCTTTGGTTACATTTTTTACAGTCTGGAGCTCCTCAAATGCACTAGCTTTGACTTTGTATGAAGTAGGCAAGGATCTAAGCACTTTAGCAACAATCTCTAATTCGTCCAACTGTCCACCAACACATCCAATACCACACACAAGTCCATTCACTCTTTGCATGATAGTAATGTTCTCATCATCATGGGTGAAGCCACATAAGTGGTTTACACTTTTGTGGAGTGTGGAAATTTCAAAATTTCCACACTCTTCATAGAAAAGTGGTTCGGCCGAACCAGTCACCGAGCCTAATAAAAAAGTCATATTTAAGGTGGTTCGGCTGAACCTGGGTTCGGCCGAACCCCTTGAATATGACAAAACCAAAAAAAGTGCTTTCACTTTCACACTTTCACTATGAATTACCAGTCACCGTCCCTACGCGCAGTGAACAGAATCCGAACGGTGACCCAACAAAATTTCTCACGGGCGAAAGAAAATTTCGGGTCCTCTCTTCAAACTTCATCATTCCAATTCGCATATCGACCACTATTGAGCACGAGGTATTTAAAATTCCATTTTTTTTGAGTTCAAAATGCATGTATTTGTTTAATTTTGAAACCCTATATGCAATTTTTTTAAAATTTGTTGAATTCAAATTGCACTTGTTTGATTGTTTGAAAGTTTTTAAAGCATTTTTAATATAGTATTTTGCTTCCCCATTTTGCATAATCCAAGGGTTTGAGTAAGGAAAAACGAGTTTCCTCCGAAAGTTAGTGCAAAAAAACATTATAATAGCTCTCAACATAGTCTAAAAAATGGAGATAAATACATTCCTAAAGACTAGAAATGTAGGGTTAAGCTCACAAAATAATTTTAAAACTACAAATTTAGGGTCAAACTTGTAGATGAAAATGCAAATTTCATACATGTAGGAGTGAACCGTGAAAGTCATAGCTTGATTTGTTAAGGTGTTATAATATTAAATCTTATAAAAAATCAAGAATCATATCATTGATTACGTACATTGCAATAAAATATCTCCATATAACAAATGAAGCTAGTTCCATATCTTCATGTAGTGTGTACAAATTGAAATATAATTGACTAAAACTATAAGTTACTCTTATTGAACAATTTCCTCATGTAGTGTGTATAAATGGAACCATTGATTGAAAATATAAATCAAACCATCAAGAACAAAGACTTGATTGTGTCTTCATGCCCTCAATTAATATCATTTACAAAGTTTGGTCTTGGAAACCATAAAATTAACAATTACATTCTCTACCCTATTATTTGATGTATTATAATGCAATTTTCTATACTCCCAAGCAAATTCAATGGTCACAAGTTTGTAGAGACACTCTAGAAAAAGGTCTATCATGTGTTTAAAATACTATTCATATTGTAACACTAGAGATTCTAAGTAATATGAGAATGCCCTGCATAATTTTATATAATGTATTTTCATCATCACTAACTATAGTAGACTAGTTTCTATCACTATTCAATTCATCTTCTTTCATTAGTCCATCATGACTTGATTATTCATCCTCCTTTATATTTAGAGAATAAGAACAATATATAGAACCACTACAAAATCTTCACACATATCACTAAAAGTTGATGTTTGGTATAAATGTATCCACATGCAAACAAGAGCCACCTTTGGACATTACTATTATCAAAAGGACAAACCTTATTAGAGCGAGTGCAAAAAGATGTGGGGCCAAAAAGTGGCCACCCCACCTTTTGGCCCCATCATATTAAGTATCAAGCATTAATGTTGAGGTACGCTATTCGAGGAAACTTGAATGATGAGTAAGTGAAGAGAGAGTGGGACTTTATTGTTCACAAAGTGGGAAGAAATAAAGGCAAAGGAAGTGGAAATGGGAAACATGTAGAGAATATGGCAAAAATGGTGGAAATCAAGGAAAGATTAAAAGGAAAAGAAAGAGGGAAAAGGGGAGGATAGAGGCAAAAGGAGGAAGAAGGTAGTGCAAATTATACATTTTTGAAGCTTGTGAAATTCGAGTATGTAAACCTAATAGTTTTTACTTGGTGGTAATGAGGTATGATTTTTTATGAAGGTTCTTTTTAGTATTTTTATATGTAATGTAAGAGAAAAAGCTATTCTTGTATGAAATTCTAGAAATCATGTTAAAAAGCATTAGCTTGTAATTTCTACTATGTGAATGGAAATCTATTGCTCTACCTAGGACATTTAGAAGCTTGTGTTGCATTCATGAAGCCAAACATAGTAGATATTTTTTTTACTTTATGTGTGTTATTGGAGATAGGGTTTTAGTATATAGAACCATACAATAAAATGGGGTAATTCCTTGTTTGAACTAAAAACCCTACTATTTTTTAGTGAAGGGATAGCTAGCTATAACATTTTGACTTTCACTTGTGAGTCTAAACACCCATATGGGTTATTGTTGCTTTGTCTTATGGATTATGGTAGTAAATTCTTAAGATGTATGTAAATCTAGAAGACCAATGTTGAATCTTTATTTGTTGATAGGCTAAATAGAGTTAGAACTAGTATGGGTTCATTACATGTATGCCATTCAACATTCATGCACATCATATATATGTGAGAGAGATAGTGATAAAGAGAGATAGAGATAAAGGGTAATATAGATAGATAGAATAAGCACAAACCATTTGCTATGAATATGCACAAAATATTTATATATTGATCTTGATAAGGTCATGAAGACATACATAATACATCATGAAAATATCATATACAGTGACATGAGGCCAACATTGTCTCTTAGACTACAAAATATCACCAATATATATTCATGAAAATAGTTATGAATGTGTCATAAAGATATAAAAGTGTTTATGTATGTGTAGCAAATGCTATTAATGAAACATTCTGCCTCTCTTTGCTTGACTAGAAACTGAACTTCGATCCCTTGAATTAGTTATTATCTTGCATTGTGTTGATTGTGTGTGCCCCTAACAATTATGCAACTCAACCTACACACACAAACATATTATAAAATTAGTGATTATACCAAAATTTATAAATAAATAAAATATTGTTTTAAAATGATATTAAAATAATAAACACACTTACAACAAACTAATACTCAACATCATCAACAAAGGGTTGTCCTCAAAAGAGGATGCTTACAAAACAAAACCAAAATGTGTGTGTATCCATATATACATATATATACATGTATGCATACACATATACATATACATACATGTATATACGTATACATAAATATACATACACACATACATACATACATACATATGTGTGTGTATTTATGTATACGTATATATGTATGTATATATATACATATAGAAAATAAATGTATGTATATACATATATACATGCATATATACATATGTATGTATACATGAATGTGTCTACATATCTACATATACATATATACATATATACATATTTAGATATGTGCATGTGTATGTATACATATGTAGATATATTCACATATACATGAATATGTATGTATAGTACATGAGTAATTTTTTTAATGAAAACCATGTTTAGGAATGAAAATATCCAATCCCTTATGCTTCTAAACTAAAGTTTGCAATGCTTATGGTTCTTTTGGCCTTATAGATTCTTGAATCATTTTATAATATAAAACCAAAATATAACCTACTTTGGCTCTAATAATTGTAAACCCTTTAGGAATTCTAAATTGTTGCATCTTGTCTTGATTTTCCCACCATTGTTATTCCTTTTGAAAATTTTACAAATTAGGCAAAGAATCCTTGCACTTATATAGAGGATCCTTATGTATGTTCTTAAAATTATTTAAGGTTAAATGACTTAATTTAAAATAAAGGCATATACGGATCTCTTGCAATTGTAACCTCTTTACTAGTGTTCAAACATATTTGATACCTTAATGGCATGACATAGATGATGTTGCTTGATATTGCTTTATCCATGGATACCCAAATAAAATATGAGATACATCTAAAGAAGAAAGAATATGACATAGAATAAGAACTTCCCTCATCTTTTAGACCAAAAAATTAAGGTAAAATAATGTATCCTATAGTTTCAATCAACATATCATTAGTCAATTTTAAATAAACCCTCAAATATGCATATGCTTGTTGATAAAATGATGATAAAACAAAAATTATTCAATGCATACATTTTATTGGTGAGTAAGATCAATAAACACACCCTTACATGGTTCATGATCCACACAAAACCAAATGACCATTATAATTATTTGGTAACATCTCACAATGTGAAGAAGGTGTCAAAAAAATTAGCATACCTAAATCGTAAATTGACTTGTCATAAAGTGGGTGGGTAGCTTAGTGGTGGAGATTTGCATCCTAACTAGTTCATGGAAATTTCAACATGAGGAGAACTAATAGTAAAATAATAATATCTTTTGACAACATAGGCATCCAAGTACTCATTCCAAGATTGTTGAAGATACAACATTAATACATTAGGATTTCAATTAAATATCACACTTTCCTATAAAAAAATCCCAATTGATCTATCTTTTGGTAGTGCATTTAGTTTGATATATTTTTCTTCCCCATATAATTCTAGTGTTCATGAGGTTTGAATATTTATTTATTTTCTCCACTATTTCATTAATATTATTTGGTATATTGTATGTTTGATTAGACTTAAAGTGCCTCACCATTAGTTGATACTCCTACTATATATTTACCTTGTTTGCAATAGTTTAGTCCATGTCAATAGTTGATTTGCACCCTTAATAACTTGGTGGGAATATCAAGTATTTTTTATTAAATATAATCAATAATCATTGTAAAAGAAATTTTAAATCAACTATTAGTCTAGAATGATTATTTGAGTGTTAGATAAACCATTTAAATTTAACCTTCATAATATTACTCTAAATATGTAGTTTTACCAACAAAATGAATGATATTTATGTCTATTACATGACAATTACAAAATCATGACTATAATTCTTTAAATTATACTCATAATCTAATTTAATACTCATAAGATATTAAATCATTGTTTTTCTCAAGAGACGTGTAATTAAATATCAAGAATATTCTTTAGTTTATTAGTCCACAAAATAATTTTAATATAGTCCATAACATTCAATTTTAAAATTCATAGAGTTGTTGGGATATTATCATATCACTAGCTATGGAAAAATTTAGGAAAGGGTGGGATATTACACTGCCCCCTATATTTGTGTGTTTTAGAGAAAATTAGCATGGAAGGTTTGCATTTCTCACAAATAAGAAAAAATCCTGAGAATAATGTACAATATTCTACTATATGTTTTCATATTGTTGAGTTATGCCTTGCAAATTAAATGTGTATCTTTTCCTCTACAACATTCCATTTATACATAGAACTATGGATTAATGGTTTTATTATATTATGATTGAATTATGCCTCATGTTGGAAATTTCTCTATCTCTTCTTTGCTAAAATACTTTGGAACTAATAGGATTCAATTGTGTTTTATGACATAGGTCTATATTACCACAATGATGTATGTATAGGTGTACATTTTAACTTGGTTAGCTTTCCTAGCAAGTTCTTCATTACAACAATCACTCCACCTTGTCACTCAATCAAGCCCACTAGAGAAAATGCTTCCTCTTAAAAAACATAACATTAAGTACCAAAACATGATTCAAGTACCAACACATTCAAGTACCAAAACATTAAGTATGATGATTGGGATGAGAGGATCAACTTGGGGAGGATTATTATAACATCATTAGTTGGAACTTTTTAATTTCATCTCTTTGTATTCCGTGTTGTTTTTAATATTTTTAATTAGAGTGCAGATGATGTTAATATACATTTAATGATGCATTTTTGATGTGCTATAATTTTTTGATGTTCTCAAGGCTATATAATTGAAGTTCATTTATGTTAACAACTATTAGATTAAATATTTTTATCCCCAATTATTTTCAAATGATTTTATACTTTAATCTTTGTATTCTTATTCTTTCTTTCATCGTTTCATTTAAAATTTGAACCATTTAAGGATGTTATGTTATAGATTATAGTTGTCTTCCAATTCTTTTTAAATCAAGTTAATAGTATGAAAATATTATTGATGAGTAGATGAATTAAATTACAAGTTCTATTTTAGATTTGTATTCTTTTTATCTAGATATATTATTTACCAAAGTCTTATTGTTTTTAGGTGTACTGTATATATATAACATGGAAAATGTAGATCATGTTTCACCTTGCTAGAATCTTTGTTTGCAAATACTAGTAATGAGATTAAAAAATTGAGAGATTCATTAGCACAAGGTGCAAACCCAGGGATATATAGTGAACCATGCATGTTAATATTGCATAGTCTAGAAAAACTAAAAGATGAACTTGAGAGGACTAGTGCATATTCCCTAGATAGAGTGGCTGCTATTCTTTCCCGCATGCGGGAAGAAGTACATGGTGACGTTCCTCTTAAACAAATACAAGATAGTGTCACCAAAGAAATGATAAAAGCCACTTGTTTTCCATTTTATCAAAATGTGCGTAAGGTTAGGGGATACCAGGTCACGGATGTGTTGATCATGCTATGGCCTCATTGGTCTACCCACGATTTCTAGCAGCACATGGTATATACCCAAACAATGACCAGATTCCATTGTATTTTGTTCAGCAGTTGTATGCTGAGGTCCATTTGGGCCTCAAAGTTAACTACCTAGACATTCCACCATATGTTGGTCAGGGGCGTGGTAGGATTTCCGATAGACCCACCTATCGTCGAGCAGATAGACCACCCCAATGTTTAGGGTATTAGTTGGTGATAGGTCTCCTGCTCTCACCCCAGCTCTAGCCCCCATAACAGATGAGGTTGTTGTTGCTTCCCAAAAGGAAGCAATTGACACTGTAGGTGACATTGCGGCTGCCACCACTAGGATATCTGATGATCATGTAGGTCAGTATTTGATATCTAGACATTCCTGATCCACACCATTTTCAGCACAGTGGACCACCATGGATCCTTTTACAATGACCGGCATCCCTACTCCTACACAACTTGATGCACTTACAGGAGATATGGCACGCATGACTCTACATTGTTTGGCTGAGGACCTGTTGGAGGCATATGCCTACATTGCATCAGACAATGGGATCGGTATAGAGCATGTTAGAGATCATTTGAGACATAGAGGTCGTTCAGTTCCAGGATCCCATCACTCTCAGCCGACCACTAGTTCGCATCAGAATCCACCTACAGTGCATACAGTAGCTGCACAGACTATGGGTTTTACTGATATGTTGATTGGTTCTGGTTTATCATCACCGGTGCCATCTCACCTTCATAGTCCTCTACATTCATCATTTATGGCATGACATGGGATAGATCATATGGATGTAGATGTTGATTCGTCGCTTGATCGTTTGGTGGATATGGTGGAGGCGACTGTTTCAGAGGACTTAGGTCATCCGATATTAGATGATTTGCATGTATGTGTGCATGTGCATGTTTCAATTGTTTTCATTATTTTTAAATTTCTTTTTTAACTAGATATTCATTTAGTTGATATATATGTGTATATATATTGTTATAGGTGGACATACCTCATATCCTCTAGCGGTCGGTCATTATTGCATGATGATGTGACCTAAATGGATGAATCGCTGCTCCGGTGGACATGAGTTTTCATAAAATATATATTTATGTATGCATAGATAAATACAAGTTGTAGTTGATATTTAAATACAAGTTCATTTAAAGATAACTTTCATAAAATTTATTTAATAAAAAGATTATATGTATTTAACACATCTTGTACACAATTTTTATTTAATTTCGGCACATCCATCGAGGAAGCCGGACCGTTCTCATTCAAATGGCCATTTGTCTAGGAGTAGACATTCTTATTAGGCCATGCATTCTAGATTTATGATCTTTATCACATGTGTATTTGATTATATATGATGATCTTTAAAATAGTATTTGATATTTGATGATCTCTTACACTTGCTTATATGATCTAGACATACATTTGCTTATTTTTTGATCTTTAGTATTCGATATTAGATGATCTTTAATTTACATTTTGCTTTTATGATATATGTACATATATTTTCTTATATGATATATACATACATTTGCCGCTTTGCTTAAATAATATGTGTTATGTTTATATGTATTGAATTCTTTTACATATATGTACATGTATTTGCTTATGGTTTAAACATGTTTACACATAATATATGTATGCGATTGCTTTAAATATTTAATATACATACATGTTTTCTTTTTTTATGACCTCTTACAACTTACATTTCCTTATATTCAATATACATTTGATCTCTAGTAGAATTTTAGGGAAATCAATGCCATTTTATAATTAAGTTCATTCATGTTGATTACAATAAATATTTTTTTTAAAATGACTTAAGCAACATGAACCATTGAGTTGAGAACAAGATATAATCTTTTTGACAAGTAACTTGAAATTCAATTCAAATTATATTGAGCTATTATACATTTTTGACAAGTAACTCGAAATTCAATTCAAATATAATTAAGGAAATTTAATTCAAATTATCTGGGTCTCATTATACATTTTTTCGACAACTAGCGAAATTCAATTCAAATTATACCTCTAATATTTATACATTTTTGACACTTTACCAAAATTCTAAAATTACTAGATATATTTGTGCATACCTATGGTTAAGTAACAACAAACTCCACAATGGAAATAACTTGTTTGTTTACTATGATTCATTTAAACTAGAGGATCTAGTTATTCCATGTACACTTGAATAGTACGAGTTCACTTGGATCATGATTTTGGAGAAGTTTTTGCACACATTTATCAAGGAGGCAAATGTTGAATTTGGACAACTTTTCATTTTTATCAATCAAGGAAAACTTGGAGGGATAATTTAACTAAGTTGGTAGAGGGACTTGTTTAGGGTTATATTTAGTTGAAGAGAAGAAAATGGGACCCAACAAAGGAAAAGAAAAAATGCATCTCAACGAAAATTGTCAAGAGAACAAAGTGATCAAAACTTGGAAAATTATCATAGAAAGAAACAAAGGTGCATGCTTGTTCTTCTCTCCTCTCAGTGTGTGTTTAGTACTCACCTTGAAGGTTTCTAACCATCATTGCATAAATGACTATAAATACTTTTAAATATCCTCAAGTCATCTTGGTCATTCAAGTTGCAATGTTTATATGATCCTTGACTCCAATTCCTTAAGCCAATTCTTTTTGTTTCAATATTCTGAGTGTTTGTGTCTTTCATTTTTATTTTCATCCTTCAATGTTCTCAATTATTTTTTATGTTTTATGCTTTAGGGATTCCTCAAGCAGCAGTCGAGCCAAATCTAGCTATTGGATCAAATGAATCTGTTGACGAACAAATGGACCTTGAAGTTAGGGAGGAGACCCAAGTTCAGACAATGCTTGTTGGAGAGGGGTCAAGATCACTTCCTTCTACTGGTATGGATAAGCATATAAAAATAGCACAAACTTCTCTCACTTATAGCTCATCATGTTTTATCAATTTGTTTGCTTGCATACATAAGCTTCACTTATATATTTAACATCATCTCTCACTTTTGTTTGCAAAATATTTTGTGACACATGTGTAGGAAGGGCTCAACAAGCAGGAAGTTTTCATGCTCAAGTCGATCCAAATGTAGACATTGGATCAAATGAATCCGCTCAAGAATGCATGGTCCTTGAAGATAGGGAGGAGGCACAAGTTGAAACAATGCATGTTGGAGAGGAGTCGGGATCACTTCCTCATACTCCAGGTATGGATGAGCATATAAAACTAGTTGAGAAGGTGGGTAAACAAATTTCTCATAGAAATTTAGATCATTTACTTGAAATGGATATGGAGAAACTCAAATATTATACCAACCAGCCTTATAATAAGAGAAAGAGGTCAATGACTAAATCTGTAAATGGAATGATCAATCATCATTTCAATCATCTTGATACAATTGAAAAAACCCAATTGTTATCACGTTTACTTCTTCGTGATGAGCTCAAAGAGTCATTACAATTGTTGGGTGTGCATTCATCATCAAATAAGAAGAAACACATGGGATTACAAAAGGATATTGTTCAAAATGTTAAAAAGGGTTTAGATTCCATTGGGAAAGGATCTCGAACTGTGGATAAGGCCACTACAAGAAGAGTGATGTTGACATCTATTGTACATCAAGATATAGCAAGAAAAAAAAAATGTCAGCACTTTCAATTGAAATTGGTTATAGTAGAACCACATTGATAAAATATGAGAAAAATAGAAAGTTTTTGGATGAGATTTTAGAAGGCAATTGGGCAATTATGTCTAGAGCTCCTCATTCTGATAGGATTGAAGATGTTGTTAGGAACTTGGTCTCAGTTTTTTGGCATGATCAGACTCGTCCATCATCAAATACTAGAATGTTATGAGACTGGGATTGGACCTAGTATTTATAGAAAATCATATCAAACATTGGCTAGACGCCAACACAATTTGAGATGTATATGAACTTTTTGTAATGCATATCCTCATATAAAGATTGGGCAAACAATGTTTCAAAGGTTAAAGCCATATTATGTGAGATAAACAAGTTTTTTTGAAAACTTGTTGTTATGGATTATCATATTGAATTTGATCTCTACTATGGTGTTTGAAAGATGAGAGAGAGAGAAAGATGTGGTTTCAAAATGCACCTCCTAAGCAGGCAAGTTTGTTCATAAAGTCTATATTATGTGATCATGAAAATGGACCTCAAATAAATTGCATAAAAAGAATTTGTAGAGACATGTGGAAATTTGGCTAAATTTCCTTCAGAATAAAGGGAATCTGGAAGCCTAACAAAGGCAGGTAAATTGCAAAGAGGTAGTGATAGTATTTTTAGAGAGTTTATTTGTTTCAATTTCTCATAGATTGTTATTTGGATTCTCTTTGATGTAATGTTTCATTGATCAAGTGTGGTTTATTAGTTATTCACATATTTCACTGACACAAGTACAAGTATGTAAAGTTGCAGACAAATTTTGGGAAAGAATCCACAAGGTTGAACTATGTAGAAGAGGAGATTCCCATTGGAAAATTTATGGAAGATTTTCAAAAATTGATACAACCATACATACATCATTCATTTTTTGCTAAGTGGCAAGCACAACAATTCCAAACATTGAGAGATGCTTTCCCACATGGAACAGTTCTATCAGTAGTTGACTTTGCAAAAAATTACTCCTTTGTACATCAAAAGGAGATTCAATCAGAGTATTACTTTTCAAAGCAGATCAATATTATGGTTCATGTGTGTTATCGACATGCACAATCAGAATTGGATGGTGTTGAGAGTACAAATGAAGAATGAGCCATTAAAAAAGAATATCACTTTTATATTAGTGATGATAAAGAGCATGACACACTTTTTGTCCAACATTGTTTTACAATATTTTTTGAGAATTTGAGAAGTAGGGGTGTCAAATTTGAGAATCATTTTGTATGGTCAGATGGATGTGCGGCACAATTCAAATCTTCGTGGCCATTCTATGCACTTTGTAGATATCATAAAATCTACAAAATACCACATGTTTGGAGTTTTTAGAGTGGGCATGGAAAGGGTGAGCATGATGGAAGCGGGGGCTTGCATCCAAGCGAGCTTTAGAAAGCATCAAATGAGTTATCAGGAAGATCATCCTAGACAATGCACATGATGTTGTTGAATGATTTTTTAAAGAAACACTTTTACATCAAATGTGGTTGGCACATCTTCAAGAACAAGTACGACACATTCCACATAGAGTGTTTTTGGGAGATATCAGTGTATAAAATTGTACATTAAAATCAAAATTTGAATTTATTTAAATTTAAAATATATATACATATTTGTTCACATAAGTTTTTGTTGTACATATGTATCTAGGTGTGGATAGAAGATCGATGCAAGGATGCAAGAGGGTAGAAAAACAAGATCTTTGCATTGTGTTAGGAGTTCAGATAGTCGCCATGGATGGATATTAGACACAAGGGATTACTCTTGTTTTTGCACTGAGTGCATTGAGGGAAACTCTGATTATGCATGTAACAATCAAGAACTTGGATATGTTGCTAAATGGGATACAGTGCCACTACTTGTTTCAGAAACATATGATGAAGACAAGGAAGAAAGATTTGAAGACATGCCTTTGATTTCAATTAATTATGACCATATTTCAGGATTGGTTAGAAAAGGTACACGTGTAAGTTTTTAATTTAAGTTTTATTATATATATCTAGTTAACGATCTTTAGAGACAAATTTATAATTTTTTTAGATTTTTTTTTTGTAAATTTGGTGTATAGGAGATGTTTTTGCAGTCATAGCAGAGCCTGAAAACATTGAAGGTGTTAGCTATTATTTATTGCGTTGCACAGAAGAGAGGAATAAGCTAACCGAACCTAAAACAAGTGATGGAATGTTATTTCCCACAAGTGAGTTTGAATTTAAAATTTTATATATGTACATTGTATTCACATGTGCACATTACATTATAAACATTAAATATATATTGTACAAACCTTATGCACGAAAATATTGCACACACGTTCATATGTCTTACCTTAGGTTCATGTTTACCAT
>VDFB02270651.1:455338510-455382347 GCA_007258455.2 Sequoia sempervirens
TGACACCGATGCAATTTAAACTTGGAAATTTGGTAGATAATTTGCAAGGTTGCTAAAATTAACCGACCTTGAAACCTTTTTATTTTTTGCATTCTAACTTGCAGGGGCATTGAAATTCAGCGCTCCTACAAGTGTAAAAAAATTTCTAACTCCCGAAAGCTAAGTTTTCACAACTTGCATCAAAAGGCGAAAAACAACAAAACAGAAAAGGGTTAATGCTCGGAATGACTTTCCGAGGCTAAGGGACCACGCACGAGGACTAATGCAATCTGCCTTGTTTTGCATGCTTAGAGTTTGTGAGCTACGAAACAGACAAGTTTCGTAGGGGTTATCCCACGAATTGAGCACAGCTGAATTTGAGGATAACAGGTATGTTGGGAGAAAAGGATTCATGGGACAGCCTTAGCTCTTATTGAGAAGAGTTTTAAATAGTTTTGAGAAGAGTTTTAAATAGTTTAGAGGAGAGTTGTGACTATGGTTATAGATGCAAAGGTGTTGGTGTTTCAAGATGTGAAAAAAGCATAACTAAACTGAAAGAGGAAAAAAGACAAAGGATGAGGCAGAAGCAAAGAAAAGACAAGCAAAGGAAGTTGCAAAAATTGGAGTTTGAGTTGGAGTAATCATGGTGGATGTTGGAGCAATATGAGGCAAGTGGAAATGGGAAAGCAAAGTGAAAGAAAGTTGAACAAAGTCATTTAGGGGATGTGAGAAAGTGAAAACATTTGGTGGAAATAAATATTCACCTTGTGAGAAAGAGCCATTTTCAGAGAGGAAAGCCATAGAATTTAGGATTTGGCCACATGATAGAATTGTTAGAACAAGGAAAGCTTAACCACGTTGAGGAGTTGATAAAAATAATAGTGGATAGAAGACTCTTAAATGTGCTCTTCAAAGAGTTTGAGAGAGAAAATAGATGAATGTGGTGAAGATGAAGACGATGAATGGAATGAAGACATTGAACTGTGGGGAAAGTATTGATGATTATACTAGAAGAGGAGAAGATTTAGAAGATTGCAATGAAGAGGAATGTAGCCTATCACTAGAATTGTCCCATGATGTTGCAGCTGTTGAAGTTGTCCACATTAAAGACGAAGCAACAACAGAGATAGAGATCTCTAGAGGCCCCATATTTGATGAGGGAGAAGAAGAAGTCTTCATAAAGGAGGATGACACTGTGAAGAATGAATGTGAAGGGCATGATATTGTGAGCATGCCAAAGGTGGATATGGCAGCAAAAATAAATGAAGAGGAAAATTGACTCTTGATAGTTTGTTATAGGGCAACAAGCCATGGAAAATATACAAGCCACAAATACGAATTGGAAAACATGCCTAAATAGCATAATGTAGATGAGGAAGCACCTATGGAAATCTTCTATTCCTTTAAATTGATTTTTTTTAATTGTTTATATGCAAGCACGACAGAAAGTTGGGCAAGCAATGAGAAGAGCTATAATGGATTTTATTGGAGGACTACTAGAGGTGGGTCTAAGCCCATAAGAAGGTGAGAAAATAGAAAGAATTCAAATTGGCAGAGGAGGACAATTTATGGTCAAACAAGTAGTTGGAAGCAAAGCAAGAAATTATGTGAAAATTTCAAAAGTACCTGACATCGGTAGATAGGTAGGCCATGGCAGTCACATTTTTGAGTTATTTGAACCAAGAGATTCTAAATTTCTAAAAGATGGGGAGGCTGATGTTGAGTGCCTTTAATGCAGATCCATCAGCTTCTGCCAATTTTGTGCTTAGGTTGTTAGGAAAATTTATTGTGAGTGTTGTTTGTCGATTCATAATTACAATAGTAGGTTATTTAAAAGTTTATTTTACTAATTTTAATAGTTCTTTTTAAGTACTTAGCCTTTAGGGAAACAGTTATTTACATGCTGTTTTTAGAATTAGAGTGAAAATAGGAGTGTTATTTGCTGATGCCTTTTTTGGGCTGTAAATAGCAACACTTGTGGGTTAGATAAGAGGGGGGTTTTGTGATTTTTATATATTTTTCTTTTATAATAGAAACATTGTTTTCTGTATTTTTCTTTTAAGTTGAAAATATTTTTCTTTTAGGTTGGAAGATTTATTTTTCTTTTAGATTGGAATATTTAATTAGCTATGCTCCATGCCTTCTTGCTAATACCTTTTTCCCTATCGGTTGCGCTTAATTCCAATTATGTAGTGCAATAGTAATTTTAATAGGTTGCAAATCAGAGGCAGGGAATGCTTCCATGAGGTAATTAATCAATACTATTTTGGTTTCATGTGGCAGCAAAATGATAAATACTAATTTGAAACGTTGAGTTGGATTTCTCAATAATATATAGGCTCTTGTTCTCTTAATGGTAAAAAGGCTATTATTCTCCATTTAAAAAGTTTTATTTAGAAGCTGTACAATTTCTGTCTTTCTCCATCCATATGACTAGCACTACTCGATGAAAACCCAAAGAAATGTTTAAAGCTGAGAATTTTATGCACAATACATATAACCTAACAAAATTGAGTCTACCTCAAGTGCATATTCCATATCATACTTCTTATGAAAGGTGCAAAATGTCTCTCAACTAAGTCCTACAAGTCTATCTTGCTCGAAAACAAATAAGGGCATATGCTTGTTGGTATCAGAAACGTGAAAGGGACAAACAACATATATTATAATATATATCTACCAGAAAGACCTGAGAGCGTAGTTATGATTGCAAACAAAAGGTCTTTCAGAAAATTTCTGACCTACTATAACCGAAAACAAAGGTTATCTAGCTATGCATACCTAGCCAAAAGTGGTTCACACCCAAAACACATTTGTATTGGGTGAATAGGTGTGGGTGAAAAGCACACCCCTTTCTGTATACTGGACGTGCCAGCGGCAGCCCAGTGCATTGGGTATTTTCTATCTTAATTAGAGCAAGCATTCCATTGAAAAATAGAATAAAAATATAAAAACCAAAAAGGTTTTCTTAAGTGCAATAGCTAAAAAAGAAGAAGGATGTTTGCTTCAACAATTCAGTAATTAGAACTGCTACTAGTGTCTAGGGCTCTCTAGAGCTCTATGTGTTTAAGTTGCCCGATTAATCTTTTGTTGTAGCAAGTTTGTTGCTGTGTGTTGTATTTCTGTTGCTAGTGTTGTTAGTAGCTGTTAGTTTACTGGACTGTCATTACTTGTAGTTGTTTCATGGCAGTTAGTTACTATATCCGATTTTTTCTTTATAAAAAAGTTTGAACCCTTTCAAAAATACAATCATACAAAAAAAACATCAGAATGTTAAATCACAACCTAAAATTTATCTAATATCTACGATATTTTATCCACCCAACTTATCTCTTATTGTCAACGGTCAGCCTTCTCTCTATATTGTTCACAACAAACAACAATTTTTTGCAAATATCTGACAAACAAAGCTGGAAGGCCTCAACTTCCAGCAACAAAGAAACTCAACCAGCAAAAAGAGATTGACTTGCCTTTCCTATATTTTTGTCAAGCCCCGATTTCTTATGACAGCTACATGATTTGTAAATTTGATTTATATGTAATAAATAATGGTTCTTAGAAGTTAGAACATTCGGAAGTTACGTTTATTTTATAATTGGGTCATGTTTAGTGATGCATACAAATTTATGATTTATCAAAATAATATGATAGTATGTAATTTTAATTTAAACTTCAGTATGAACCATGATGATCTTATGGTACAAGATTCAACTTTTAAGTTTGATGTTCTCAGTTTTAAGGTTACCCTGCCTACCAAAATTGTTATGGTCGGCACTCGCATAGCCAAGTTTTGGAATTTCACACCTACTGCTGCATATCCACACCGTGCATCGTTGCATGCTACTGCACCCGTGCGCCCGTGTAGCCTTGGCAAACATCAGTAAAACAAGTCCGAGAACTAAGAGCAATTGAATATTCTTGGATTTGTGAGCCCTTAAAGTTACACACAAATCAATTTACATTTCCTCTTACACCACAACAGAATACAAAAATCGATAAGCTATCGATAAGGTACATCCTGAGCATTAAACATGTTCTTAGATAAAATTCTAGGTTTTAATATACCTTGTACACAGTTCCAAATCCCCCAGCACCTATCTTGTTGTCTGGATGAAAATTCCTTGTTGCCAATTTGAGATCCTTATAGGAGAAAATGTGAACACCCTTATTGATAGAGAAATCTTCTTGAATGCGAAATCATAGAAAGTGCTACATATTAGTATGTGTTATGACTGCATTATAAAAGTAACAGTCCAGACCAATACAAAACAAAACACTCCAATTTAACTTAGCTCAAGAGAAATGAAAACTTGCAAATGAAAATTCAACAAAGTCCATACCTTCTCCACTTTTCCCAACGCTATTTTGGAATTGCTTGTCCCTTCTGAACATTGCAGAAAAACAATTCAAAGATGCAAACATATCTCCAAACGCTCTTTAAGTCACCAGGAAGGGTGTTGTTCTAAGTATCCTAAATTGCAGTGGTAGTTCATAAGTAACAAGAATCCAAGCATGCATATTGACGAAATAAGAGCAAGTATATTTCCACCATGTGTGAACAGGGAGGTAACCACTGAATATTTATATACAGATACAATTGCACACGCAAAAACTGATATTTAATAATAATGAAAGATAAACAGATTTGAAATCTACGTCCTAATGCTCCAACAAAAAGCCAAATTTGACTAACGGGGATAGCTTTTTATCTTTATCTTTATAAAGGCAACTAATCCAACGAGCCTAAATTTGATGGCCGTATGTCTGTATTTAAAAATCTGAGCTGCAAATTATATATATATAAAATGAAAAATCACCATAAAAAAATTGTTTGAGAGAGAGAGTTGATCATCAAATTTAAATCCAAGCATCTTACTGATGAAAATAGAGATTATAAAAAATCGTTTGTAATAATTAGTGGAAAGCATTCATCCATGCTTCAAATTATTATCAGTTTCTCAAACTACTTGAGTAAATGTTGATGTATGTTTGATATTGTTCTTAGATCTCACTTTCGAAATAGAGATTACCAAAAGTCATATGTAATGATTAGTGAAAGCATTCTTCTAGACTTCAAATTATTATTTGTTTCTCTTGAGCTACCTAAACAAATATTGATGAGTGTCCAATATTGCTCTTAGATCTCACTTTCAAAATAGGGATTACCAAAAATCATATATATAATCATTAGTGAGAAACATTCATCCACGCTTCAAATTATTTTTTGTTTCTCAAGCTACCTAAATAAATATTGATTAGTGGTCAACATTTCTCTTAGATCTCACTCTCATGCTTTTGATGATGAAATCCAAAGCAATTCTTATATTACTCTTAACAAGTATTAAATTTCTTTGATGGATTTTTAATGTTTTTAAAATATATATGTTAAGAAAACATAAATTTATGTATTTTTGTGTCTTTTTGTATCAATCATTTTTGCATTGTGTTTTTTTTCTCATTAAGTTGTTATATAACATTTGTTTTTTATACCATAATTTCTTTTAGTATTTAACAATGTTAAATTATAAATGTTACAAAGAGTGAAAGTATTGAATAGGGTTCAACGTGTATTAATATAAAAAATATTTTTACAATGATAACACTTTGTTCTCATGGTTGTTCTCATGGACTTCATCATGATATTGGTGGTATACATTTTTATTTTATTTACAATGCACTAATTTATTTAATGATTAATTGATTAATTTAGGTGTGTAATCAATGTTTTAAATGACACTGAAAATATGGCATTATGTTTTATATGATATTACGATAATTTGATAATTTATTATCTTGGTGAAATATTCTTGATTTAAATTGATAATTGGATTGTACATGATATTTGTACTTGCTTATCTTTATGAACCGATTAATGGTTTTTAAATTATATGCAATTGATATCTTAACTATTTTAGGATTATGAATTTCCAATAATAATATGGACTAACTACCATATGTTGATGTGAGGTGGATGTAGGTTAATTTTTCCCCCTCTCGCTTGTTAAGAGAATATCATTCAAGAGAGAAAGGAAAATGGCAACAACAAGGTAGTTGAACCATGATAATCCAACAAGTTAGACACTTGCACAAGTTTAACTAAGATCTAAGCATGTAAATAGTTTATTTGAATGCATATGCAATGATTAGACTAAGTTTATTTTAGTATACTTGACTTGAGTTGCAATTATCATTTCTTGGATCTAACTCATAATATTTAAATTATAGTAAATAATAATATATTAGAAATAGATTTAAAAGTTTAAACTGAAATAGTAATATTTTGAATTGTGATATTGCTATCATAATTCAACCATGTAGTTTTACGAGTCCATGAGTAGTGGTTCACAAGAACCCATCTCTCATGATAGTGAATGATCCACTTAGCACTCATCGCATCCAAGTGATGCTCACAAAGGTGCAACACTAGGCCTTCTTGGGAGGTCACCCATCTCGGTACTACTCCAGCTCAAGCGCGCTTAACCACAGAGTTTTCCCCAAGGTTAAGCCCACATGGAGACTAATAACATGACCTTTCCTAGGCCAGTTCATCGTCAAGGATCATACATTTATTTTTCCAAACTACTTTGCACTTCATCAGCTTTATGCTTACTTCGACAACCAAACCAGCGATGAGTTAAACAAAGGATCCAATCCACAACACTTTGTTGGCCATTTTATAATTTTTGAAGTCACTTACCTTGGTAAAATACTTTATTAGCACCTTTTATACTTTGCCAATAGGCCCAACTAACTGCAATAAGCTAGCTATCAACTTCGTCAACACTCTATGGACTTCATCCACAATCCCAACTGACTTATACAACATAGTTATCATCCTTGTTAGGAAGGGTAACCAATTTTCATCTTTAGCAATAATTCATCAACTTCATTAACAACTACAATCAACTTTTGTAGCATTGAAAACTTTGGTAGCAAAGGCCTACTTCTACAACAATTGTCAACTTCATCAACAACTATTGACTTTTGTAGCAAGGAAATAACATCCTAGTCTAATAGTAACCATTTTGGATCATCAAGAGGAAACTAAGAAGAACAAATTTATTCAAATAAGGGAAATGCATGTATAATTTAAAAATAAGATTATTTTGATATAATTTTTGAAAACTTATTAGTACTATTTCATTGTTGAAAAAAGATCATATAGTAAGGTCTATGAAATGTGTTGATGGTCAAAACAATAGCTCCACAATCTAAACCTAAGCTCATGGAAACATCAACCTCAAATGACAAACTAAAACTCATAATTTAGCAATGGAAAATTAAGTACCAATTCATAAGAAAGGGCAAGCCTTCTCCACTTCAAGCTTTGCTAGACCTAGGAGGGTGATCCATGAGGTTCATTATAGGATAATTAAAGGTACACAACAACAACACAATTGACCTTCAAATAAGTCATACCTAATGTACATGAAATCTTAAAGTTGTAACTAAACTTTTAGTTTATTGGTTTACTAATGTTAAGACCTATAAACCTCTCTTGAACAAATAATACATGTCATTTATGCAACAAATATTAGGAAAATTTCTTCCCCCAATAATCTTTGTAACTTATAAATATATTTCATACATAGCTACAAATGAAACAATACAAAACCTTCAGGATATAATTTTAGATATAGACTCCCATGTGACTTCGTAGGATTAAACCTCAAGATTATACAAGTTAGTAGAAAAAGTAAAACAAACTAACATGAAACAAATTATCTTCTTTGAATTTGAATTTAGTATGGTGGACAAATTAATTGCTAAATATCAATTCCTTGATCCTATTTGAGTGATAGAGTTAAGCTTTAAATCTAGAGTACAAGCATATGCATAAACCTTATGCCTTTTGAAATAAGATGACTAAAGAGTGAAACAAAGAACTAGGTTTGAGTTAATCTCCTATAATATTCCTATGTAATTTTCAAATGCACTCAAAATGCATCAAATACTTCAAAGACCAAGCATTCTTGAATAATAATTTAACTAACATGCATATCCCATGTATTATCATAAAAGGACTCTTTAAGAAAGCTCAAAAGTAATTTTACAACCTTTATCTAGATCAACTAATTACACACAACATTCATGTTCTCATATGTAACATCAAAGATCACATTGATCTCCTAAAATACATAAGAAACTCTTAGAAAGAATCAAATCAATAAGATGCCATACAAAAATTGCTTTCTCAAGATTTACATTACATACTAACACATAAACTGAAACTTAAATTACAAGACTTATACCCTAGACTATATTAAGAAAAAAAAACACAATAAAAACTTCTTAGAAATACAAAATTCAAATAGCCCTAAATGCTTCTAAAGATACTAAAAATATAGCTCTTGGCCTCTCCTACCAACTCACAAGTCCATATGGCACCAATATCACATCTTGTGCTTGAGCTTTCATGTATCACTTCAATGCCACCATCAACCAACCACTTTTAAGCAAACTATTGCACAAAAATACAATAGCTGGCCATGGTGGAGAGAAACTTCTATACAGATTCTCAAATTGTGAAACTTTGCATCTACATTAAACCAAGAGAAACATTTTAAGCAAACTACCACCACTGAACTCTGGGACATCATTACCAAACCGGCAAGCAGTCATGCAAATGGTAGGTTGAGTCACTATTGTTCATGAATGCCACCTTGCTTCTTGTTGAGGAAGCCCACCAAGTGAAAATAGAACCTACACACCTTGGTCAAATGCATAACTGTGCCCCAAACGAAACATTCCCTTTGCAAGTTCTAGCAATGTTATTGCCCTTTGTAATGAACCAATCAAGGTCATATCACAGTGGCAATGAATGCGCTCTCAATGGGAAAAGACAACTGGTAAAAACTATGTGCTTGCCGCTTTCAAGTGGTGGACTCTGCAAGCGCAACAAACAGCTTAAATTGACTTCAAAATCTATGGCCAACAGTGGTCATACTCTGAGATTAATGGATAACGGGGAGTCGGTGGAATAAGAGTGCATGAAGTAAAGCTATATCACTTGAGCACCTTGTTGATTTGACACATTGTGCTTCCAGCTTTGCTAACTTGGAGACATTTGGACCCACCTTGAAGATGGCCATTGGTCATTGGACCAATAGGCATTGACTATGTTCACCCGGTTTTACGTCATATGGTCTTTGTCGTCAATGCATACAACATGAGACAAATAATAAAGTGGGTCTAAAACAACCCCACCATACCTACCACAGGGCATGCAGACTAATTAGTCCACACAGCATAGACCCCTACCTGCTATTTACATAATTACTTCATCACTAATAAGCAATTAAACCCACACACTATATGGATTATGAAGTGACTATCATTATACTAATTGTGTTGAAAGGGTTTTCTTGATGAAATAATATATAGATAGATGGTGGAGATTAAAAAGATTATTATAAAGGAAGTCTTGATTATAAATTTTTTAAAACAATATTATAAATGTTAAATAAAAATAGTTCATCTTTATTTTTATTATTATTTTATTTTATTTTTGTCTTTACATTTTTAATGATTTTTGAACTGAGGGTGTATATAAGCACTCCAAGCTATCTAGAATGCACTCCAAATTATGTGTAATGAGTCTCCACCTTACACTTATCAAATTTACCTTTAAAATCATCAAGGGATTTTTTTCTATTCAATGAAGAAGGAATATTCATAGAGACAAGAAGAGGAAGAAGATGTTTGTAGAAGGCAAAATCATGAAAAGTTGGTTGTTAAAATAATATTGGGTTGAGTACTTGGAGTAAAGTAGTAGCAGATTTGCTTTGAATTATTTTGTAAGAATCTCTCTCTAAATATTGTATGATGGCATGCACAAATTTCAGAATTATAAACAAAATTGAAATATCAAATTTCTATTCTAAGAACATGTAAACCTTGTGATTAAGCAAAATTGGAATTCATATTGAAAATTCAAACAATGAAACAAGATAAAATTATCAAATATGAATCTCATGGTGAAGTAGATTTTCTCCAAGGAACTTGGGATGTGCATGCTTGATATCTCTATAGCATGTGCCTATTGAAGATGGTTGATTGCTTTGTGTAGGATGATGTACCAATTTCAATATTTTTGGTAGTGAGGATAGACGGTGAAGATTTGAAGATGAGATCTATAGTGGATATTTAATGAAAGCACTTTCCTATGATCATGGAAAAAATGAAGGGTTTAGGTTTAACTCGTTTAAGATGAATGGTTAAGGTTGCATTTACTAAAAATATAATTAGTTGCAACCATAAAAGTCAATTTAAAATTTGAGAGAGAAAAACATTTATTTTGGGATGGTGGAGAAAATATAGGTAAACTAAATAATAAAATATTGTCTAATGAGGTAATTAAATAATAATGTTAATTAGACATGGCATTAGATAAATAATTAAATAACATTTATTCAATTTTATTTAGTGATGAACTAAATTAATAATTATTTAATTAATTAGTGACAATGAGACTTTAGTATGGAATGATCTTGCGGCAATTTTATGTGTCTACAATAGCCAAAAAAAATGTCATTTCAAAGAAGATAAATATAGACAGTTGGTAGGATATAATTGGTAGTAGAATGCCTCATTCATTTAGAGGAAATGATGTTATAAAATAGATTAGGAATGCCCCCTCAAGAGAGTAAATGGGTTGAAAGGACCCAAGTGATCACTTGAAAGGAGAACTAGGTCCAAAGGGATGAAAGATGGATGGAGTTTGAAGATATATGAAGAACCTATGATGGTTAGATGTATGAAGAGTGGGATGTGAGAAAAGGAAGAGATGATGCTAGTAAAGAAAGAGATGAGGATGAGGATAGGCAAGATGATAGAATAAGCGACAAGGATCGTAGATTTTATGTAGAATTGGTGTGATTAAAATTGGATGCAAGAATAAGTTAAACTTATAGTGAGAAATTGATGTTTGTTGTAGCACTTGATATTATGTAGTAAGGTGTAAGGACCAAGGTGGTGATGTTCCAAGTGTGTGAGGGGCTAATATCCAAGTGGTCAAATGAACTTACTTACCATGATAGGAAGGCCCTGATGATGTTAGTCATAATGTACCCGAATGATTGACACACATATGCAAACAAAAAAATACATATGTAATGTATCAAATTAAAATAAACCTCAAATCTAATTAATAATATAAAACAAATTATCTTGAATCTAGAAATATTATTTTTATCAAACTTAATGTCAGACAAATTAGGTAATATGAAATAAACACCAACATGCGCCAAATAGAATTCAAGTAATGTGCAACTGAAGCCAAATGATTTATTATATATCTCCACATGGAATTACATCATTTTTTTGCTAAATACATCAGATAACAACAAAGAATAACAACAACAAATATGGAAAGTTTGTAGATCTTTGTTTCTACTAAATTGGAAATAGATGCAAATCGGGTAGGATAAAATCTTCACCAAAATATTGTGAACTAAGACAAAAAGATGTGCAACTTCTGTAGAATGATATAAAACTGATAATAGCATGAAAATTACATCATTTTCTATCATAAATAATTGGTAATAGGAAACTACAGGTGCAACAAAATACCCAAAGAGATCCTCAACTGGAAGCCCAAAACTCATCTGAAACTAGTGCAATCTCCACACAAACTCACCCCAATCTTCATACAAACTTTCCAATAGAAAAGTAAATATATAAATACTGTAATAACATCAAAATATGCTACTCACAATAGCAAAACAATCTAAAACTCGAGAATCTACACTATGCACTCCAAACTACACCAAACTCTTGGAAATAAACTAAGATAATTTACCAAATTGAAGAGCATTTAGCACAGGTGGGGGGCCTAACTCGATTGGCTAAAGCATCTTATTATAGGCAAGAGGTCACGAGGTCTAGACTCCCTCCAAACCCATGGTACCAGAGGGTGTGTCGCGTCAATGCCACCGGCCACGTGAAAAAAGTTTACCAAGTGCATTGCAGTTTATAGGGGGACGAATACCCAACTGATTCCTGTAGTCTAAAAAAAAAGAGCATTCAACACAACAACAATCTCAGGATGAAGTTACACCTGGAGACCCTTGGAACCATTGTCTTTGAGCCTCAATCTCCTTGGTTTACCAGCCTTGGAGATCCTTTCTTCATTGGTTTACCAGCCTCTGAAGAAAAGCAAACGCTTAACCAAAATTTGTAACAAGAATCCTCCAAAATGAAGCCCAAATTCATGTTTTATTGAAAAATCTTCAATTTCCAAGTTAGGGACCAAAATTTATGACCAAGGAGAGATTCCCTTTTGTATGTAGTGCATGCAACCTCTGGTGCCAAGTGTCCATTGATTTCTTCCACTCTAATGCAAGCTACCATGTGTTGATTGAAGTTTTGTAACTTAATTTTCCAAAGATGCTCCAAAACAAATCCTTCCAATTTTCAACACCCCATTTGGACCCATGATAATAAAATTAAAATAAATATTATTTTGTTCCCCAAATATGATAAATTGTAAATTTATCTTGAAAAATCTAATTTACTCAATTTATCTGTAGGTCCCAATTGCCAATTTTGAAAATTGGGTTTATTAAAAATAGTAAATGTTATTTTTAGAAAAGGGGACATTACAACATACACACAATAAAAGAATCAAGCATGCACAAATTATAAAAATAAAAAAATCATATTTTATCCCAAATCAAGATGAAATACAATGATTCGGTGATTTGATGATGATAATAGTATTGTTGATTTAGGAACAATGTATCCTAAGACAATACAAGGATTGGGAACAATATATTATGACGTTGTGATGATCAATTGATTTAGAAAAGATTTTGATTTCAACAAGATTAAGGACAAAAGTTATGGATTCTTTTGAATATGTGTTTGGTTGCTCAGCTAGATTTGGAAATATGGTTCTATGATGTTTCTAGTATGGTGTTTGGGAAATGAGAAGCATTTGGGTTGATGGCCAGGTGGAAGCATGGATTGGAGTTGAGTACTAGGTAGGGGGTCACAATCTTAAAGGTTTGAGAATTTGTAATATAGGATTTTGGATCATATGTTAAGATTCAATTTTTTTGCATGGTAGCTTAGGATTGGTTGACATTTTAATCATTTAAGAACCCATTCTAGCAATAAGGGTGATAGTGTTTAGAGGGATGAAAGGATGTTGAAGAGAAATGAAGGATAGGATGTGATATGGAAATGGAGAGAGTATACAAGGTGTGATTTCCAAGTGCTACATCACATAGGAATGATACGATCTATTCATTTGTGTCACTAATATATGCTTATGCTTGGACATATTAAGGGATTGGAAAAACATGTTTCAAGGTCTTGTTGCCTTCATTGACAAGGTTAAAAATGTGAATGGGGATAGGAATGATGAATGAGGATGCAAATGTGATGGATGGGATGATGTGATGGTATGATATGGATAGTTGGCTGGTGATTGTGAAGGATAAAGAGGATGAATGGATGAAACATGTTTTCCCCTAGGTGTAGGGTACACATGGGAAACAAATTTGTACATGATGCCCATAAATGGGTTTTCATCATGGTACTTGCCCAAGGATCCATAGATTTTTTTTTATCATTGAAATATTTTTATCTTGTTTTTTTTTTAAAAAAAATTAGGTATATTTTGGATTCAAGCTTCTCCTTCTATGGTAGGATAATAGTATCTCATTGTATAAGATCGCTTCAAGTGGATCATGCTTCAATGAATTTTACGTGGGATTATCTTGAGTGGTTTCATGAAAAATTGAGTGGGAGGTAGGTTGGATGGAGGTTGTAAGGTGATCATCAAAAAAAATTTATGAAGGGGATGTAGTAATATAGGTATATAGGATGAGATATTGAGCTATGTAAAATAGTTGGATGGAAGGATAAAATGATGCAGGTAGGCATAAATTTCCTTGGACCCATGGGAAATAGGACCAAGGAGTTCACACACCATGCTAGGTTTTGAGATTGGATGTGATGGTGACTTTTGGATTTTTTATGTTTTAGGACTTGTGAGCTTAGGGAATTTCAAATTTTAGGATACTTATATGTTGGTACTTTGGGTTATGAATTGAGCATCCATATTACCGGCTTTTGGAACCCATATAAATTTCATGTTTTGACTTGTGATATTGTTTTTTTGATATTCAGATTCCATATATTTTATATTGTTGAGTTTCTAATGTTTGGGTCTTTGACATTATAGACTATTGTTTGTTGGGTTTTGATTTATGAATTTTTACTTTAGGGTGCTTGGATTTGGAAGATTACATTTTGGAACCCATATAAACTTTAGATTTTGAGAATTTTGGATGTAAGGAATTTGAATATTGGGATTTTAGATTTTTTTCATTTAAAGGATTGGCTTTAGGCATATGGAATTTTTGGATCCATGTAGATTTTTGGGCCTTTGGCCTTTGAAATGATTAGGATTTCAACTTTTGGGTTGTAGTGATTTATGCATTTGGATGGGTTCCTAAGGATATGCTAATGCACCCAAGTCTATCTCAAAGCCTATTTTATGCTCCTTGAAGTAGATATGATCTTGAAGTTCCATGAAAGTGCTGATAGATTCATCATTATGGAAGATATTGAATGGTGCTTGATTTTTTTGATCCAAGGTGATGGATGAAGGAAGTGGATGGCTAAGTTTAGTGATGGGGTAAATGAAAGGGTTAGTGATGAGTATGATGGGGTTGATGAAATAATTACTAACAAGGTCAATGGAAGGATTGGTGATAGGATCAATAAAAGGATTAATGGTAGCAATTTCCTTGGTGGAACAATGAGAAGGATTTGTTTTGATGTTGGGAGAAAGGACCCTAGCACTCATTGGAGGAACATCCTTATTTTTCTTATCAAGATATCTATATCCAATGCCATGGAATCCATGGTTTGCATAAATATGGATGGATGGATTTGAGGATTCCTTGTTCATAAAGGCCTAATTATTTGCCTTGATATTTTATGATTTAGAACATTTGATTTGCAACAGGATATTTGTTATTTTGAAAGAAAGACACAAATCCATAATTAGATTATTGGGAAATATTAGAATTTTTAAATTATTTGTTTAATAGGAAACTAGACCAAGCAAAGGTGGCTAGGTAAAAGGGGTAGAAGTTTAGTTTTTGGATGGGGTTGATGGGTGATTGAGGGGATTTTTGTTCTTGAATTGGATTAATGGGATCAATGCAAGAATTTTGACCTTGGGTTGTCATGGAAAAGTTTGATGATGTTTTAGATAGGGATCTTGATGTTTTTTTTGTGATATGGGTGTGTTTCCTTTAACTTGATATAGCCTTGATCAATGAGCTCTTGCATGTATCTCTTCAAATTCAAGCATTGATAATTAGGATGTTTTTGTATTTTATGAGGTTTATTTATCTTTGATTTTATCAATAACATGAAGTGGTGGATGGGCTCTATTTATCCTTTTGTATGGGTGGATTTGTGAGAATGACTTTGTAAAGGGGTTTTAGATGATCTCAACATGTTCACACTTATGATGGGTGTGGCACAAATCCTTCAATTCATTTTATTTATTTATTATTATTAGCCACTAAATAACATCCTTTTTAGTTATGTTGGGTGGATTAGATATATTATTTTGATTGAATTAGTTGATTTGATCATATTTTAGCTTTGAAAGTTTGTTTGATAGAGGATTTGTGTAAGGAGATAGGTTTATCATTTATTTATTTGATACATAGAGTTGGTCAAGCACTTCTTGGTTTTGGCCTTGGTTTGAGCATGAAAAATCTTATGTGCTAGAATGACTTCCTCTTGATTGGTTTTGATAATAGGTCATTTGGATTAGGGGCTCCATTGGTTGGGGGATTATGATTTATGTGGATAGATGGATTTGTGTTAGGATTTATTTGGATGGGTGTAGGGTGTAATGTTGAAGGGTTTGTAGGGATGGATGGATGAGTAGATGGACGAGGATTATTGTGGGTGTGTGGATTATGATTACAGCTAGTGTAAATGGATGGAATATTTGATAGTTTAGGATTTAAAGGGGTTAATAGATTAGGATTCATAGGGATGGATAGAGGATTGAATGTTATATGATTTATAGGGATAGATGGTGGGTTCAAGAAAAATGCTACTATAGGTTTAGATGGAATAGGATCTATAGGGATGAACTGATAAATATTAGGATCAATAGGGATGTGTTGGGGATTTAATTTTTTGGGATTGGGATTGGTAGGAGTGAGTGGAGGATCTAATGGATTTGATGGATAGGGATTATCCATGTATGTTTCTTAATTTTGGAAGGTTTCCCTACCTAGGTGTTCAAGGAGATGGTTTTGGGTAAGCTTGGTGTTAACTCCTAGAAATGCACCCTATGCAAAGTTATAAAACTAAGCTTTCTGGAGAAACATGGGATCATTTCAAGGTTGTGGGTCACCTAAAGTTGAAATGAACCTTCGGATAAGGCCGGGTCCTAGTTGGTTATCACTCTAAAACTACTAATTTTGTAGAGGGAAAGGGAGAAATAATGCATGAAAATGAAAACTAAACCCTATGGTGATGCACCTAAACATTATTTGGATTTGAAACCAGATTTCATACACTTGCTTTAAAACTGGCATGAATTAATTATGCACGATTCCTTGCAGTATGTTAATGCATAAATATTTCACTAAAAGGTCATAATACAACTACTTGCAAAAGGAAGATAACTTCACAATCAACAAATAACATGTATTAAGTAGACTCAATCAATAACCTGCATGAACAAACTAGTTGCAAAAAGGTATAAACATGTGAGACAAAGTTGTAAGGAAATTTAAACAATCTCACTAGTAACTTGATCAATCACTTATATAAACTAAACAACAAGAATGAAAAGACAAGAAATTGATCACCAGAAATAATAGAGGTCTCCACTATACATCATATCCAAAATGAGTTGCAAAAACTAAAAGAATCACTATCTCCCAAAATTTGCATGAACAAAACTAACTCAATAATGAGTAGCAAATGTGACTAAGTAGCCAACACCCAATTTGCTCCACAAAACAAGGCTCTAGAAATCCTTGGGTCGGATGCAACAATAAGGCCTAAAATCTAGCCTTTAAATCCACTCAAAAAGAGCTCATGTTGGATGAAAAAGTCATGCAAGACTTAATCCAACCATAACTACTCCTAAAAGTGCTCTAAATGGAAACAAAAGGCCTATATTCTCTCAACAAAGTCATGAATCAACCTATCTCTTCTCCACATGTTTGCAAACAAAACTCAACTTCCCTAAATGCCCTCTATAATCATAAAGATTTCAACAAAACTCATAAAAGCATTAAAGGTACTTATTCTATTTTGCATTAAAATAGTCACATAACTTTATGATATATAATATCATCATAAAAGTCAATGTGCTTTACATTTAACTCAAATGCAAAAATAAATAAATAAGACTATAGTTCGACCCCTATATGCAAATTAAGGTGAAAATACAAGTCAAAAGTTTTATCATGGCATATGTAATGCATAAGACAAAGTCTAAGCCACGGGAAATATTAATTTTTTTTGCATTTTTGATAAATAAAGTGATAAAAATCACTTCACTCATATTGATGGAAAAAATAGGGTTTTCAACCCTAGCCCAAAAGCAACGAATGCTTTTTTATTCTCATTTCCACTTTCTGAAGCTTCTGGATGAAGCTAAGTCTGCCACCAAGGGTTTGTAATGAGCGAATTCCAAAGAAGCTCAATGAAGAAAAAATCGGCCACAGAGGCACACAACCATGAAAGCCGAGAGGGAAACCTTTAGGTAAACATTCTTTAATGTTTTACTTCATCTTCTATACATTGCATGTATTTCTTCAAGAAACTACAAGTCAGGGTTGTCCATCTATTTGCAGCTTATTTTGGCGTTTTCTCTATCAAGATTTTGGGGTTCTATGCACTTGAAACCCTTTGTATATCTCTCTAGTTTTGAATTTAGCTCGGCTTTGAAACTTGTGACAAAAATAGTTTGTTTTTTTCTCCTGTGATATAAAGCTCAAATCGATCTACTCAAACCCCTCCCGGGCTATCTCATTTCTCTATTTTTCTTGTTTCACTAGTCATTTTTGTTTTTCTGTAAAGATTTCAATGTATTTCAAGTAAAAAAAGAAAACCATTCATTCACTTATAGATTGCGGGTTTGTAATTTTAGATCATGACCTTCTCTTTCCTAATGGCCGCAATCATTCAAGCTTCACCTTGTATTTTTATATTTTCAAAATTCTAGTTTTTCTATTGATTTAAAAACTCCAAAGGTTTTCCATTTTGTATGATTAAAACCCATAGGGTTTTAGACCCTAAACCACGGGCTTTGTGTTTCTCTATCAAATACAGGGCATTCTCTAAGTTATATGGCCGCGGCCACATACTTTGTTTCTCTCCTCCTAAAGGTTTGTTAGAAGTTGGAACCTTTCTCTTTCTTATAGGCACTTGAGGGTTCTTTCCTGTTGCTTGTGCAAAAATGAATTTTCTCTTTCTATTTTTCTTTTAAGCAAAGTAAGCTTATTCAAGCTCCTGTATCTCAAATTACTTGAAAAATGTAATCTCTTGTAAACTTGTCTTTTATAGAAACCACTAGCCTTTGTAATTGGACCTGAAAATGGGAATATGGCACTGCATACTCACTATTTGTTGCTCCACCACTTAGGAATAAATATTTGCACTCATGATTCTATTCTTCTCTGATTGAGTTATCTACAAGCATTTCTATTTTTCTTAAATACCTTGACATGAGACTTGCCACTTTTCTTCCTCCATTCTTGAGTGACTCATAATGCATAGTGTTTTGATTGATATTAAATGATACCGTTTCTTGAAGCATTTGATTGCACTGTCCTCAATACACTTTCAATGAACACTCTCCTTGAACTGATCCCCTGTATCTATAACATTGCTCTTTTATAGTCTTCCCTTCATTGGTCACATTACAATGCATAGTCAAAAGATTCCATTACAGTCCTTAAGCATTGATTAAAACTCTTTATTCACTACCCGCCTTCATAGTCAAATTTAGTCTCTTTACATCAATCTTCCTTTGCTCTTCTTGTACCTTAAATTGCTTCCTGTAACAAGACATTGTTATAGTGGCTTGAATTGACTTTACCTCCTTTTTTAAAAACAAATGTAGTCTAATCTGAAAATGCTTCCAATATTTTGTCATTCCTGAACACATGAATAGGCAGCAAATAAATTCCCTTCATGCTCTGGTTTGTTCAAACAAAAAATTGCAACAATGAATTCTTTGTTATGTTGCCCCATGAAGTACTATCATCTTATGGATTGCCCATTCTACACATGGAATATTCTAAAGAATTGAACTTTACCAAAAATATGCTTATTCATATCAAATGCATTCCTTTTTGCTTCAATGGACCAATGGTTGTATTCTTAAAAGCTGTTGTTGTGAAGGATTCTTAACACTGTACACTCTTTTGTATTATAATTATGAAGTGATCATGATTGATATTAATTGTCTTGCAATGTAATCTCATAAGCACTTAGAATATTCATAAAATATTGTGCATAGATTAAGATAATGCAATCATTGCTATGAGCTAGGCTCAACCCTTGTGGGAGCCACATTTCCACCACTCATTTGATCTAAAATATGATTGCACCTGTAGCTGCACATGAAGCAAACAAGTTAGAAAAATATGTATACTTTGATGTGCTATTTTGATGGCTTCAGTGTTTTCTCTAGTATATTTAGGATATGGATGTTTTTTTAATGCAGATTAAGATCAATTTATACATGAATAGGTAAATGATCATGTATGGTGTGTAGCTTGTCATTGCTTAGAGCATTGCTCTAACACATTGCCTTGATTTAATGTAGGAAACAAGAGTCAGTCTCAAGGAGCTAGGAAAGATAGGACAAATTAGACAATAGCCAAACAAGAAGACTCAACAAAAACCAGTCATTCTCAAGCAATGAATGGTTACCCTCCCTACATGCACTTTTTCTTCTTCATTCGTTTACTTATTCATGTATATGTTGATTTTGATTTGAATTGAATAAGCAAACAATAGTTAAACTCACGACTTGTGTGAGTTAAATGAATATTTTTATTCAATAAAATAACTTTTTTAGAAGAAATTTGCAAAATATTCTTATATTTCATGCATCTGTATAAATGTGATTATTTGTTTTTTGTAATCTCTCAAGTTATTTCATTTATATAAATGAATGCAATGTAAGGATAGAAAATGTACCATTTTCTTTCTTCTTTCTATCAATGCGCTCTACCTAATTGAGCCATGGGTGAAAATATGGGTAACACTTGGCTCCAATTATTATAAGGCACCTAATCATGACATCATTGTCTTTCCCTAAGATGCAGTCTAGTAAATCATATATTTCTCCATGGGGATGACCAATAAATTTTGGGTTTGGGTTAGAGGAATAGATTGTGCTAGGATCTACTTGGTCTATAAGATCTTGATGATTTATGCTTGGGTGACTAGGGCTTATGGAAATCTTGCTTGAGATAATGTTATCCAAGGGCTCATTGGTATATTCTTCTTGGTCAACAGTTTTTAGATTGGTATTGATGATGCCAACTATTAGTTAGTTTTCTGTTATTTTAGTACATGTTTTTAGACATCTCCAAATACTTATTTCCTACATATTCCTAAAACTTTACTATCTTTTATGATCATTATGCAAACTTGGACCTAGTTTAAAGTCTATGGAAATATGATTATGATATAATAATTATTGCATGGTTAATATATGGATATGTATGAAATTCGATGAATATTTGTGTTTAAGTTATGGTTATTAGTATTGTGTAGATGTTGTGTGAACTAAATCTTCACATCCAAGGAGCTAGAGTAAGAAAACTGTAGCCCGTAACAACTAGGAGGCACACCCCACAGCGAAATGTAGTTTCAAATTGTGATGCAGGGGAAGTTAGAAGAACACAATAGTTGCACAATTGGAGGTGTCTATTTGTCAGGATGATTGTGAATCATCACATCATTTAATATGACTATCAAAGGAGAAGAATTCTTCCACAATTGGGAATCCAAAGTGATTGTTCTACAGTCTACATTTTAGTTTTAAACTGTTGCTGAAGAGTTACAATCCTATTTCAATCTTCTACCTTTTCAATTGTGTTTTAGTTACTCAAACTTTATCATGCTCTATTTTTTAGAGAGTGGTGATTTATGATTAGATTTTTGTTTTGAGTCCTTGTTCTAATAAGACTCCCTTGCACCTATATGAATGGTTTGGTGGTCAAGTTAGTTAGTGAGTTTAAATAAAAAAATATAGCAGATAGATATGTTTAGTTAGTTTCTATTTTACATAGATAATGTTTTATTTTTCAATCATAATCTTATGAATAGGATATTCCAAAAGAATCTCTTTGGATTGTGATATCTTGAGTTATGCAATGAAGAATTTTTTAGTTATTGTTATGTTGAATTAGTTTGAGGAGCTAGATTTGAGTTTATCCTATGGAGACAGTCACTTGAGAAAGGGCCACTTAAGGTAACTATTCGCCACTTTTCTTTCTACACATTTATTTATGTTACAATAGTTATTTTTGTGATTATGTTTGTCTTAATCAAATTCTTCATGTGGTGAATGTGAATTTAAGATCATGTTCGGTATTCATGCTTTAATTGCTTCTATACACTGTCCTCCAGGGTTAGTCAAATTAGCCAAGTTAGCAATATTGGTTAGTTACAAAATTCATTTATTGACAGTGAACTAGTCACAGTATTTAGCTATAAGTACCCATAGCAATAGCTTCAACATTACTTATTTTTACTATTATGCAATTTATGATTTCTAGCATGTGTAAACACCTATGCTAGGATGATGTAGGTAGTGAAAAGTATTTGAATGCACATATAGTGCTAGCATCATCAAAAGCTTACGTTAGCCCTGGTTGATAATTAAAATGAAGGTATTTCAAGGGTTTAATGGAATATTCAGTAGGACTCCCTCTGAATTGTATGTTTGACACTAAGTTTACTAAACACTAGTGGGCCTCTACATTTTTTAGCACCTTTACTAGGGATAGTGCTACTTTCAAAGATTCATCTTTGTTATTTCAAGTTTTCATAGTCTAGTATTTTGTTTCCAAGCATTAGAACAATTAGATTTTACTCCATTAGTACCAGAACATTTCACTAATATTGTGCAGGAGTTGTTGCTATACAGAGTCACACCTATTGTATGTGGAGGCGGCGAGAGGCCTTGGGAAGATTTCTCCCCTCATCACATGAAGCTAGAGAGGATATTGATGATTATAGTGATCAAAGCGAGGGTATCCCTGAAGAAGATATTTACCTTTCACCAACATCCATTGCAAATACAGAGGAGACCTTCCAAACCATGACTGATGTAGTGGTGGATGACCCACCAGAACATGTAACTTTTGAGTTCCCCATTGCCAACTAGGAGAGAGCAATTGTATTGAAGAACATACCTCCTTCAGCATTGCATATCTTCTATGGCTTGGTTACTAAGGATCTAGGTACCTTCTTATTTCAGTAAATGATGTCTTGCGTAGAAGTTATGAATACACAACATATGCACATAGACTGAAACTATTTCCAACAACCTTGAAGGATGTTTCCTTAAGATGGTTTATGGGTCTGGGAAGAGATGTTGTTTCAGATTGGGACACTATGAAGACAAAATTCCTAGAGAAATACCAAGACTATTGTAGAGGAGTTGATAGAAGAAGGGATGACATTTTCAGAATGTCTCAGAAAGAAGATGAACCATTGGAGGACTATGTAGAAAGGTTCCAGTCCTGCTTGAAGAAGAATCCACAAAATAGACTTTTAGAAGAATCCCTAAAATTGGTATTTTTAAGAGTAAATGATGAATGTATGGATGTTCTTAATCTTATTAGGTCAGGAGATGTATCACAATTACCTTTTGAAGAAATCTATAAAGTTTGTAGAAACTATTTCAGAATCTTTACTAAGAGGACAAGGGGGAAAGAACATTTTCCATCAGCAAAATATCTAATGGAGTCTCTAGAGTGGAATTGGGTAACTTGTCCAACATAAAAGAATATATCATAAGCCATTTGGCTACCCAATTAGACACTCTACATGTAAATAAAAAGCAAGAAGAGGCAAAGGCAATGCTTACTGAATATTTCCCTAACTGCAAACAGAGAAAATCTAATTGTAAGTGCAAAAGGGTAGCAAGTATTGCAAAGGATAAACCAAGGAAAATAGAATTTCAAGCACTGGAGGGTGAGGATGGAAAACTATTCTACATTGCACAAAGGAGGCCATGGAAACCACGACAAGGTATGCTTCAAGATCCTTTGAATTTCAATACACCATTTCTAGTTAGCAATCAAAACTTGTCTAGTTGGAACCCTCAACCTTGGGAAAACATACAAAAAAAATGGCAATATCCCCAACCAAACTAGAACCAACGACAACAAACCATGTGGCCACAACAAATTTTTTAAGGATCTAACTATAAGTCCCAATGGCCACAACATAATCAATGGAAACCTCAATGGAAAAAGGACCAACAATGCAAAACCAAAATATAAATTACCATTAGCTAGAACAACCTTTGCAACCTTTGCAACAAGCCATCATGCCCAATCCAACAAACCCATCATCTCAGCCACCAAGAGCACCTCAACTGCTAGCTTAACCTGCACCTAACCCAAATAACAAGCATGTTCAACATGCCTACATTAACGAAGTTATTCAATACCCTACTTATGGGGTAGAGGTGAGTTATGTCCACCTCAAGTTAGGGAAAACATTGGGCAGGCCTTAATCCCCTCAAATCACTAAGTTGGTACATAAGGAACCCTCGACAGAAGCCATGGACAACCCACCTATGGAACCTGAGTCAAATCAGGTGAACCATACCACTTCAATTCCAAAGCCTCCATTCCTTAAGTGATTAGTTGTTCAAAAATATCAAAATCAAGTTGAATTGACCTATTAAGGAAGCTTTAGGATGTGTGTATAAAGATACCTCTCATTCGAGCCATCAAGGACATTCGCCTTTACACAAAAATAGTGAGAAACCTTTGCCAAGGCCATGTAGAAAAAGGAAGGACCCTCAGACTGTACATGGCTTAGGGAATCTTGCTAACATTATGTTAGGGAACATCACTGTCCCTAAATATACAGACCTTGGGAGTCCAGTTGTGGATGTTAAGATGAATGGTACCCTCATCAAAAACATCTTGATTAACTTGGGGGAAGCCATTAATGTGATGACTAAAGAAACAATGAAGCTATTGCAATTAGTAAACCTTAGAACTACACCCACTATTTTGCAGTTGGTAGATAGGTTAATAATGAAACCTGAAGGCATCATTGAGGACTTAGTCATAAGTTTGGATTTATGGGAGTACCCTACAGATTTATAGTACTACAACCAAAGGTTAGCCTTGTAGGTTATCCCCTTATTTTTGGAAGACCATGGTTAGCAACAGTTGATGCATTTATAGGTTGTAGGTTTGGAAACATGATTATCTCAAATGGAATTGTGACCAAGAAATTGGTCCTTTATCCCCCAACCCAACCTCATGCAAATTTAGAGTAGACCATTTGGCCTACCCTAGATGAAGAAGACTGATATTCCCTACAAACATTCATGACCATTGAACATAGCCCTTTGTTGAGCAACCAAGATGAGGATGATTTAATTGCACACATTATATAGAATAATTGTGGTAGGAACCCACAACAACAAGACCGTCTCTCATGTTTGCAGGATCCTCTATAGAATATTATACCTACTAATACATTTGAATCAATATCCAAATTTTCCATTCTTTATTGCTACAATAATGTGTCATAGATATTGTTGGAGTTGACCTTTCATCCCATCTAATACTTTAGAAATAATTCTAGGTAGAATGCTAAATTTTAGCAATGGATTAACTACTGAGTAGCAAACTTCCCTAACCACTGCGTTGTAGGATCACACATCAACCTTTGCATGGGACTACCTTGATATGAAGGGAATTGATCCAGACTTGTGCATGCATAGGATATATATAAATGATGGTTTCAAATCAATTAGAGAACCCCGAGGAGAATGAACCCTACACTAAGAGAAATAGTTAAAATTGAATTACAAAAAGTACTTGATGCAAATTTCATTTACCCTATTTCTAATAGTCAATGGGTGTCACCTCTATTTATTGTCCCCAAGAAAGGTGGGAATTGGAGAGTATGTGTGGACTATAGAGAATTAAACACAACCACTAGAAAATACCACTTTCCACTACCTTTCATTGATCAAGTGCTTGACTCCCTAGCAAGTAAAAAGTTCTCATTTCTAAATGGATTCAATGGCGGCTACAACAAGATTAGAATAGCTATAGAGGACCAAGATAAAACCACCTTTGCATGCCCTTGGGGCACATATGTCTATTATGTTCTTCTCTTTGGACTATGTAATGCTTCAACCACTTTCCAAAGGGTAGTGCTAAGCATTTTATTAGATTTTGCACATGAATCCATGGAAATCTACATGGATTGTTTCACAACCTATGGAGAAACATATGATGAAGCACTCAATAACCTAGAGAAAGTTTTAAAGAGGTGTCAAGAACACAATCTATCCCTAAGTAATGAGAAATGTTTCACGATGATGACCCAAGGGATTGTGCTAGGACATTTTGTATCAAGTGAAGGGATTCAAGTGGATCCAAATAAAATTGAGAAAATCTCCACACTCCCTATGCCACAAAAACAAAGAGATGTCAGGAATTTTCTAGGACATGCATGCTACTATAGAAGATTCATTCAAGAATTTAGAAAAATTGTAACACCTTTATTTTTTCTACTCACAAAAGATATAGAATTTGAGTGGACCACAAAATGTCAGCACACTTTTGAAGCACATAAGACAACACTGACAAAAGCACCTATCTTGAGAGGACCAAATTGGACCTTTCCTTTCCACATACACATATGTGCTTCTGAATTTTCCATAGGAGCAATACTTGGATAGAAGGAAGGTAATAAGGAGTATGCAATCTACTATATCAGTAATAACCTACAAGGAGTAGAACTCAATTAAATAGTCACAAAAAAAAGAGATGTTGGTAGTTATCTATGCAATTAACAAGTTTAGGCATTATATCACAGGGTATCCAACCTTTATTTACACTGATCACACTGCAATAAGGTATTTAATGAATAAACCTATGGTTGGTGGAAAACTTGTCAAATGGTTGTTATTATTGCAAGAATTTGATATCACCATAGTGGACAAGCCTGGTAAATCAATGTGGTGGTAGATTTTTTTGCCAAGTTACCAACTCAATTAGTAGAAGGTGTTGTTCATGATTCTTTTCTAGATGAACATCTCTTTTCTCTAACACTCCAGACACCTTGGTTTGTTGATATTGCAAATTACCTAGTAGCAGGGAAAAAACCACCTCATTTCTCTAGAGAGAAGAGGCACTTGGTGCAAAAAATCTTCCCCTACTCCTAGGTAGTTGGTTATTTATTCTATACAGGTCCATAAAATATTATGAGGAGATGATAAGAGAGGATCAGGTCTATGACATCCTCAAGGATTTCCATGATGAAACCTATGGGGGACACTTTGCAGAAAAAATGATTGCACTTAAGATTCTCACCATTGACTATTATTGACCAACTCTTCATAAGGATTTAGTGAAATATACACGGAGTTGTGATAGATGTCAGAGGATGGGTAGGCCAACTAGGACAAATGACATTCCTTTGCAACCATAGTTGGTACTAGCACCATTTGATAAATGGGGATTAGACTTCTTGGCCCAATATCACCAACATCCAATAACAAGGAGTATATCCTAGTTTGCATAGATTATCTAACAAAGTGGGTTGAATTCAAATCATTACAGTTTGATAGAGATGGTAATGTAGCCAAATTACTATATGAAGACATATTCACAAGGTATGGAGTGCCAAGAGAGATTGTGACAGATCAAGGTCCACATTTCACATCAAAGTTGATTACCAAATTGGTTCAGGAGTATGAAATAAGGCATAGGAAATCAACACCCTATAACCCCCAATACAATGGGTAGTTGGAAGTAACAAATAGGGAGGTTGAAGAAATCTTGACCAAAATAGTGTAGATTCATAGAAAAGATTGGGTAGCCAGGTTACCCGAGGCAATATGGGCCTATAGGACAACATGGAAGACAACAACATGCTTTACACCCTATGAGTTGGGGTATGGTAAAACAACAATCCTTCCCATTGAATTTGAATACAAGAAACTCAAGATAGTAGTTGAATTGGATATGGAATTGATAGAGGAAAAAAAGAAAAACTACATAATCTAAATGGATTAGATGAGATAAGAATGGAATCTATGCACTGCACCAAGATTATTTAGAAACAAAGAACACAATGGCATGATCGGTTTATCAAAACAAAAGAATTCAATGTGGGTGACTGGGATTTATTATATGACTCAAGGTATAAAGATTATAAAGGGAAGCTTCAAACAAGGTGGTTAGGACCATATGAAATAGAGCAAGTTTTCCCAAATGGAGCAGTCAAGTTGTAGACTATAGATGTTGTTAGACTTTTTCTATTGGTAAATGGGCACATACTAAAAATTTACAACAAGCCAGCATAGAAAGATGATTTTATCATTTCTTTAATGCAACAATATGGACCACATAGTGCTTCAAATAAAGCTATTGAACAAAATAGTGATCATGAAAAAGGTAGTAATTCTAATGAAGACATTCTAACAGACAACAAGGATACAACAATACACACTACAAGCTCTACAAGTGCCTCAACAGATGAGCTACACAACTCATCTACTGAGGTTAGCTAGGTATAATTTTCTAACACCTTCACATGCACACATTGCACAAGTGACACAATCGATGATTCTTTTCAAAGACACTCCACGATGTAGTAGAGACCTATAGCTTCATGAATAAAAGTCAACATAGTTTAGATAGGGACCTATTGTTGAAGGTACCCGCAACACTCACTAGTCAAAAAATTCATTTTTTTCTGCCAACTTAATTGCATGCTATCAACATACATTATATTTTTCTATATATGCAGCCAGTTGCCTATCATTTCATTGCATGTAGCTTGACTATCACATCACACATCACATTCCTTGATTTCCATGCATTTAGGAAATCATTTCATATCCCATTAGCCGTACATTTCGTAACCTTTCATTACCATGTGCCACCTATTGTTTCATCCATAACTTATTGCAATTAAGCAAACACCAAATCATAATTAAGTCGTGGACACTCCTAATCAACTTCACATGAGTTGAGTTAAGTTCACTTCACATTGACATGTACACATACTATTTTTCCATAATTAAACATTGATTATATTATTTTTTTGACATATTTGCATTTAATTCTACATGCTTCATACTCATTATCTTATTTCCACTACATTTAATCAAACCCTCCACCTAGTAAAGTAACATTAAGTGAGGTCACGTAAAGGTTTCAGTTGGGGGAGAGTACAATTTTCCAAGGTATTAAAAAATGTTGCCACCAAAAACACCAAATATATTTCTGTCATTTTTTCAAAGCTTTTTTCATTTTTTTCCCAATGCTAAGCCATGATCTAAGCTAATTTAAACTATAACAGACAAGTGTAGCAGTTGAATTTCAGGAATTCAAGTATAATAGATAGGAAGGATTGCTGAGGTTAAAGTTGTGAGCTGAAATTTGCAGAATTTGAACAAAATGAAGTAGTTTATCATCATGGGAGGAGATATTATTTGCAGAGAACCTTTTGCACACTAGCAAATATTAGAAGATAGGTTATTCTTGCCTATTTTTCAAAAATGTAGGATGGTTGGACTATTTCCTAAAGTTGACAGAGTATAATGAAGATATGATAGAACAATTTGCAGAGACATTTCAACATGATGAAGCCACTATTCGAGGGCTAAAGGTAGATGCTTCGAAAGCTACAATTGCAAAGATATCTGGTCTACCAAGAGAAGGAGCTGAATTCCTTGTAAGGGAAAATGTAGTAGCTTCCAAGGATGAATTTAGAGAGCCTAGAGAGAACCTTGATTCAACATCCCAAGGTACCAAAATATTATCACTGCCATGGGTATGGGCTTCTTCTACATCTAATATTGCCAAATACCTTACATGTGATGGTAGATAATCTCTTTTATAAACAATGCATTTCAAACTTTTGAGTCAGCTTCATCATGATATAAGGGTTAATGTGCCCAATTTCCTTTATAACCTATTGAAGAGAATGGGATCTAAATGCAAACAAAAAAGAAACACCACAACAATGTCACACTATTGTTTAGTTACCTTACTTATGAAAAGAATTCTAAGGTTTCAATACCTATATGTTTCTTGGGAAAGCTTTTTAATTTGTGATCATATTAGTAATATTATTGAAGAATCGGTTGTTCTAGAGAATTTGGAATCACTCGTTGCATCATTGAGGGAAATGCCCTCTAGTTCACTCGTTGCTTCACCTACCTACAATAAGGGAGAACCAGAGGAGAAAATTTTGTGAAGGTCACCACCAACAACTTCTGAGCAGCCTGTAGTAGAGGATGTATAAGAAACCCCAACTTCTTCCAAGAAACAAAAAACAAGAAAGAGGAAAGGTGGAACTTCCTCTACACCAAAGCAAGTGCAGAAGAAGAAACCCACCTAGTCAAGGCATTCACATCGTCTGAAAAAGAAGGGTGTTATGAAGGGTAGTTTCAAGAAATAGGAGGAAGAAATTATTGTGACAGTGGAAGATTCAGACCTGAAAGAAAATGTGTTCTAAGGATGTGCATACACCTGTTAAATGAAAATGGCATTTTTCAACCACCTTTGAATCTGATTCAGAAGATATTTTTGTTAATAATAAAACAAGGAAAAGGATCCCACAAAGCCCTGATGGTGAGGGTTGTGAATATATTAAGGTTGGTGATGACTAATTTTTGGAAAAAGATGATTTATTTCTAAAAGAAAGGAATGCAAAGAAAGAGTTATAGGGGGAATTAGAAATAATTAAATAGTTATAGGAAATAGTAAGGGCATATGAACAAAGAGACAAGGAAAGGGACTTGAAGATTAAAGAGTTGGAGGAGAAACTTCATAGCTATGTGCATGGGTCTAAATTGGACTTGCTTGCATAAATTTCCATAGTGAAGGAAAGAAACATAGAAATCACAGCTGAAAATGTAAGACCCCCTATTACAAGAACTACAACTTGTCATACTACTATGTCTCTAGGCTACCAATTGTGGAAGGTAACTCAAGAATTCTCTCAATAGATAGAAAAATGAGAGAAAGAAAAAGAAAGAATGGTTTCAAAACATACCAGAGTATTGGAGAATAAAGATTGAGTTGAGAAAGTTGATAGTTAAGGTTGAGGAAATAACTTCATGGTTATGCTTGAAAGAACCCACAAGTACATGGACATTGCAAAAGAAAAAGTACTTGAATCTTCATGGGTACCTCTTACTTTCTCTCCACATATGCTTCTCTACCTAGTACCAATTGGATAGGGGAAAAGAATGAAGAACGAGAAGAAGTTGATGATGTCAAGTGGTAGAGACTTTCATGTTCTAAAGGTTTTTACTTGAGACAAAAAAAATAAGTGGATGTGATCACATACCTCAAGGAGATGACCTTGTAGTACAACCTCCAGTCTTCAAATCTCTTTTCTTGAGGACAAGCAAATGATCAGTTAGGGGGAATGATGAGGCCAATTATTAGTTAGTTTTATGTTATTTTAGTGAATGATTTTAGACATCTCCAGATACTTATTTCTCATATATTCTTGAAACTTTACTATCTTTTATGATCATTATGCAAACTTGGACTTGGTTTAAAGTCTATGGAAATATGATTATGATATCATAGTTATTACATGGTTAATATGTGGATATGTATGAAATGCAATGAATATTTGTATTTAAGTTATGGTTATTAGTATTGTGTAGATTTTGTATGAACTAACTCTTTGTAGCTAAGGAGCCAAAGCAAGCAGACTGTAGCCCACAACAACTAGGAGGCACAACCCACAGCTAAAGGGAGTTTCAAACAACAATGCAAGGGAAGATAGAAGAACACAACAGTTTCACAATTAGAGGAGTCTATTTGTCAGGATGATTATGAATCATCAAATAATTTAATAAGACTACTAGAGGAGAATAATTCCACCCCGATTAGGAATCCAACATGACTGTTTCTATAGTCTATGTTACAGTTTAAACCATTGCCAAAGAGTTATAGTTCTATTCCAATTATTCTACCTTTTCAGTTGTGTTTTAGTTACTCAAACTTTATCATGATCTATTTTTTAGGCAGCGGTGATTTATGATTATATTTTTGTTTTGAGTCCTTGTTCTAATAAGACTCCCTTGCACCTATATGAATGGTTTGATGGCTGATTTAGCTAGTGAGTTGAAATAGCAAATATAGCAAATAGATATGTTTAGATAAATTTTTTTTTGCATAGATAATGTTTTATTTTTCAATCATGATCTTATGAATAAGATATTCCAGAAGAATCTCTTTGGATTGTGATATCTTAAGTTATGCAATGAAGATATTTTTAGTTATTATTATATTGAATTAGTTTGAGGAGCTAGATTTGAGTTATCCTATGGAGACAATCACTTGAGCAAGGACCACTCAAGGTAATTGTTCCCCACTTTACTTTGTGAATATTTATTTCTGTTAGAGTAGTTATTTTCATGATTATGCTTGTCTTAATTAGATTCTTCATGGGGTGAATGTGAATAAGATCTTGTCTTGTATGCATGCTTTAATTTCTTCCATGCATTGTCCTCCAGAGTTAGTCAAACTAGTCAAGTTAGCAATATTGGTTAGTTACATAATTCAGCATTACTTATTTTTACTATTGTGCAATTTATGATTTCTAGCATGCGTAAACACCTATGCTAGGATGATATAGGTAGTGAAGAGTCTCTAAATGCACATACATTGCCAACAATCAAAAGCTTACGTTAGCCCTAGTTGATAATTAAAATGAAGGTCTTTCAAGGGTTTAGTGGACTTTTCAGTAGGACTCCCTCTAAATTGTGTGTTTTACACCAAGTTTTTTGAATTAGTGGGCCTCTACATGTATAATGGATTTTTAATTACCATGAGTTTAGTATGGATTTTGGGTATGGATTTAGCTTTTTCAAGGAATTCATCAAACTAGGGTTCCATGATGCATGTTGGATTTTTTTATATTTATATATTTTTAGACATTTTAGAGTTTTTAGAATAAATAAACTAGTTTCACATGAAGGGGAAGACAAAGTGCATACAACAACCTAGATTATTCAAGTGGGTTTGCACACACTTGTGATCCCAATGAAAATATATAGTATAGGTATGGAATGTATGGCACATGAGGAGACACTAACCACTTTTGATCCTCAAGATCACAAAAGGGTGTAAGAGGAGATCATATATAGCCTACAATCCTATTTTTAGGGGCACACAGTGAGTAACTTTTTGAGGCTAACCAATTATTAGTACATCACAAGTACATATGACTAAATTACTCTAATTATGATTTCACATGGTTTGATAAGGGGATTCCTCACTAAGGGGATTCAAAAACTTCAATAAAATTTTGTAGCATGGAAAATTTTGGGAGAAAATGCTTGAAATGATTGTCAATTTTATCAACAACTATTGAGTTTTGTAGCAAGGGAATAACGTCTTGATATAAATAATTTTTGGATCATAAAAAGGAAACAAAGAAGATAAAATTCATTCAAACAAGGGAATGGATGCATTTTAAAAGAATAATTTTTTTTTGATATATTTTTTATAAAAAAATTAGTACCATTTTATTGTTGAAATAGTTCATAAAGTAAGGTTTATGAAATGTGTCGATGATAAAAATAATAGCTCTATAATCCTAAATGATAGATTGTAAACATAATCTCATGTCAATTTCAACCTAAGATAAACTAAAACTCATAATTAAAATGGAAAATTAACTACCATTTCATAAGAAAGGGCGAGTCTTCTCCACTTTAGGCTCTATCAAAGCTAGAAGGGCGATCATTGAGGTTGATTATATAATAATTAAATGGAAAAAAAAAAATTGGCCTTAAAATAAACCATACCCTATGTATATGAAAGCTCAAAGAGATTGTAACTAAAATTATTGTATGTTGGTTTACTGATGTTAATACCTATAAATATCTCTTGAGTAGATGATGCATGCCATATATAAAAAAATCCCTAATGATCTTTTTAACTTATAAGTATATTTCATACATAACTATAAATGAATAAAAAATACATAACTTTCAAGATATAATGTTATATATGGACTCCCATGTGACTTTTTAGGATTAAACTTGAAGGTTGTGCAAGCTAGTAGAAAAAGTAAAATAACTAACATGAAACTGTGAATGGTGATCATAGCCCCATACAAACGCAAAGAACAAACACACAGTTAGTCCCATATGCAAGTTAGAAACAACATTCCCCATGAAATTCATTTGAGATATCAAGAACAAGAAATAAATGAAGAACATGAATAAAAACTATCTAATCTTGCTCAAAATAAACAAACTCTCAATTCCATGGGGAAATTGGTGCCAATTTGATGTGGAAAATGGCCCTTTCCCAATTTCTTGCAAGCTTGATGATCAATGGATGAAGGTTGATACTCCTTGATGAATTTTTTTCATAACCTAGCTATGAAATCATGACAATGGATGGAAATGGATAAAGATGGATGAAGATTGCTCAAAAACTTGAAGATAATAATGTTGCATAAAGTTATGGATGAAAATGCCTAAGCTTGTGGATCAAATGCCTAAGATTGTGGATGAACTTGTGGATCCAAAATCCAAATAAGAGCCTTCTATTTATAGAAGAGAGTGATGGATGAATGAGAAAAAGGGATGAATGTGGGATAAATCACCAACCAATAGCATAATGCCACTTGTCAACATGTGAGTGGACAAAGGTAGAGCACATTTGGATGAATGTGCACATTAATGCAATTAGATGGAAATTCAAATTTGGAGAAGTGACATGTTGGAGGGAGATGGAAGATGAATTAAATGCCACTTGGCTCAAGAAAAGGACATGTAAGAGGCCTTTAATGTCTTGTTGGGTGGACAAGTACTTTTGGGGGGAGATTTCAAATTTGAGGAATATTCCATCTTTGATGCCTTTTTGAATGAAAATAGGGATTTAATAAGTCAATTAAAATGATTTTCATGAGCAAGTTGCAAAATCTAGAGGATTTGAGGGATTAAGATTAGAATTAATCAAGATTTGATTAATTTAGATGATAATTAGTTGATTTGACACTGACTTAGATATTTGGATTTATTTAAATCAAAATGAGAGGAATATGAATATTAGATATAATTAAATAAGGGTTGGATTTATTTAATTAAAAGAGGAACATTAGGACTAATCAAATAAAATGATTTATTTAATTAGGAGAAGACAATGATTTAATCAGATAAAATTGATTTATTTAATTAAGAGATGAAATGTGATGAATTTAATTAAATAAAGATTATTTAATTAAATGATTAGTAAAGGAGATGATTTAGGATGAACTGGTGTTAGTAAATCAGGATCAAGTGTGTGAGATCAATTAGTATAATTTACGTGTCTACATTTTTCCCCTCTTTGAAGTAATGTACCTATTGCATTGGTTCAACGAATAACCTTGTTAAGATCAAAATTAAAAAAAATCAATTTTTTTAGATGCCCCGCTGCTGCTCCAACAGAAAAATTACGCTGGTATACTGCCCCCTCGAAAGATCAAACAAAAATTTGGATTTTGGGTCGAGCTTGTGATAAAGATTCAAGATCAGTTCAGCTTAGAGAGCACTAGAAAGCTCAAATGTTTGATGTAGACAATTATGACGATGTAGACAGTTCATCAGCCATGGGTAGCCTCATGTATATTTTGATATATTACACACACTTGATACTTGGATAGAAATGTTAGTAAATATAGAAGAAAGAAGAAATGAGATGATGACAAGAGGATCCAACAAGTCCATGATCTATGAGACTTTATTAGAGATAATGATGAATGATGATGATGTATTGCTTATCAGGAATTGGGATTTTAAAAGGGCTTACTTACCTTATGTTTGATAACACACATAGATACGATGCATCAAGGTATAAAGAACTAGGATGGAGTTGTACCTAGTGTGATGGACTTTGACTCGACAATCAAATAGGAGTATTCTTGTTTACACCTGACATACAAAAACCTTGCTAGGTTGCACTTCAAAAGTTTCAAACATCTCAAACCAAAACATGGAAAGGTATAACCTATCAATGCAATAGTCAAAAAGTTTCCACAAAACACCTTCCATACATACCTAACAAAGCAAGTATTCGCCAAGTTATATTACAAGAACGTCCAACAAGCACATCAAACAAAAGATAATGATCAATGCCCCATTCTTTCTCTCTAAATCATTTTGATTAGACATCATCCAAAGGTCATTGGGATGAGTGCAATAAGATAAACAAAAAAGAATAGATCAAGTACATAAACAAGCCAATGTTCTTCATACCTCTAGCCAAAGGGATGTGTTTTGTTTAGGATAAGAATCCAAAGTGATTGCCAAAGATAATGCCCATTGTAGGAAGGATGCATCTTAGGACATGTTAGTGGATGGTGGCAAGTTGATAGGTTGTTTGAAAGGTTGTTGATATAAGGTCAATTGACATGTTTGCAAATGATCAAGAGTTTTATTTTGCATTTAAAAGTTGTTTTGATTTTGAATTTGAATTTGAAGTTTTCTTTTGTTGATTGTTGTGGTTGTTTTATGTTTGTATTGCCAAAGGGTGAGTGTGACAATTTGTTTATTATGGATGAGATTATTGTAGGTGAAAGCAAAATGGGACATATGGATTTTTTCAAATATTTGGATTTTTTGGTGTTTTGAAATGTTTTGAGGCTATTTTTGGTATTTTTGAGGTGTTTTACAAATGTTTTGATTTTTCAAATTTTCTAATGTTTATGTGTTTTCTAAGATTTTGTGAATGTTTTTGGATTTTGTGTCTCGGGGGCTGATCAAAGATTAGCCTTTCCTATGTTTAAGCTCAAAGACGACGTAGTTCATATAGCATGTTTTTGACATTTTCTAACTTTTTGTCCTGTTTTGGGATTTTGATATGTTTTGGATGTTTTTGGATTTTCACATGATTTCGACATTTTGGATATGGATGTGTGATGATATCAGTGCTTTGTTTTGGGATCTTGTTGAAAACCAAGCTAAGGTTGATTGATCAGATCAATGGATTTCTGATGATGATAACATTGTTGAGGATACACAACAATGCAAGGATAGTGTTAAGCAACACAAGGATTGGGAAGGATATCCCGAGATGATGATGGATTGATTGGGTTTGATTGATAAAGATTTTGAAGCTTGATTTGGAAAAAAAATTGTTTGAATGATTTGATGTGACATTGACATGCAAATTAGATGCGACTGATATTGATTGTTTGGATTGATATTTGATGAATAATAAAGCTTGATAAGGAACATCTTCTCGTCAAAATGTGCCATGGGCTAGTGATTTGGATTTTGGATCACAAATGCTTTGACCAATTTGATTTCATGTTTTCCAATATTCGGCTCACCACATAAGTTGGAGGATATAGATCAAGATTTATTCTTGAAGCAAGATGTACATATTTGCCCCTAGTGTCTAGCAATGTATGGAATGCCATGGGTTGATGCTTGGATAAATGTATGGATGGAGGGATATGGATTATCTTGCAATAAGATAAGGTGTTCAAATAGAGGATTCTCATTTGGATAATGCTTCATGGCTCAACTAATATTAGGATAGGATAGGATCAATGAAAATGACCCATGTCAAGATTTTTACTATAAGCAAGTGAAAAGTGTGCACCAAACTTTTTCAAGATCAAGATAATTTGGAAGATGGATGTAGATGGATGAAAATGGATTGGATCAATGGTTTATGGATGAATGGATTTATTATGGATGAGATGGATGGAATGTTGAATTTATTATGGATGGGATGAGATGCTTTCACCTGAATCAACACATGTAGATGCTCAATTCTACACATGACACTATTTTCCATGTTTTCATCATAGTACCTGTCCAAAGCACCACCATAGTGGTTTTCACTGGAGGACGATTTTTTTCTTTATTGTTTTTAATCCTTTTTTTTTTATTTTTTTGGATTTTTTGATATTTTTATTTTTCTCTGTGAAATATTTTTAAGCTCATGTTGAATCACCTGATGGTGTTGATGTAGATACTTTTTTCATAATGTGCCATCGAGATCCTGCCTGGAAAAGTTGTTTTTCCAAGATACGTGCACTTGAATACAACTTTTGAGATTTTTGATATGCTTTGTTGATACCGGATTTAACTTTGTCTTTGTGCGCACATTGTGATAGAGTGCCTTCTGAATCCTTATGATGAAGGGTTGTTTCCAATACATGGTCAGTGTCAGAATTGGATATCATGCATGGAGGTGTGGATGGCGGAGTGTGTTTAGGAATAAAAGATGGATTGGTTTACAGCTTAGAACCTTTGAATCTCCAAACTTGGGAAGATGAGCAATGATGGGTGGATACAAAAGTGTGCATGGAATTAGGACCAATCGCTTGATATACTTTGTATGTTGCTTGAGAATCCTTATCTTTCCTTTGTGGACATCTTTGATGGATACTTTTCCCTTTTTTATTTTTCCCCATAGTTTCTTTGACTAATGGAGTTTGATAGGGATATTCTTTCTTTGTATATTTTGGTATCCATGTGTATTTGATTTGTCCATTATGCTTCTCAACTTATTTTTATTTGATAACTTTCTTCATGCTTTGATTCAAATCTTTCTTTTGATGTTTGTACCAATTCATGGATGGGGTGATGGGTGGATGAAGATTTGTGACATGGCTAGTTGTAGTATTGACATTGGTTTTATCATAAGGATTCTTCGTGCTCCCTATGTTGATGCTTGCACTAGATAAAGTTTCCCCCAGTATGGTGGTAGTAGCACCTTTGTTCTTTGATTCTGCCTCTTTTGAGATGTCTTGTTCAATAAGCATTCTCTGATAAGTGACCACTATAGATGATGTTATTTTGATTTGCTGCTCTATTGACTCTGGAATATCATGTTCTGTATGACCTACTTCCTTGAGTGCATAATGTTGGATATATTCATACATGATATCCTCAGTCTAAATTTTGGATATATCTGATCCTAATGTGGACAATTCAGTTTGACTATAGGAATCAATAACCTGCTCTTTTTGTGTAATAATGTCAAGAGTAAAGGAATCATGTTTTGAATGAAGATCATCTACATGTCCATCCAAAGAAAGCATCTCATGGGTAGATGGAGTAGTATGTGCTATGTGGATGTGGTCATAATTTGCAACATCTTGCATGGATATGAGAGTGTCCATTAGATCGTTGTAGTAGCTTGGAGATACAAATTCTTGATCTTGAATGATTTTGGAATTGCTTTTGACATGCTTTGGATCAAGTTCTTGACATGGGCCAATTTTAAAGGATGGATTTCTTATAAAGGGTTCTTGGATATCTTCATTAGGCATGGGAAGTGGCTCAATATTCTCTTGATATTTGAGTGGATTTGGATCAATTATGGAGTTGAATATTCCTTCAATATCTGTAACCATGAGGTCAAAGGATGTCAATATATCTTGGGAAGGACCATTGCTAGACTTCAGTGAAAGATGTTGATCATGATTTTGAATAAATTCTTGTGATATGTCCTCTAACTCATTAAGTGATGTAGAGACATTTTCAATATGATCATTGGTCGATGGATCGTGGATTATGTCAATAGGATCAAATAATTCTAACACTCCTTGAAGTAGATCATTGCTAAATATTGTTGAGGGGTTTTGATCATGACTAAAGAGTGACTCTTGATGTATGTTGAGTTGATCTTCAGATGAGGTAGAAAAATATTCAAGGTGCTCATTGATGGATAGATCTTGATCATTATTTTCAGCAATTGTGGAGGAGATATTGTCACTGCTATCGCTAGTGGTTGAACCCTGATCATTGTCCCAAATAGTTATTATTTTTTGGTCAATAAGGTCTTGGATGATATTTTTGAGTTGAATACAATTTGATGTTGTGTATCCTTTTATTTTATGAAAAATAACAAAGGTGCTTCTTTTTATACCTTGGTGGTTTAACTTGAGGCTCTTGATAATTTTCATAAACAAGGATTTTGATGAGATTTTCTTGTACCAACCATTGCATAACTGATTTGATTGGTTCCCCAAGTGGTGTGTATTTTTTTTTTGTTACCTTGTGAGATTTGTACTTTAAATTGGCCTTGTGGTGATTGATTTTGGAGATGTGGTGATTGATCTTTGAGATGTGGTGATTTGGTTTTTTGTTGATGTTGTTGATCTTGATATCCAACTTCTTGGCATTGGAGATATTTTTCTTGATGTGGTTGTGGACACAACTCAATTCTTTGATGACATGGTTTAACCAATGGAAGAGTGTATTGATTTTGGGGTGGAGATGTCTCTTGGCGCAATGAGTCAATTATTTTTCCAAGTGAAGCAATTTGATCCCGTAAAATTTGATCTTGCACCCTTGATATAGTTGATTTGGTTTTTGTTCAAGCATATTTGGAATGTCTACTTGTGGTGTTTGCATGAGATCATGGACAAATTGATTTTGGACAATGTTCTAATTAGGGATGATGTTTAGATTTGGCATTATAGGTTGAAATTGAACATTGTTGTGGTTGGAAATCACATTGCCTTGATTTAGGTAACTTTGATTTTGCATGGTGTTATGTTGACTTGGATCAATACATTGAGTCATTAACATATTGTTTGGACTTTGAACAACATTTGTATGATTCACAAACATATCTATCCCAAAGTTTACCAAGTGTGGATTTGAAATGTTCATGTTTGGTAAAGTTGTACTTGGTATGTATGGATTTAGTGGGATAATGTTGTTTTGTTGAAGACTCATGCATTGATTGTTTGGTTGATAGATTTGTAGGTTTGGATTTTTATTTGAATATACCATAGGGAAAGGTGTTCCAAAATTTAGATTGGGAATAATCACATTTGTTGTACCATTGAGACTTGTAGGAGATAATGATCCCATGTATGGATTGTTTAAATGTGAGTTTTGATAATCAATTGGCATTGTAAGGATTTGATAGTTTGGTTGATCTAGATTACTAATGATGTATGAATCAAGTTTATATTCCATGTTCTTCTTGTGTTTTGACCTTGTTGACCTCTAAGGGATTTAGGACCAATGATGAGATGGAGGATGAAAGGGTGAGTGATATGGGTGTTGAACTTTTAGGAACTTTGGAACAATGCTAAACTCTAGAATTTTTTGGATTTTTTGATTTTTGATTTTATTTGGTTTGGTTTGACTTGGATTTGATTTGGATTTCATAATGAACTCATAAACTCCAAGAGGTTAGATGTTTTCTTGAACTGAATTTTTCCACAAGGTGATAATTTAACTAAGTGTATGAAGAAGGATTCATCCACAAACATTTAGCCAAACAAGGATATTTTGATGTTGATTTGAAGGATTTTACCAAAAGTATAGTATGAATGATTTTTCCAAGATTCTAAGAGTTGTTTGTGAGATGGGTTTTCATTGATGTTTGAGATGGATGAAATGATTGGTTGTTTTGATCCTAAATGAACCTAAGAGGGACTTGTTTACAAGACCAAGGCTTTGAAGAACATGATTTTCCCTAAGAGTACTCCAAACCAAAAGATCAATGTTTGCTCAAAAGACCATAAGAAAAAATATAAACAAGCACATGTGTGGGGTTCAATTGATTTCATCTTGATTAATGAATTTCTTTTACCACAAACACTTTCTTGCTTTAGATTTTCAAACTAAATGTCCAATGTCCCAATTTCTTCTCATCCCATAAAGTCTATTATGTGGAAATTGAGGAAATCAAGGCAATATTTCCCTAATGTTGACTTTAGTAAGAGAAAATTGAAATGTAAATCCAAATACTTAGAAGCCTCTAAGGATGAAATCCCTAGGGACAAGTAGTAGCACTTGGATTTTTTCAAAAGTATTTGCCTCTTCTAAGGGTTTCAAATTTGATGTCCTTGTTGAATGTTTGTTTTCAATATTTTGGATACAAACAATGTGTTTAAATGACTCAAAATTGCACAATCCTAGGATGGAAAAGAAAATATTTGTTGAATTTCCCACTTGGATAAATCCAGCTGTGCTTATTTAGAGCAGATGACTAGAAGCTTGACCACACTAGCTCCCCTCCACGACACCCACTTCTATGGGTCAACCAAGCTTCAGTTCTCATGAATCTCCCATGACAAACATTTCATCTCTACAAAGAATCACAAGTATGTGGGACAATTCCGAAGTTCCGACCTCCTAACACCAACAAATATTAGGATTTTTGGCTACTAAACAAGGGTTCATAATAAGTGCATCTGGTTCAAAGGACACAATGATAAAATCAATCAAGAGGTCTCCCAACCCTTAGAACAAGGGATTTACGCATCATAAAGATATTGAGGGAGAGCTATCATGCATCACTAAGTTGATTACAAACTTTCCTTGCAACTGCAAATTTGTATAGCAATTCAGAAGAGCTTGGCTTATGCTCGTTACCGCTTGGGTCATTCCCTTGGGGTGAGTACTTTTTCCCACCAAGGAAGGCCCTCTAAAGGTAAATAAAAGTGAATAAGCACATTCATAGTTTGATCAATCTTTTTTGACGTGAACAAAGAGAGAACACACACAATGTACTCACTCACACTAGCAAGATTTTGTTCAATTTTAAGGAACCCAAATTGAAGTGTGGATGCAATCTTTTATACAACTTAATATCACCAAAAGACTTTTGATTCTCAAGATCATTGTGAAGCATGAGAGAAGTGCATATGCCTTTTAAATGATATTAACTTGTAAAAAATATTGCAAAACATGAAAAACACATGTTCATTTTAACTTCAAAAGCAATAATGGATTCTTTTTATAGCACCAAGATGAAGTGTGAAGTTTGTTTGTTCAATTTTTAGATCCAAAACCAACTCTAGTAAGTTCCTAAGGTTCTTTTTAACCCTTTGATTGTTCTTTTTAAAGCCCAAATGAAATTTATTTGAATCCTAAAAACTTGAAGATAACAAAGGCCTTAAAATGGGATTATAATTGCTCCCAAAGTGTTTAAAGATACTTGATACAATCATATGATGATGCCATAAGAAGTCTTCTCCTTGTTGCCTCCTTTTCCTAGACAATGGATATCAAATTCTTTTCACTTCAATGCCCCATGCTACTCTTAAAACCTAGAATCCATGCTCAAAATGTTAGATGAGATCAAGAAACAATAAGATATGAGGGTTAGATGAATGATTAAGCATAAAAACCCTAAAATTTAGATCATGTTACAAGGTGTTTTGAATTTAAGTGTAAAATTAAAAAATTTAACTCTATAAAATTGAGAAACACTTACACCATTTCATAGCTTATGAAATTATACCCCATTTAAAAAAAAAGCTTCGAAAAAGACCTTTGTATGACCAAGATATGGCCATTTTACGATTGACTATAAAAGCTAAAACAGCAGACTAGATGTGCTAAAACAGCTGACCAGATAAAGCAAAACAAGCACCAAATGTGCTAAAACAAAGTGACTAAAATGTGCTAAACAATGACCGATGCAGCTAGAACAGAGGTGAATGCATTGAAGATGTCACAAATGCACTATATGATCAAGTGGATGCCCAAAAGTCACCACCTATGCACTGAAAGAAGCCACGGTACAAATTGAGATTAACGAACAAACTTGTTGAAAAATACGCAATTGACCAAAAAGACGGTTTAATTTGAGATTTATTCCCTCCTTCCAAGGCCAAAATGTGAATGGTGATCCTAGGCCCGCACAAACACACAAATTAGTCCCATATGCAAGTTAGAAACAACATTCCCCATGAAATTCATTTGAGATATCAAGAACAAGAAATAAATGAAGAACATGAATAAAAACTATCTAATCTTGCTCAAAATAAACAAACTCTCAATCCCATGGGGGAATTGGTGCCAATTTGATGTGGAAAATGGCCCTTTCCCAATTCCTTGCAAGCTTGATGATCAATGGATGAAGGCTGACACTCCTTGTTGAAATTTTGTCATAACCTAGCTATGAAATCATGAAAATAGATGAAAATGGATAAAGATGGATGAAGATTTCCCAAAAACTTGAAGATAATAATGTTGCATAAAGTTGTGGATGAAAATGCCTAAGCTTGTGGATCAAATGCCTAAGATTGTGGATGAACTTGTGGATCCAAAATCCAAATGAGAGCCTTCTATTTATAGAAGAGAATGATGGAGGAATGAGCAAAAGGGATGAATGTGGGATAAATCACCAACCAATAGCATAATGCCACTTGTCAACATGTGAGTGGACAAAGGTGGAGCACATTTGGATGAATGTGCACATTAATGCAATTAGGTGGAAATTCAAATTTGGAGAAGTGACATGTTGGAGGGAGATGAAAGATGAATTAAATGCCACTTGGCTCAAGAAAAGGACATGTAAGAGGCCTTTAATGTCTTGTTGGATGGACAAGTACTTTTGGAGGGAGATTTCAAATTTGAGGAATATTCCATCTTTGATGCCTTTTTGAATGAAAATAGGGATTTAATAAATCAATTAAAATGATTTTCATGAGCAAGTTGTAAAATCTAGAGGATTTGAGGGATTAAGATTAGGATTAATCGAGATTTGATTAATTTAGATGATAATTAGTTGATTTGACACTTTGACTTAGATATTTGGATTTATTTAAATCAAAATGAGAGGAATATGAATATTAGATTTAATTATATAAGGGTTGGATTTATTTA
>VDFB02270651.1:455382447-455629821 GCA_007258455.2 Sequoia sempervirens
AAAGACACTCCACGATGTAGTAGAGACCTATAGCTTCATGAATAAAAGTCAACATAGTTTAGATAGGGACCTATTGTTGAAGGTACCCGCAACACTCACTAGTCAAAAAATTCATTTTTTTCTGCCAACTTAATTGCATGCTATCAACATACATTATATTTTTCTATATATGCAGCCAGTTGCCTATCATTTCATTGCATGTAGCTTGACTATCACATCACACATCACATTCCTTGATTTCCATGCATTTAGGAAATCATTTCATATCCCATTAGCCGTACATTTCGTAACCTTTCATTACCATGTGCCACCTATTGTTTCATCCATAACTTATTGCAATTAAGCAAACACCAAATCATAATTAAGTCGTGGACACTCCTAATCAACTTCACATGAGTTGAGTTAAGTTCACTTCACATTGACATGTACACATACTATTTTTCCATAATTAAACATTGATTATATTATTTTTTTGACATATTTGCATTTAATTCTACATGCTTCATACTCATTATCTTATTTCCACTACATTTAATCAAACCCTCCACCTAGTAAAGTAACATTAAGTGAGGTCACGTAAAGGTTTCAGTTGGGGGAGAGTACAATTTTCCAAGGTATTAAAAAATGTTGCCACCAAAAACACCAAATATATTTCTGTCATTTTTTCAAAGCTTTTTTCATTTTTTTCCCAATGCTAAGCCATGATCTAAGCTAATTTAAACTATAACAGACAAGTGTAGCAGTTGAATTTCAGGAATTCAAGTATAATAGATAGGAAGGATTGCTGAGGTTAAAGTTGTGAGCTGAAATTTGCAGAATTTGAACAAAATGAAGTAGTTTATCATCATGGGAGGAGATATTATTTGCAGAGAACCTTTTGCACACTAGCAAATATTAGAAGATAGGTTATTCTTGCCTATTTTTCAAAAATGTAGGATGGTTGGACTATTTCCTAAAGTTGACAGAGTATAATGAAGATATGATAGAACAATTTGCAGAGACATTTCAACATGATGAAGCCACTATTCGAGGGCTAAAGGTAGATGCTTCGAAAGCTACAATTGCAAAGATATCTGGTCTACCAAGAGAAGGAGCTGAATTCCTTGTAAGGGAAAATGTAGTAGCTTCCAAGGATGAATTTAGAGAGCCTAGAGAGAACCTTGATTCAACATCCCAAGGTACCAAAATATTATCACTGCCATGGGTATGGGCTTCTTCTACATCTAATATTGCCAAATACCTTACATGTGATGGTAGATAATCTCTTTTATAAACAATGCATTTCAAACTTTTGAGTCAGCTTCATCATGATATAAGGGTTAATGTGCCCAATTTCCTTTATAACCTATTGAAGAGAATGGGATCTAAATGCAAACAAAAAAGAAACACCACAACAATGTCACACTATTGTTTAGTTACCTTACTTATGAAAAGAATTCTAAGGTTTCAATACCTATATGTTTCTTGGGAAAGCTTTTTAATTTGTGATCATATTAGTAATATTATTGAAGAATCGGTTGTTCTAGAGAATTTGGAATCACTCGTTGCATCATTGAGGGAAATGCCCTCTAGTTCACTCGTTGCTTCACCTACCTACAATAAGGGAGAACCAGAGGAGAAAATTTTGTGAAGGTCACCACCAACAACTTCTGAGCAGCCTGTAGTAGAGGATGTATAAGAAACCCCAACTTCTTCCAAGAAACAAAAAACAAGAAAGAGGAAAGGTGGAACTTCCTCTACACCAAAGCAAGTGCAGAAGAAGAAACCCACCTAGTCAAGGCATTCACATCGTCTGAAAAAGAAGGGTGTTATGAAGGGTAGTTTCAAGAAATAGGAGGAAGAAATTATTGTGACAGTGGAAGATTCAGACCTGAAAGAAAATGTGTTCTAAGGATGTGCATACACCTGTTAAATGAAAATGGCATTTTTCAACCACCTTTGAATCTGATTCAGAAGATATTTTTGTTAATAATAAAACAAGGAAAAGGATCCCACAAAGCCCTGATGGTGAGGGTTGTGAATATATTAAGGTTGGTGATGACTAATTTTTGGAAAAAGATGATTTATTTCTAAAAGAAAGGAATGCAAAGAAAGAGTTATAGGGGGAATTAGAAATAATTAAATAGTTATAGGAAATAGTAAGGGCATATGAACAAAGAGACAAGGAAAGGGACTTGAAGATTAAAGAGTTGGAGGAGAAACTTCATAGCTATGTGCATGGGTCTAAATTGGACTTGCTTGCATAAATTTCCATAGTGAAGGAAAGAAACATAGAAATCACAGCTGAAAATGTAAGACCCCCTATTACAAGAACTACAACTTGTCATACTACTATGTCTCTAGGCTACCAATTGTGGAAGGTAACTCAAGAATTCTCTCAATAGATAGAAAAATGAGAGAAAGAAAAAGAAAGAATGGTTTCAAAACATACCAGAGTATTGGAGAATAAAGATTGAGTTGAGAAAGTTGATAGTTAAGGTTGAGGAAATAACTTCATGGTTATGCTTGAAAGAACCCACAAGTACATGGACATTGCAAAAGAAAAAGTACTTGAATCTTCATGGGTACCTCTTACTTTCTCTCCACATATGCTTCTCTACCTAGTACCAATTGGATAGGGGAAAAGAATGAAGAACGAGAAGAAGTTGATGATGTCAAGTGGTAGAGACTTTCATGTTCTAAAGGTTTTTACTTGAGACAAAAAAAATAAGTGGATGTGATCACATACCTCAAGGAGATGACCTTGTAGTACAACCTCCAGTCTTCAAATCTCTTTTCTTGAGGACAAGCAAATGATCAGTTAGGGGGAATGATGAGGCCAATTATTAGTTAGTTTTATGTTATTTTAGTGAATGATTTTAGACATCTCCAGATACTTATTTCTCATATATTCTTGAAACTTTACTATCTTTTATGATCATTATGCAAACTTGGACTTGGTTTAAAGTCTATGGAAATATGATTATGATATCATAGTTATTACATGGTTAATATGTGGATATGTATGAAATGCAATGAATATTTGTATTTAAGTTATGGTTATTAGTATTGTGTAGATTTTGTATGAACTAACTCTTTGTAGCTAAGGAGCCAAAGCAAGCAGACTGTAGCCCACAACAACTAGGAGGCACAACCCACAGCTAAAGGGAGTTTCAAACAACAATGCAAGGGAAGATAGAAGAACACAACAGTTTCACAATTAGAGGAGTCTATTTGTCAGGATGATTATGAATCATCAAATAATTTAATAAGACTACTAGAGGAGAATAATTCCACCCCGATTAGGAATCCAACATGACTGTTTCTATAGTCTATGTTACAGTTTAAACCATTGCCAAAGAGTTATAGTTCTATTCCAATTATTCTACCTTTTCAGTTGTGTTTTAGTTACTCAAACTTTATCATGATCTATTTTTTAGGCAGCGGTGATTTATGATTATATTTTTGTTTTGAGTCCTTGTTCTAATAAGACTCCCTTGCACCTATATGAATGGTTTGATGGCTGATTTAGCTAGTGAGTTGAAATAGCAAATATAGCAAATAGATATGTTTAGATAAATTTTTTTTTGCATAGATAATGTTTTATTTTTCAATCATGATCTTATGAATAAGATATTCCAGAAGAATCTCTTTGGATTGTGATATCTTAAGTTATGCAATGAAGATATTTTTAGTTATTATTATATTGAATTAGTTTGAGGAGCTAGATTTGAGTTATCCTATGGAGACAATCACTTGAGCAAGGACCACTCAAGGTAATTGTTCCCCACTTTACTTTGTGAATATTTATTTCTGTTAGAGTAGTTATTTTCATGATTATGCTTGTCTTAATTAGATTCTTCATGGGGTGAATGTGAATAAGATCTTGTCTTGTATGCATGCTTTAATTTCTTCCATGCATTGTCCTCCAGAGTTAGTCAAACTAGTCAAGTTAGCAATATTGGTTAGTTACATAATTCAGCATTACTTATTTTTACTATTGTGCAATTTATGATTTCTAGCATGCGTAAACACCTATGCTAGGATGATATAGGTAGTGAAGAGTCTCTAAATGCACATACATTGCCAACAATCAAAAGCTTACGTTAGCCCTAGTTGATAATTAAAATGAAGGTCTTTCAAGGGTTTAGTGGACTTTTCAGTAGGACTCCCTCTAAATTGTGTGTTTTACACCAAGTTTTTTGAATTAGTGGGCCTCTACATGTATAATGGATTTTTAATTACCATGAGTTTAGTATGGATTTTGGGTATGGATTTAGCTTTTTCAAGGAATTCATCAAACTAGGGTTCCATGATGCATGTTGGATTTTTTTATATTTATATATTTTTAGACATTTTAGAGTTTTTAGAATAAATAAACTAGTTTCACATGAAGGGGAAGACAAAGTGCATACAACAACCTAGATTATTCAAGTGGGTTTGCACACACTTGTGATCCCAATGAAAATATATAGTATAGGTATGGAATGTATGGCACATGAGGAGACACTAACCACTTTTGATCCTCAAGATCACAAAAGGGTGTAAGAGGAGATCATATATAGCCTACAATCCTATTTTTAGGGGCACACAGTGAGTAACTTTTTGAGGCTAACCAATTATTAGTACATCACAAGTACATATGACTAAATTACTCTAATTATGATTTCACATGGTTTGATAAGGGGATTCCTCACTAAGGGGATTCAAAAACTTCAATAAAATTTTGTAGCATGGAAAATTTTGGGAGAAAATGCTTGAAATGATTGTCAATTTTATCAACAACTATTGAGTTTTGTAGCAAGGGAATAACGTCTTGATATAAATAATTTTTGGATCATAAAAAGGAAACAAAGAAGATAAAATTCATTCAAACAAGGGAATGGATGCATTTTAAAAGAATAATTTTTTTTTGATATATTTTTTATAAAAAAATTAGTACCATTTTATTGTTGAAATAGTTCATAAAGTAAGGTTTATGAAATGTGTCGATGATAAAAATAATAGCTCTATAATCCTAAATGATAGATTGTAAACATAATCTCATGTCAATTTCAACCTAAGATAAACTAAAACTCATAATTAAAATGGAAAATTAACTACCATTTCATAAGAAAGGGCGAGTCTTCTCCACTTTAGGCTCTATCAAAGCTAGAAGGGCGATCATTGAGGTTGATTATATAATAATTAAATGGAAAAAAAAAAATTGGCCTTAAAATAAACCATACCCTATGTATATGAAAGCTCAAAGAGATTGTAACTAAAATTATTGTATGTTGGTTTACTGATGTTAATACCTATAAATATCTCTTGAGTAGATGATGCATGCCATATATAAAAAAATCCCTAATGATCTTTTTAACTTATAAGTATATTTCATACATAACTATAAATGAATAAAAAATACATAACTTTCAAGATATAATGTTATATATGGACTCCCATGTGACTTTTTAGGATTAAACTTGAAGGTTGTGCAAGCTAGTAGAAAAAGTAAAATAACTAACATGAAACTGTGAATGGTGATCATAGCCCCATACAAACGCAAAGAACAAACACACAGTTAGTCCCATATGCAAGTTAGAAACAACATTCCCCATGAAATTCATTTGAGATATCAAGAACAAGAAATAAATGAAGAACATGAATAAAAACTATCTAATCTTGCTCAAAATAAACAAACTCTCAATTCCATGGGGAAATTGGTGCCAATTTGATGTGGAAAATGGCCCTTTCCCAATTTCTTGCAAGCTTGATGATCAATGGATGAAGGTTGATACTCCTTGATGAATTTTTTTCATAACCTAGCTATGAAATCATGACAATGGATGGAAATGGATAAAGATGGATGAAGATTGCTCAAAAACTTGAAGATAATAATGTTGCATAAAGTTATGGATGAAAATGCCTAAGCTTGTGGATCAAATGCCTAAGATTGTGGATGAACTTGTGGATCCAAAATCCAAATAAGAGCCTTCTATTTATAGAAGAGAGTGATGGATGAATGAGAAAAAGGGATGAATGTGGGATAAATCACCAACCAATAGCATAATGCCACTTGTCAACATGTGAGTGGACAAAGGTAGAGCACATTTGGATGAATGTGCACATTAATGCAATTAGATGGAAATTCAAATTTGGAGAAGTGACATGTTGGAGGGAGATGGAAGATGAATTAAATGCCACTTGGCTCAAGAAAAGGACATGTAAGAGGCCTTTAATGTCTTGTTGGGTGGACAAGTACTTTTGGGGGGAGATTTCAAATTTGAGGAATATTCCATCTTTGATGCCTTTTTGAATGAAAATAGGGATTTAATAAGTCAATTAAAATGATTTTCATGAGCAAGTTGCAAAATCTAGAGGATTTGAGGGATTAAGATTAGAATTAATCAAGATTTGATTAATTTAGATGATAATTAGTTGATTTGACACTGACTTAGATATTTGGATTTATTTAAATCAAAATGAGAGGAATATGAATATTAGATATAATTAAATAAGGGTTGGATTTATTTAATTAAAAGAGGAACATTAGGACTAATCAAATAAAATGATTTATTTAATTAGGAGAAGACAATGATTTAATCAGATAAAATTGATTTATTTAATTAAGAGATGAAATGTGATGAATTTAATTAAATAAAGATTATTTAATTAAATGATTAGTAAAGGAGATGATTTAGGATGAACTGGTGTTAGTAAATCAGGATCAAGTGTGTGAGATCAATTAGTATAATTTACGTGTCTACATTTTTCCCCTCTTTGAAGTAATGTACCTATTGCATTGGTTCAACGAATAACCTTGTTAAGATCAAAATTAAAAAAAATCAATTTTTTTAGATGCCCCGCTGCTGCTCCAACAGAAAAATTACGCTGGTATACTGCCCCCTCGAAAGATCAAACAAAAATTTGGATTTTGGGTCGAGCTTGTGATAAAGATTCAAGATCAGTTCAGCTTAGAGAGCACTAGAAAGCTCAAATGTTTGATGTAGACAATTATGACGATGTAGACAGTTCATCAGCCATGGGTAGCCTCATGTATATTTTGATATATTACACACACTTGATACTTGGATAGAAATGTTAGTAAATATAGAAGAAAGAAGAAATGAGATGATGACAAGAGGATCCAACAAGTCCATGATCTATGAGACTTTATTAGAGATAATGATGAATGATGATGATGTATTGCTTATCAGGAATTGGGATTTTAAAAGGGCTTACTTACCTTATGTTTGATAACACACATAGATACGATGCATCAAGGTATAAAGAACTAGGATGGAGTTGTACCTAGTGTGATGGACTTTGACTCGACAATCAAATAGGAGTATTCTTGTTTACACCTGACATACAAAAACCTTGCTAGGTTGCACTTCAAAAGTTTCAAACATCTCAAACCAAAACATGGAAAGGTATAACCTATCAATGCAATAGTCAAAAAGTTTCCACAAAACACCTTCCATACATACCTAACAAAGCAAGTATTCGCCAAGTTATATTACAAGAACGTCCAACAAGCACATCAAACAAAAGATAATGATCAATGCCCCATTCTTTCTCTCTAAATCATTTTGATTAGACATCATCCAAAGGTCATTGGGATGAGTGCAATAAGATAAACAAAAAAGAATAGATCAAGTACATAAACAAGCCAATGTTCTTCATACCTCTAGCCAAAGGGATGTGTTTTGTTTAGGATAAGAATCCAAAGTGATTGCCAAAGATAATGCCCATTGTAGGAAGGATGCATCTTAGGACATGTTAGTGGATGGTGGCAAGTTGATAGGTTGTTTGAAAGGTTGTTGATATAAGGTCAATTGACATGTTTGCAAATGATCAAGAGTTTTATTTTGCATTTAAAAGTTGTTTTGATTTTGAATTTGAATTTGAAGTTTTCTTTTGTTGATTGTTGTGGTTGTTTTATGTTTGTATTGCCAAAGGGTGAGTGTGACAATTTGTTTATTATGGATGAGATTATTGTAGGTGAAAGCAAAATGGGACATATGGATTTTTTCAAATATTTGGATGTTTTTGGTGTTTTGAAATGTTTTGAGGTTGTTTTTGGTATTTTTGAGGTGTTTTACAAATGTTTTGATTTTTCAAATTTTTAATGTTTGTGTTTTTGAGATTTTGTTATTTTTTTGGATTTTGTGTCTCGGGGGCTGATCAAAGATTAGCCTTTCCTACCGTTTAAGCTCAGAGACGACGTAGTTCAGATAGCATGTTTTTGACATTTTCTAACTTTTTGACCTATTTTGGGATTTTGATATGTTTTGGATGTTTTTGGATTTTCACATGATTTTGACATTTTGGATATGGATGTGTGATGATATCAGTGCTCTACTTGGGATCTTGTTGAAAACCAAGCTAAGGTTGATTGATCAGATTGATGGATTTCTGATGATGATAACATTGTTGAGGATACACAACAATGCAAAGAAGGTGTTAAGCAACACAAGGATTGGGAAGGATATCCCAAGATGATGATGGATTGATTGGGTTTGATTGATCAAGATTTTGAAGCTTGATTGAAAAAAATTGTTTGAATGATTTGATGTGACATTGACGCAAATTAGATGCGACCGATATTGATTGTTTGGATTGATGTTTGATGAAAATTAAAGCTTGATAAGGAACATATTCTCGTCAAAATGTGCCATGGGCTAGTGATTTGTATTTTGGATCACAAATGCTTTGACCAATTTGATTTCATGTTTCCAATAGTCACTCACCACATAAGTTGCAGGATATAGATCAAGATTTATTCTTGAAGCAAGATGTACATATTTTCCCTAGTGTCTAGCAATGTATGGAATGCCATGGGTGGATGCTTGGATAGATGTATGGATGGAGGGATATGGATTATCTTGCAATAAGATAAGGTGTTCAAATAGAGGATTCTCATTTGGATAATGCTTCATGGCTCAACTAATGTTAGGATAGGATAGGATCAATGAAAATGACCCATGTCAAGATTTTTACTATAAGCAAGTGAAAAGTGTGCACCAAACTTTGTCAAGATCAAGATAATTTGGAAGATGGATGTAGATGGATGAAAATGGATTGGATCATGGTTTATGGATGAATGGATTTATTATGGATGAGATGGATGGAATGTTGAATTTATTATGGATGGGATGAGATGCTTTCACCTGAATCAACACATGTAGATGCTCAATTCTACACATGACACTATTTTCCAGGTTTTCATCATGGTACCTGTCCAAAGTGCCACCATAGTGGTTTTCACTAGAGGAGATTTTTTTCTTTATTGTTTTTAATCCTTTTTTTTTATTTTTTTGGATTTTTTGATATTTTTATTTTTCTCTATGAAATATTTTAAGCTCATGTTGAATCACCCGATGGTGTTGATGTAGATACTTTTTCATAATGTGCATTGATATCTTCACTTGGAAAAGTTGTTTTTCCAAGATATGTGCACTTGAATACAACTTTTGAGATTTCTGATATGCTTTGTTGATACCGATTTAACTTTTCTTTTGTGCCACATTGTGATAGAGTGCCTTCTGAATCCTTATGATGAAGGGTTGTTTCCAATACATGGTCAATGTGAGAATTGGATATCATGCATGGAGGCGTGGATGGAGTGTGTTTAGGAATAAAAGATGGATTGGTTATAGTTTGGAACCTTTGACTCTCCAAACTTGGGAAGATGAGCAATGATGGGTGGACATGAAAGTGTGCATGGAATTAGGACCAATCTACTTGATATACTTTGTACATCACTTGAGAATCCTTATTTTTCCTTTGTGGACATCTTTGATGGATACTTTTCCCTTTTTTATTTTTCCCCATAGTTTCTTTGACTAATGGAGTTTGATAGGGATATTCTTTCTTTGTATATTTTGGTATCCATGTGTATTTGATTTTTCCATTATGCTTCTCAACTTCTTTTTCTTTGATAACTTTCTTCATGCTTTGATTCAAATCTTTTTTTTGATGTTTGTACCAATTCATGGATGGGTTGATGGGTGGATGAAGAATCGTGACATGGCTGGTTGTAGTATTGGCATTGGTTTCATCATAAGGATTCTTCGTGTTCCCTATGTTGATGCTTGCACTAGATAAAGTTTCCCCCAATATGGTGGTAGTAGCACCTCTGTTCTTTGATTCCGCCTCTTTTGAGATGACTTGTTCAATAAGCATTCTCTGATAAGTGACCACTACAGATGATGTTATTTCGATTTGCTGCTCTATTGACTTTGGAATATCATGTTCTGTATGACCTACTTCCTTGAGTGCATAATGTTGGATATCTTCATACATGATATCCTCAGTTTGAATTTGGGATATATTTGATCCTAATGTGGAAAATTCAGTTTGATTGTAGGAATCAATAACCTGCTCTTTTTGTGTAATAATGTCAGGAGTAAAGGAATCATGTTTTGAATGAAGATCATCTACATGTCCATCCAAAGAAAGCATCTCATGGGTAGATGGAGTAGTATGTGCTATGTGGATGTGGCCATAATTTGCAATATCTTATATGGATATGAGAGTGTCCATTAGATCATTGTAGTAGCTTGGAGATACAAATTCTTGATCTTGAATGATTTCAGAATTGCTTTCAACATGCTTTGGATCAAGTTCTTGACATGGGCCAATTTTAAAGGATGGATTTCTTATAAAGGGTTCTTGGATATCTTCATTAGGAATGGGAAGTGGCTCAATATTCTCTTAATATTTGAGTGGATTTGGATCAAATATGGAGTTGAATATTCCTTCAATATCCGTAACCATGAGGTCAAAGGATGTCAATATATCTTGGGAAGGACCATTGCTAGACTTTAGTGAAAGATGTTGATCATGATTTTGAATAAATTATTGTGATATGTCCTCTAACTCATTAAGTGATGTAGAGACATTTTCAATATGATCATTGGTCGATGGATCATGGATTATGTCAATAGGATCAAATAATTCTAACACTCCTTGAAATAGATCATTGTTGAATATTGTTGAGGGGTTTTGATCATGACCAAAGAGTGACTCTTTATGTATGTTGAGTTGATCTTTGGATGAGGTAGAAACATCTTCAAGGTGCTCACTGATGGATAGATCTTGATCATTATTTTCAACAATCGTGGAGGAGATATTGTCACTGCTATCGCTAGTGGTTGAACCCTAATCATTGTCCCCAATAGATATTATTTTTTGATCAATAAGGTCTTGGATGATATTTTTGAGTCAAATACAATTTGATGTTGTGTATCCCTTTATTTTATGAAAATAACAAAGGTGCTTCTTTTTATACCCTGGTGGTTTAAATTGAGGCTCTTGATAATTTTCATAAACAAGGATTTTGATGAGATTTTCTTGTACCAACTATTGCATGACTAATTTGATTGGTTCCCCAAGTGGTGTGTATTTTTTTTGTTACCTTGTGAGATTTGTACTTTAAATTGGCCTTGTGGTGATTGATTTTGGAGATGTGGTGATTGATCTTTGAGATGTGGTGATTTGATTTTTTGTTGATGTTGTTGATCTTGATATCCAACTTCTTGGCATTGGAGATATTTTTCTTGATGTGGTTGTGGACACAACTCAATTATTTGATGACATGGTTTAACCAATGGAAGAGTGTATTTATTTTGGGGTGGAGATGTCTCTTGGTGCAATGAGTCAATTATTTTTCCAAGTGAAGCAATTTGATCCCACAAAATTTGATCTTGACACCCTTGATATAGTTGATTTGGTTTTTGTTCAAGCATATTTGGAATGTCTACTTGTGGTGTTTGCATGAGATCATGGACAAATTGATTTTGGACAATGTTCTAATTTGGGATGATGTTTAGATTTGGCATTATAGGTTGAAATTGAACATTGTTGTGGTTGGGAATCACATTGCCTTGATTTAGGTAACTTTGATTTTGCATGGTGTTACATTGACTTGGATCAATACATTGAGTCATTAACATATTGTTTGGACTTTGAACAACATTTGTATGGTTCACAAACATATCTATCCCAAAGTTTACCAAGTGTGGATTTGAAATTTTCATGTTTGGTAAAGTTGTACTTGGTATGTATGGATTTAGTGGGATAATGTTGTTTTGTTGAAGACTCATGCATTGATTGTTTGGTTGATAGATTTGTAGGTTTGGATTTTTATTTGAATATACCATAGGGAAAGGTGTTCCAAATTTTAGATTGGGAATACTCACATTTGTTGTACCATTGAGACTTGTAGGAGATAATGATCCCATGTATGGATTGTATAAATGTGAGTTTTGATAATCAATTGGAATTGTAAGGCTTTGGTAGTTTGGTTGATTTAGATTACTAATGATGTATGAATCAAGTTTATATTCCATGTTCTTGTGTTTTGACCTTGTTGACCTCTAAGGGATTTAGGACCAATGATGAGATGAAGGATGAAAGGGTGAGTGATATGGGTGTTGAACTTTTAGGAACTTTGGAACAATGCTAGACTCTAGGATTTTTTGGATTTTGGATTTTGGATTTGATTTGGTTTGGTTTGATTTGAATTTGATTTGGATTTCATAATGAACTCATAAACTCCAAGAGGTTAGATGTTGTATTGGAATGAATTTTTCCACAAGGTGATAATTTAACTAAGTGTATGAGGAAGGATTCATCCACACACATTTAGCCAAACAAGGATATTTTGATGTTGATTTGAAGGATTTTACCAAAAGTATAGTATGAATTATTTTTCCAAGATTCTAAGAGTTGTTTGTGAGATGGGTTATCATTGATGTTTGAGATGGTTGAAATGATTGGTTGTTTTGATCCTAAATGAACCTAAGAGGGACTTTTTTACAAAACCAAGGTTTTGAAGAACATGATTTTCCCTAAGAGTACTTCAAACCAAAAGATCAATGTTTGCTCAAAAGACCATAAGAAAAAAGATAAACAAGCACATGTGTGGGGTTCAATTGATTTCATCTTGATTAATGAATTGCTTTTACCACAAACAATTTTTTGCCTTAGATTTTCAAACTAAATGTCCAATGTCCCAATTTTTTCTCATCCCACAAAGTCTATTATGTGGAAATTGAGGAAATCAAGGCAATAGTTCCTTAATGTTGACTTTAGTGAGATAAAATTGAAATGTAAATCCAAATACTTAGAAGCCTCTAAGGATGAAATCCCTAGGGACAAGTAGTAGCACTTGGATTTTTTCAAAAGTATTTGCTTCTTCTAAAGGTTTCAAATTTGATGTCCTTGTTGAATGTTTGTTTTCAAGATTTTGGATACAAACAATGTATTTAACTGACTCAAAATTGCACAATCCTAGGATGGAAAAGAAAATATTTGTTGAATTTCCCACTTGGATAAATCCAGCTGTGCTTATTTAGAGCGGATGACTAGAAGCTTGACCACACTGGCTCCCCTCCATGACACTCACTTCTATGGGTCAACGAAGCTTCAATTCTCATGAATCTCCCATGACAAAAATTTCATCTCTACAAATAATCACAAGTATGTGGGACAGCTCCGAAGGTCCGACCTCCTAACACCAACAAATATTAGGATTTTTGGCTACTAAACAAGGGTTCATAATAAGTGCATCTGGTTCAAAGGAAACAATGATAAAATCCATCAAGAGGTCTCCCAACCCTTAGAACAAGGGCTTTACGCATCATAAAGATACTGAGGGAGAGTTATCATGCATCACTAAGTTGATTACAAACTTTCCTTGCAACCACAAATTTGTATAGCAGTTCGGAAGAGCTTGGCTTATGCTTGTTACCGCTTGGGTCATTCCCTTAGGGTGAGTACTTTTTCCCACTAAGGAAGGCCCTCTAAAGGTAAATGAAAGTGAATAAGCACATTCATAGTTTGATCAATCTTTTTTGACGTGAACAAAGAGAGAACACACACAATGTACTCACTCACACTAGCAAGATTTTGTTCAATTTTAAGGAACCCAAATTGAAGTGTGGATGCAATATTTTATACAACTTAATATCACCACAAGACTTTTGATTCTCAAGATCGTTGTCAGACGCGAGAGAAGTGCATATGCCTTTTAAATGATATTAACTTGTAAAAAAGATTGCAAAACATGAAAAACACATGTTCATTTTAAATTCAAAAGCAATAATGGATTCTTTTTATAGCACCAAGATGAAGTGTGAAGTTTGTTTGTTCAATTTTTAGATCCAAAACCAACTCTAGTAAGTTCCTAAGGTTCTTTTTAACCCTTTGATTGTTCTTTTTAAATCCCAAATGAAATTTATTTGAATCCTAAACACTTGAAGATAACAAAGGCCTTAAAATGGGATTATAATTGCTCCCAAAGTGTTTAAAAACACTTGATACAATCATATGATGATGCCATAAGAAGTTTTCTCCTCGTTTCCTCCTTTTCCTAGACAATGGATATCAAATTATTTTCACTTCAATTTCCCATGCTACTCTTAAAACCTGGAATCCATGCTCAAAATGTTAGATGAGATCAAGAAACAAGAAGATATGAGGGTTAGATGAATGATTAAGCATAAAAACTTAAAATTTAGACCATGTTACAAGGTGTTTTGAATTTAAGTGTAAAATTAAAAATTTTAACTCTACAAAAATTGAGAAACACTTACACCATTTCATAGCTTATGAAATTCTACCCCATTTTAAAAAAAAGCTTCAAAAAGACCTCTGTATGACCAAGATATGGCCATTTTACGATTGACTATAAAAGTGCTAAAACAGAGACTAGATGTGCTAAAACAGTGACCAGATGCGCTAAAACAGTGACCAGATGTGCTAAAATAGTGACCAAATGTGCTAAAACTAGAGGTGAATGGATTGGAAGATGTCACAGATGCACTATAACAGATCCTAGATGCACCAAAAGTCGCCACCTATGCGTTGAAAGAAGCCATGGGTGCGCTAAATCGAGATTAACGAACAAACTTGTTGAAAAATAACGTAATTGACCAAAAAGATGTGTTTAATTTGAGATTTATGCCCTCGCACCAAAATGTGAATGGTGATCCTAGGCCCACACAAACACAAAGAACAAACACACAATTAGTCCCATATGCAAGTTAGAAACAACATTCCCCATGAAATTCATTTGAGATATCAAGAGCAAGAAATAAATGAAGAACATGAATAAAAAATATCTTATCTTGCTCAAAATAAACAAACTCTCAATCCCATGGGGGAATTGGTGCCAATTTGAATTGGAAAATAGCCCTTTCCCAACTCCTTGCAAGCTTAATGATCAATGGATGAAGGTTGATACTCCTTGATGAAATTTCGCCATAACCTAGCTATGAAATCATGACAATGGATGAAAATGGATAAAGATGGATGAAGATTGCTCAAAAACTTGAAGATAATAATGTTGCATAAAGTTATGGACGAAAATGCCTAAGCTTGTGGATCAAATGCCTAAGATTGTGGATGAACTTGTGGATCCAAAATCCAAATGAGAGCCTTCTATTTATAGAAGAGAGTGATGGATGAATGAGAAAAAAGGGATGAATGTGGGATAAATCACCAAGCAATAGTATAATGCCACTTGTCAACATGTGAGTGGACAAAGGTAGAGCACATTTGGATGAATGTGCACATTAATGCAATTAGATGGAAATTCAAATTTGGAGAAGTGACATGTTGGAGGGAGATGAAAGATGAATTAAATGCCACTTGGCTCAAGAAAAGGACATGTAAGAGGCCTTTAATGTTTTGTTGGATGAACAAGTACTTTTGGGGGTAGATTTCAAATTTGAGGAATATTCCATCTTTGATGTATTTTTGATGAAAATAGGGATTTAATAAATCAATTAAAATGATTTTCATGAGCAAGTTGCAAAATCTAGAGGATTTGAGGGATTAAGATTAGGATTAATTAAGATTTGAATAATTTAGATGATAATTAGTTGATTTGACACTTTGACTTAGATATTTGGATTTATTTAAATCAAAATGAGAGGAATATGAATATTAGATATAATTAAATAAGGGTTGGATTTATTTAATTAAAAGAGGAACATTAGGACTAATCAAATAAAATGATTTATTTAATTAGGAGAAGATAATGATTTAATCAGATAAAATTGATTTATTTAATTAAGAGATGAAATATGATGAATTTAATTAAATAAAGATTATTTAATTAAATGATTAGTAAAGGAGATGATTTAGGATGAACTAGTGTTAGTAAATCAGGATCAAGTGCGTGAGATCAATTAGTATAATTTACGTGTCTACATAAAATAATTGTCTTATTTGAATTTGAATTTAGTGTGGTGAATGAACTGATTGCTAAATATTGGTGACTTAATCTTATAGGGTGACATGACTAAGATTTAAATCTAGAGTACTTTCATATGCATAAACCTTATCCCTATTGAAATTATCTATATCAAGAGTGAAATAAAGAAGTAGGTTTGAGTTAATCTCATGTAGGATTTCATATGTAATTATTCAGATGCACTCCAAATGCTTCAAATACTTTAAAGAACAATAATTTTATGATAATATTTAAACTATTATCATAAAAAGACTCCTTTAGAAAGCTCAAAATTAATTTCACAACCTTTTTCTATATCAACTATATAAATACAAGATTCATGTTATCAAATGTAAAATCAAAGATCACATAGATATCTTGAGCTATGAAAATAAAATCTTAGAGACAATCAGGTCAATGAGATATCATTGTTGGATTAACTAACACATCACTTGATAATTAATTAATTATTAAGTCCCTTACTAATTTATTCACTTAAGCTAAACTTAGGAGTGGTTTTTTATTATTAGATTAGACTAAATTTAGGTCAAGTTGTCTCATTGCATGAGATTAAGACACTTGTCACAATCTAATCAAATCCTCATCTAGGGTTTTCCTTTTTATGTTTTTATAAGCATTCACCTTCATTATAATATTTATCCATGTAATCTAGGTATTCATTATTCAATGCATAAGACATATCAGATTCTTCTATGAATCAATTATTTCTCTCTTGGTTGCATAGCAAATCAGTTGCTTTGATCTCTTGTCTGTGATAGGTGTTTTAGTTGTGGGTAATTATAGCAAACTATGGGGTTCACTCTCAACTCCAATTTAGTATCAAAGCACCAATTCTGTGACTTCCTATCCAAATTATGAGAGATCCAACCTCGAGGGAAAAATTGGCTCATCCTAAGGCGAAATAGGCATCATCATTGAGTCTAGGATAGTTGAAAACCTAAGGAGTGCCTATCATTTAATCAAAATTTGAGAAGTTGAAAAAAATAAAAAATATTTTAACAACGAAGAATTTGTACGAAATTCTATACATACAAAATTTTGTATGCCCATATGGCCTGTACAGCCTCAACTGTCATTACTTCTCCACCTAGGTGCAAGTTCATAATTTTTATTTTTATTTTTTTGCAAAAAAAAAATTAAACATTTGCAAGAAAAAATAAAAAAGGTTTAAGAAATGGGACCACAAATTTTTAAATCCTGCACATGTTTTAAAACTATGTGTAGTTTGTACATCTTTCAACAACTTTTTATAGTTGACCGACGACGATTCCACATACCATTGGTGGAAAAATTTCATCATTGTTTAGGTGCCATCCCACCCCCTGACAACACTTAGCACACCTCAACAAACCAAATTTTGGTGTCCCCAAAACAAAAGGAAATATTCCCTCCAAATATTTCTACAAGCAACAACCAACTAACGACGAGCAAAATATTTCGCTAAAGAGAGCATATTTTGTCGATGGATTATTTTATAGGGGCATATTTTTTCCTAATGAAGAGAATATTCAAGGAATATTTTTTGACATTAGCATTGTATGGACGACACCCACAACCCCCCTCCTAGCCCCCATTTTCCCTAAAGGAGTGATTTTTTCTTTTTGGCATAACTTGGGCATACAATGTTGAAATCAAGCAAATGAAATATCATCAGAAAGCTGGTTCTAATAAATTTCTAGTGGTGTAGGTCTCATCATCAAAATTTTCTATTGGTTTATTTTATTCTTAGTCAAATTCAGATCTTCATTTTCACTTCTGAGCTCATAAATTATCACCAAAATATCCAATTTTCATGATTCTTGTGGCATTGGAAAGGTATTTCAAAGCTCTTCAAGTCTATTCATGCATATTTTCCAAAATATATCCTAGGTACATTTTATTCAAAAAAAATTATTTCACATTTTTTTCAATTACTTAGACATCTTGACACCTAGAAAGGATATGTTTGCATGAGATGACTTCATTTGATCTGATTTAGATATATTGAGGTTATTAGTCTCTGATTTTATCATTTGATGAAGTATCATGGATTTTTGTTCATCCTTCTATAGTCATCTTGGAAAAGGATAACTATGAACCTTGATAAAATGACATCCTAACACATCTTAGGTGGCTTGATCTTTTTCCTTATCTTTATGGATTCATACCTAAACCAAACACACTAGTGAGTTATTCAACATGAGGTATTATCAGTGATCATGTTGTATAGGATATATGCTTTAGTGTTGACCTTGACACTTGTATCAGACATTGACTGTCCCCACACACTTTGGGAGATCCATGGAGACCAACATATCTCTCCTTACCCAGAGGATCTTGCTAGATAGATTGTCTCATCCATCTTATAGATGCATACTTCATACCCTTTGATGACAATACTTTAGAGGAGCTTGAGTATATCACAGGTCTTGCATGTTCCAATGCTTCAATGACTTTTCTTCATGTTCCTACTCTTAAAATTGAGACTACATCATCATATTTATTGTTCCTAATCAACTTGACATTGCCACATCTTTGGTCCCTATTGGTTCAATGTAGCATGACCTTCATAAATTCTTCTAGGCATAGCTACTTGGGATTTGCATCTTGCAGACATATCATCCTTGTTTGTAGAGTCTCAAATTATAGATCTAGAGGATTAATTTGAGGATATTCATTTCCTCTTTGTTGACAACCAAATCATCATTGTTGGCCCACCATCTTCATCACCTTTATAGCTTGTTCTACATTATTCTTCACAGGATCTTAGATTAACATCATCTCTTTCTAACATGTAGACACTTGAGCACTTTTTAGAGGTACACATCATTTGGATTTAGATTGTTGATTCACCCATCTTTTTGGATTGAATTCTCCAATCACCAGTGTATTTGTTTCTTCCCAAGGGGAGAAATGTTGTTTGCAACCAGTGGATTGTGTTCTATCTTTATGTGTACATCATTGGCACAAGAGCTCTTTCTTTGTGGGGGGATTCATATCCTTATTTTTCTCTCCTATTGGGGGGACATCTATTGTACTTGTGAGATAAAAGAAATCCTTAGGGGATCACATTGAGTCCTTTCCTTATTTCCTAGTGTAATTATTTCATTCTCTTTTTGGAGAGGAGATTTTCTTGTTACCTAGATTTCCACCCATGGCTCAATCTTGCAGTGCCCATTGATAAAAAGAAGAAAGAAAATGGTACATTTACTATTCCCCTTACATTGCAAAGTCATATATACAAATGAAATAACTTGAGAGATTACAAAAACACAAATCATCACATTTATATAGATGCATGAAACATAAGAATATTTTTGTAAATTTTCTTCTGAAAAGGTTATTTTATTGATAGAAATATTCATTTAACTCACACAATCCGTGAGTTTAACTGTTACTAGCTTATTCAATGCAAATTAAAATTAACATGTACATGAATACGTAAATGAATATGAAAGAACATCATGTAGGGAGGGTAACCAGTCATTTCCTGAGAATGATTGGTTTTTGTCATGTCTTCTTATTTGGTTGTTGTCAAAGTTGTCCTAGCCTTCCTGGCTCCTTAAGGCTCATGTTTCCTGCAATAAAAAAAAAATAATGCATTAGAGCAATGCTCTAAGCAAGGAAAGATTGCACACCATACATGATCATTTACCCATTCATGTATAAATTAACCTTAATCTGTATAAAAAAAATCCATATCCTGAATGTACCAGAGAAAGTAATGAAGTTATCAGATATACTTAAAACATACATGGTTTTTTCTAACTTGTTTGCTTCATGTGCAACTACAAGTGCAATCATATTTTCAGATCAAATGAGTGGGGATAAATGTGGCTCCCATGAGGTTTGAGCCCAACTCATTATATATGCACAACTTTTAGGGTGCATTTCAATGTATTCAATGCAAAATACAATAACAATATTTTCCTATTAAAAATAGTGAGTATTGAAATTTAAATGAAGCTACAGTACCAATGCAGATATTGAGTAAAGATTCACAGTATTGTAGAAAATAAAGACTGAAATATTTTTCATCTCATTATGGTCCAATCAAAAAAGGGTTTATCATTCACAACAGTGAATTGATAGTAATAAGTCACTACTTTATGGAACCACAATGAAACAATAAAGATCAAATATGGTGACAGTCATAAGTATAAGAAATAACTATTGTTCAAGGATTGAGTTTTGTCGAGAGTATGATGCATTAAGTGATGTTCATATCAAATGAAAATCATCACTTAAGTGAGAGAAATCAGAATAGCATGGTGAGATGACTAATTCAAATTAAAGCAAGTAACTAAAAGAGAGGCATCAATTTACAATGCATTTAAAAGCAAATAGAATTTACTGTCTACAAGTATATGTAGATGATACTATAATCCATGTAATGCAATAAACAATATTGAGAGATAAATTCACCAATGACAAGTATAAATAGATTGGGAATAGCAGGGGTACAAGGAATAAATGCAAGGAAGATGTGTATTTCTGCAACAACTCATGAAAAACAACAACAATCAATATCTTTGATAATAGAAGTTTTTTGTAATGTATTTATCTATATTCAATGGAGTTATAGTGTCATCAGAGCTAAAAGGTGATGCTACCTTTCAATGTGAGCAAATACGCAAAGTTTCTAACTTGGGAATATGATTTGGGAGTTTCATGACTTTGGTTTGCTCATTTAGTTACAAAAGTCTTTCATGATTTGCTACTCGAATAATTTACAAAAAAATGTTGAAAGAATGAAAATTCAAGCTTATATAAGTTTTGAAGCTCTCAGAAGTGAATATTAAATAGAGCCCGAGCTACAATAAGAAGACTGAAGAATACTCAGGAAATGAGCTTACAACCAACAAGTTAGTGAAAAGATGTTGTTTGTGAAAGATGGAGAAAACGAGTCGGGCTTTTGAGATACATCTGTACTATGCAGTGCCATTGAATCATTTTCCAGAATTACTTTCTATTTCTTAGGGTCCTCCAGAATCATACAAAAATCAAAACATGGACTTATGAGTTTTTATAAAAACTCCATTCAAAGAATATAAAAGTTGAGCAAGAATGGAAAGGACATCATTTCATATAGAGCAGTCAACTGGGGGTATGGCTACATCCATTAAAAGAATGGTGATGAAGTATATAAAAGACACAAAAAAGCAAGAGAAATGAGAGAGCTCATGGCCTGTGAGTCAACAAGCCTTCCATAATCAGATATTTAAAAAATAAAAGGTATTAACACGTAGAAGTAAAACCCAAAAAAGAAGAATAATGGAGTTTTAAAGTTTTAGGTTGCACATGAGATAACATAAACCCTTGATTTTCAACAGAGATGTATAGCCGTGACTAAAGAATGCCACAAACAAAATAAAGTAAAGGGAACAAATATTAAATGTATTCATTTTATGAAGAGGCTCGACTTTGTGCGAAGTTTTCTTTCAGGAAACAAAATGGGGCAACAAAGAATAGCTTACCCAACAGGTGCCTTCTTTATTCTTTATTATTGTTGTTATGAAAATGCCTTCACAAGAATCAAACTATGGTCTCCGTGGCACCCAGATTATGAAAAAACATAGAAATAAAAATGAACTTGAAGAAATCTGTAAAGGTCGTGGCCAAAGAGGGCCTGTATGAGCAAAAAAAAATGGTGATATTTTCTCATATTTTTCTTCTAAAACATACTTACCAGTGTTGTCAATGAGAGAAATCGACAAAATCTATAGAGGAGTTTTTTTTTTGTACAGGATCTATTGTTGAAACGCTCGGCTGAAAGGCCAAAAGTGGCAGATGGAGCTCAAAACCCTACCCAGGCATGGCGACACCAAGTTTCTCCAAAAGCTTTGTGAAAACAAAATGAAAGATAATTTTACTTCTTTTGGTTTTAGGGTTCTCATAACCCTAATTCGACTCATGCCTTATTGGCATTTTTATCAAGTGATTTAACAAAAAATCAATGCCACTAATACCATCGTGGGTTCTATCTTTTTCAAGTTTTATTATGATTTAGGCTTTTCTCAATTTCTTTTGACTTAGTAAAATTTTGATTTATGTCTATGCCGATACATGGAGGTGAGCTCTTCATTTTTAGTTTTTTTTGCATTATTTTATATTGTAAAATGCTTGAATTTAAATGATAATCTATAAATCATTTAATTCAAGTATTACCTTGAAATGCAAAAAAATATGAATATATGCTCAAATGTGAATAAGTCTTTGAAGCTTTGTAACGTATCATATTGAAAAGCAAAGGAGATAGGCTTTGACTTGAGTTCAAATAGGAGCATGTGCTTTTGTGACTAAGTCATGAAGGGATGGGGATATATTTGTATTTATGACTTGGAGGGCATATAGGGGAGTTGAAATTTGTTTACCAACACATGGAGAAGATTTAGGAGACTCTTTATTTTCCTTTTGGAGTAATTTGAGAGCATATATGCATTAATTTATTATGCCTTTATCTTTGACATAGTCAAGTTTGGCCATTTTCACTCTTTGGAGCTCACTTCTCGGAAATCTTGTTGCTATATTTTTGGCTTTTTGAAGCCATCCGACCCCAAGAAGCTTCCAGATCCTATTTGGGTGGAACCACTTAAGCTTGGATACTTAGCCACATTTGTAACTCATTTCACAGTGGAGACCTTCATTATTTCTAGCGATTTATCTCGTCTTTTAATTCTTGCATATTAGTGTATGTGAGTGATTGATCAAGTTAGCAGTGAAATTACTTTTCCTCACAGCTTTGTCTCATAGGTTCATACCTTTCTACAACTAGTTTGTTCATGCAGGTTACTGATTGTGTCTACTTAATACATGTTGTTTGTTAATCATAAAGTTAACTTCCTTTTTACAAATTTATGTATACAGACCTGCTAGTAAAGTATTTATGCATTAACATACAACAATGAATTGTGCATACTTAGGTATATCCCAGTTTCGATCATTTGTGTCAATATTCTGTGATCATATTCTGTGATCATATACTATCTATTAGTCTTGGTGTATCACTTCATTTTACCTTCATCAACATTTTATTTTTAGCAGTTTTTCTCCCTTTTCCCTAAGAAAAATCAGTAAAGTAGTGATAACCAGCTAGGAAGTCGACCTTCTCCGGAGGTTCTTTTCCTTTTTTAGGTGACCCACAACCTAGAAAAGTTCCCATGTTTCTCTAGCTTACTAAGTTTCATAACTCAATCAAGGTGCAAAGTTTAAGAGACAACATTTCTCATCTGGTTTTCTCCTTTTCTCTATTTATGAGAGATTCATTTATTTGTACATGGGTACCTCATTAGGTGTTGTAGTCAGGATCCATCCATGCATCCATCATTGTATTCTTCATCAGGGTTTTCAACATCTCCCTAAGTTGACCTTAAGGGGGGGTGTTGGAGTAATTAGGACATCACTTGATAAATAATTAATCATTAATTAATTATTAAGTCCCTTATTACTTTATTCACTTAATCTAAAATTAAGAGTGTTTTTTTATTATATTGGACTAGATATACGTCAACTTGTCTTCTTGTATGAGATTAAGACATTTGTCACAATCTAATCAAATCCTCATCTAGGGTTCATCTTTTTGTGCTTTTATAAGCATTCACCTTCATTGTAATCATTATCCATGTAATCCAATTATTTATTATTAATTGTTCAATATAAAATGTATATTAGATTCTTTTGTGTATCAATTCTTTCTCTCTTGGTTGCATAGCAAATCAGTTGCTTTGATCTCTCATACATGATAGGTGTTTTAGTGGCAGGTGATTATTGAGAATTGTGGGGTTCACCTATCAACTCCAACAACCATAAAATAAAATTTCCTTCTCAATATTTACATAGCATCTTACAACTTGATACCCTAGATGATATTGAGAACAAATTCTCAAGATAAAAATTCAAATAGCCCTACTTCTAAATATATAAAATGTATATTTGTTGGTTTCCCCTACTAACTCACAAGTCCATATGGCACCAACACCACATATTATGTTGATCTCTCATGTATCACTTTAATTCTATGATCAACTAACTTACTATATCAACATAAATACACTTTGAAGCATATATTGCACACAAATAGAATATTTTATAGGATGAAGATAAACTTCTATAAAAGTTCTAAATTTTGAAACTTCTATAGAATAAAACAAGAGACATTTTTTTAGCAAAATACCCCCAATGAACTCTAGGAAACCATTCCCAAATCCAAAATTATTCATGTAAATGGTAGGTTGATTCCCTATTTCTCAATGATCTCAACCTTTTTTTGAGGAAGCCCATCAAGTGAAAATAAACCCTCCTCACCTTGTTCAACACGTAATTGTGCCTCAAATAAAAATTTCATTTTCAAGTTATAGCTATGTTGTTGCCCTTTGAAATGAATTGGTCAACCTCATATCATAGTGGCAATGAATTCCACTCACCTCAATGAGAAAATATGACAAGAAAAAACTTTGTACTTACCACTTTCAAGTGGTGGAATCTACAAGTGCAACAAATAGATTAAGCATTTTGAACTTGACTATAAAAAATTATGACCAAAGTTGATCTTTTTTGAGATGAATGGATCATGGGGAGTCAATGGAATAAAAGTGCATGAAGTAAAGCCACATTATACCACTTAGAGAAACTTTTTGATTAGACACATTTGGATTTCAACTCTGTTAACTTGGATACATGTGGTTCCACTTTGAAGGCTTAGGCATCAACTCTGTGCACCTATTTTTACACCATATGTTTTTTGTCTTCAATGCATAAAAAATGAGACAAATAATAAATTAGGACTAAAAAAACCCACCAAACCTCACACATAGCCATGTGGTGTAAAATAATTGGTGCACATAGTATGTACCTCTACATAATATTGACATCACCACTCTTTGAATAATTAATATTACAATCACTCAAGGACTCAAGCCTCTAGGATCACGTGCAAAACCAAAAATAAACTTCTACAAGAGAGAAAAGAAATAACATAAATTTGAAATAATGGATGCAAGATAATATTAGATCAAATGTGATCAATATGCAATTCTCAAGATTGCAATGAAATTAAATAGAATGAAATGATTTACAAATGAAAACCCTTTGGTTATATATCCAAGGTGAGACATAGGATTAGACATAATCATAACAAGTGTCTAAATCCTATGTCATGAGACAACAAACTCACAACATATTAAATGGCCTAGAAAATAAGTATTAAATGACATGATAAGATAACATAAGATCACATGATACCTAAGATTTCTAGAAAGATTCTTAGGACCTAAGTAAACTTAACATGTAAATAGGACGTATTAGTAAACTAGATAGGTAAAATACCTATTTTCACCAACAACGAATAATTATCCCCACACACTATATGTATTATGAAATGACCACCCTCGCCTTAATTAGGTTGATAGGTGTTTCCTTAGTGAGGAGCACAAGATGAAATACATAGATCAATGGTGAAGATTAAAATGAGTACTATCAAACAAATCTTGATCATAATTTTTGTAAACAATATCATAAATGCTAAGAAATGACAAGTATCTTATATTACTCTTATTATTAGTTTATTTTATTTTTATCTTCACATTTCTAATAATTTTTAAAGTGACAATGTATATGCACCCCAAGTTTTCTATTTAATGAAGAATAAATATTAGCAAAGAAAAGAAGATGAAAATGTTTGTAGAAGGCATGTCCTAACCATTAATATTTTCTCATTAATATAATATTAAGTTGAGTACTTGGAGTAAAGTAACAGAGGATTTTCATTGAACTATATTATAAGAATCTATCTCTACATATTATATGATGGTATTGTATCCATAAATTTAAGACTTGGGATTCAAATTGAAATGTTAGTTTTTTATACTAAAAAATATGCAAACCTCATAACTAAGCAACAACGGAATTCATGATAAAAGTTCAAACAATGAAACAAGAAAAATACCAAATTTGAATCTCATGGTGAAGTAGATTTTCTCCAAGGAATTTGGGATGTGGTTTCTCAATGTCTCTATAGTATGTACCTATTGAAGTCAATTGATTTCTTTACATAGGACATGTCAATTCATAGTCTTTTGGCAGGGAAGATAGATAGTGATTATTTGAGGATGAGATATATAATGGAGATTCAATGAAAGCATATTCTTAGGAGGAGAAAATGAAGGTTTTAGAATTAATTTATTTAAGTTGAATAGCTAAGATTATATTTATTAAAAATATAATTTGTTGCGACCATAAAAATATATTTAAAAATTGGGAGAGAAATACATTTATTTTTGGATGGTGGAAAGAATGTAGTTAAATTAAATAATAAAATATTATCTAATTTAATTATCCTTGTGAAGTGGAAATTGAGGTAATTAAATAATAATAATATCTATTTAAATATGGCATTGGATTAGACTAGTTAAATATTATTTATTCAATTAGTTGACGATGAAATAGATTAATTAAATAATATAATTATTTAATTAATCATTAATAATGAAACATTAGTATTGAATGTTGTTAGGATAATTTTATGTGCCTATATTTTTCCTTTCTTTGAGAAAACAAATGTTATGACTAGTAGAAGCAATGTCATTTCAAAGAAGATAAATATAGACATTTCGTGTAATATAACTACTATTAAGATGCTCCGTTCTTTTAAAAGATGAATTTTTGAATGGAATTAGGGGCACCCTCTTTAGAGAGAAAAAGGGTTAACAAGACCCATGAAGTCTCCTAGAAGGAGAATTAAGTCCAAAGGGATGAAAGATGGATGGGGATTGAAGAGATAGGAAGAAGGTGAGATGGCTAGATCTATGAAGATTGGGATGTGAGAAAATTAAGAGATAATGTTAATAAAGAATAAGATAAGGATGTCGATAGGGAGTATGATATTGATGATGTAACTTACACATTTAGACGCTCTACAGAATGGTTCGAGTAGTTAAGCAACCAATACTCAAAGGCGACAACATAATCTAAAAGATTTAATAAACTCAAACTTATTTGCACGAATCAACATTCAATGGGTAACAAGCATCAATGAATAAAAAACAAAGTTTTATCATTTCCTGGCTAACAAGAAGCGATCCACAATACAAATACAGGATTTGCGTACTTAAATGCACTCAGCACATACATCACATACACATTACAATGATTTTCTCTTGTATAAGGGATCGTCTTTCTTTGTTCTTGGCTTATCTCAACCTTCAGCTCGACTGGCAGCCGATACTCCTATACTGTCCCTTCAACCTACCTCAGTTTCTTTGTTTTTCCCTTCCAAAAGATAACAGATTGGTTTCTTGCTTTGTTTCTTTTCTCCTCCCTGCTCAAATCGGCTTTTTCCCAAACTCGTTGCACACTTCCTACTGGCAGAAACCTCTCTCTTTTTGGGGCGATTCAGTTGTTTCTTTTTTTCCGAGAGCCGTTCCTCTTTGCCTCCCAAAACATATGCTAGTCGCCCAGCCTTCTCTTTTTTTTTATCTTGTTGCCAAGACTATATGTAACTGCCCTCCTTTTCATCTTAACCCATGCGCCATTTTCTACTCTATCGTCCACGTTGAAAGGTGCATTTGATAACTGATTTGTTAATTGTTTTTAAACTTTGCAATTTTAAATCTCTGGCAAAGTAGCGAGGGTATGCAACAAAAATTTAGCATCACATAGTAAATACAAACTAAAGTATTAAAATCTCCTCCGTCAGGCTCCCCAAGGGACAAAAGAAAGCATGTGCTCCCGTGCATGAAGTCCCCCAACAAGAAATCATTTCTCTATTCTTTTTTTTTACCTTTTTCACAATCATGCTAGATCAATTATTACATTTCTCCAACATTGTAGATCGTTTCATAGCTCTATGCTTCCCAATTTTCTATGCGAAAGTTCTCTTGCCCACACAATCACACACAAATCAATATGTCCAAGTGTACTAAAATTAAAGATCTTCACATTTTGTTCATCAAACATTTCTACTTTGCCCATATGTCTCTCAACTTCAGCAAAGCCATTCACATCCTTATGTAAATCTACATTCCCCATTTCATATTCTTCTTTTGCAATAACCAAACTATAAAACAACAAATCATATATGACTTCTCCATTCTCAATATAACCCCCAATGTCTCCACTAAAATTTGTATACACTATTCCAAACTCTTGCCCAAACTCCTTATCATTTAACATGGAAAAAGAATACATAACAACATTCTTATGGAAGACACTCATATTTACCTCTATTTTAATTGCTGCACCAACCTTTTTTGTTAACAGATGCAACCTTTTTTTCTATATCCTTCGTTGTCTTAATTGTATTCATACCTTCATTAGCAATCTTCACCCTCCACTCATGTTCTATTTTAGAAAATTGTGCCCACAAATCATTTGCACTTGTTGCACCTTCTTCAAATTCCTTTTCTGTAATTTCTTCACCATTCATTCTTTTTCCTTCCACATCTACCCATTCTTTTTGCTCTTTGTTCTTCAATCCTTCACCATACCTTGTTTTCACTTCCCACTTTTTCTTGTGTTTCTTCATAGTCTCCTCAACGAGAACTTTCTTCACCTCTTCCGGTGTATGTTGCTCCCTTGACAATTCTTTGCTTTCATCTTCTCTTCAAGGCAGCCATATTCTACCTTCTTTTTTTATGAACAATCTTCTGCACAGGCCACTTCAGCTTATTTTTCAATGGCCAATACCAACCATATTCTTGACTTCTTTCCTCAAGCCACTGCTTACAGTTCTCTAAATCTAGATTCTAAACTCTGCCATTTCCCTGTCCCATTCTAAATCTTGTTTCTTCATCTGCATCTTTTTATTTTCTTGTCTTCTTGATACCTCACCTAAGGCTTCTCTCCAGTTTTTCTCTTATCCAGTCTTTTGATACCCAGATTCTTCACATTAACCTATCAATCTTCAATACACATCTCTCCAAAAAGCAATGAACATAACTAGCTTCTTCATCAAACCCTTTTGAAATTCTCAACTTCCTCTTCCCAGACCTTTTAGGCTCTGATACCAAAATGATAGCCAACTAGTTTGTCTTCTCAAATAATCATCATCAAAATTTAGTGAAAACAATCTACAACAGTTATACAAACTCAATGAAGTCCCTCAAAATGTTGTCTCAAGCAATGGAACTGATGTCAATGCAAGGGCGACAAGAACCACAACATATCAATGCAATATATAAAGAAACAGGAACCACTGAGCGACTAGGCAAGAAACAAAGTCTTAGCATTTAAGATCTCTACCCTAATTCCAATCCAGCAGAATACAAGTTTACATGTATCATAGAAAAGAAACAAAGAACAGAAGTTAAGATTTATTAAGACTATGCAAGATCCTTTACAAGATAGTCATCCCTCAGCCAAACGCTATCGCTCCATTCTCCCTATTCTTTCCTCTTTCTTGCGCTGTTTCAAACTGTCTTCTACCTTCTCCCTTCAAACTACTTTCTGCCTTACGTTATTCTTCCGCTCCCTTAGCTGCATCTATACATACACGTTTCTGTCTCTCCCAAAGATAAGTTTCATTGTCACAGTCATATCCATCATCGTGCCCTCATTCCCTTATCTGCACTCACACCAAAAATATTGGGCGATGCCATGTACTTAGATAGCTTCAAAACCCACGAGCTGTGTGAATGAATCCGCCTCCTCCAAGAATGTCTTCCCTTGTTTTCGTAAGGAAAAATCGTCATACCCCCAAACTAAGTCGTTTCCTTTCCTTCTTTCAAAAGTTGTTTTTCTACTCTTTCTTGATCGATGTAACTGTCCTCCTATCGTGCAAACAGAAGGAAAAATTCAAATTGCCACATAAGCATTCGCCACCCGTCAATGTTCCAAGAAGCAGCAATCGGCCAAAGGAAGCAAAAAACCAAATTTTCAAAAACTAAAACTGAAAATAGCAACCCAAAAATGCACGATGCCCCTGCATCAGATATAATGGGTCATAAGGATGGTGGGTTTTATGTAGAGTTGATGTGATTAAAATTAGATGTCAATAGATGTTAAATTTATAGTGAACGAATGATGTTTGTTGTAGCTCTTGACATTATGCACCAAGGTGTAACTTGGACCAAGATGACAATGTACCAAGTATATGAGGGATTGATATCTAAGTGGGAAGATGACCTTATGCACCATGATATGGAATACCATGATCATGTTAGTCATGATGTACCCCAAGGATTGAGGCACAAATAAGAAAAAATAAATACACACAAGAAAAGAATCAAGCTTGCACAAACAATAAAAATAAGATAAATACAAAATTCCCCTAACCAAGATGAAACCCAAGGATTGAGTGATTTAATAATGATGATAGTTTTGTTGATGTGAGAATAATATATCTTGAGAATAATGCAAGAATTGGGAACACTATATCTTGATGGTGATGATTGATTGATTTAAAGAAGCTTTAGATTTTAATGAGATTAAAGACAAAACTTATGGATGATTTTGGATATGCATTGAGCTACTTGGGTAGATTTAGAAAGATTGTTCTACGATGCTAAGTGTGGTGTTTGGGTAATGAGGAGCTTTTGGATTGGTGGCTTGGAAGCATGGATTAGATTTGGGTACTAGAGAGGGGATCACAATCTTGAAGGTTTGAGCATGTATAATGTATGATTATGAATCATATGTCGATCTTGGATTTGTTGCATGGTTGTCTTAGAATTGGCTAACATTCTAATCATTTAAGAACTTGTTCTAACACCAAGGGTGAAGGTGTTTGGGAGGATGAATTAATAGAATGATGAAGATAAATATGGGATGTGTTGTAATATGTGAATGGAGAGGGGATGCAAGGTGTGATTTCCAAGGACTAAATCACATAGGAATGATATGCCACATCCAATTATGTGTTGTTCATATATTCTTATGCTTGGATGGATTAAGGGATTGCCAAAACATGATTCAATATCTTGTCCACTTCCTTGTCAAGGTCAAAAACATGAATATGGATAGGTATGATGGGATGAAGATGTGAATTTGATGGATGTGATGATGTGATATTATGATATGTATTTCTAACTAGTGTTTACAAAGGATAGAAGGGATGAATGGATGAAAGATGTTTTCCCCCAAGTGTAGGTAGAGGTATGAAATAAATTTACACATGATGCTCATAAATAGGTTTTCATGATGTCATTTTCCCAAGAATCCTAAGAAATGGTTTTATCCATTGGACACTTTTTTTCTCTTTATATATATATTTTTAACTTTTTGAGTGGGGAGTCTTTGGATTCAAACTTCTTCTTCCATGGTAAGTTGATAATATATCATTGAACATTGTTTCTTCATGTGGATGAAACTACTAGTATGTCACTCAAAAATTGTAATTGTGAGATTTGATGAATATTAGGTGGGCTTCTACTAAGTTTTTCTGTGGAAAATGGAGTGGAGGTAGGTTGGATAGAGGATGTAGGGTGATTATAAGAAAATTGGATGAAAGGGGTGTAGTGATGCAGGTATGCGGGATGAGATATTGAGGTAGGTAAGAGGGTTAGATGGAAGAATGGAATGGTGGAGGTAGGTGTAAATGAAATTGGACCAATGGGAATTAGGACCAATGAGTTCATACACCATGCTAGGTTTTGAGACCAACTCTTTTATTACATGTGACAGTGGATTTTATTTTTTTGTTTTTAGGACTTGTGAGCATAGGGAATTTAAAATTTTGGGATACTTGGATGTTGGGACCATTGGTTTTAGATTGAGTATCTATCTTACCATTTTTGGAACCCACATGAATTTTGTGTCTTCACTTGTAAGATTTTTGCTTTGGTATTTGGATTGTGTAAATTTTGTATTTTAGGATTTCAAATTTTTGGGTCTTTAAGATTGCAAACCAATGATTTTTGGATTTTAATTTATGTATTTTTTGCTTGTGGGTGCTTCAATTTGAAGGATTGAAATTTGGAACCCATATAAACTTTGGATAATGATATTTTTTGATGCGGGGGGTTTTGATATTGGGATTTTATAGTTTTTTCATTTAGAGGGATAACCTTAGGTGTATTAATTTTTGGATCCATGTAGATATTTGAGCCTTTGGCCTTTAAAATGCTTAGGATTTCCAATTTTTGGGTGTAGAAATTTTATTCATTTGGATGGGTTCCTTGGGATATGATAATTCATCAAAGTCTATTTTAAAGCCTATTCTATGATTCTTGAAGTAGAATGATCTTAAAGTCCCATGAATATGGTGATAGATTCATAATTGTGGTAGTTGTTGAATGGTGTGTTATATTTTTGGTTGAAGGTGATGGATGGAGGAGGTGAATGGTTAGGCTTAGTGATCGGGTCAATGAAAGGGTTATGATGAGAATGATGGGTTTAAGGAAACTATCACTAATTTTAAGGAAGCTAAGGTAGTAGAAAAATTTCCTACACTAATCTTGAGAGAAGGGTAATGCAAAAACTTTTTAGATCTTTACAATAGATACATACACTAAACAAAAATAAATAGAAATAGAAATCATACCACAACATAGTGATTGATGTGGGGAAAAACCTTTTGGAAGAATAACCAATAGATTAATCTTGGTGATAGTTTGGATTAATCTTGGCTCCAATTCTTATAACATACTTAATCATGACATCCTTGTATTTCCTTGGGATGTATTATAGTGGATCATTTATTTTCCATGGGAATGACCAGTAGATTTTAGGATTGAGTTAAAATAATAGCTTTTTCTAGGATTTCCTTGGTCTATAAGCTCTTGATTATTTATGCTTGAGAAACTAGGGATTATGAGAATATTGCTTGAGATAATATCATCTAATTGATCATTGGTATATCTTTCTTGGTCAACAAGACTATCATCATCATGATAATGTTCAAAGGGGTTTTTAAATTGGTATAATGGGTTTTAATTACCATGATTTTTGTTTGGATTTTGGGTGCAATTTTATCTTTCTCAAGGAATTTATCAAGCTAAGGGTCCATGATGTCTGTTGGAATTTTAATATTTAATATTTTTTAACCTTTAAGGATTTTTGGAATAAATACATTGGTTTTACATGAAGGGGAAGACCAATTACTCACAACCACCTAGATCATTCAAATTGGTGTATATGCACTTGTGATCCCACTGATAATGATTTGTCTAGGTGTGGAAATTATGGCACATGATGATGCAATAACCACTTTTTATCCTTAACATCAAATGAAGGTGTGAGAGGAGAGTATACATGACCTAAAATCCTATTTCTAGGGGAAGTGTTGCATAACATATTGGGGCTAATCACTTACTAGTACATCACAAGTACATACGATCAAAGTCAAATTAGGATTCTACATGTTTCACTAAGGGTAATCCTTGATGTACCTAAAGTATGTGAGGCCGAAGTCCATGAAGTGAGGGGTATTTCTAAAAATTGGTTTGATATGTAACCCACTAGATCTACTTCCACTCTACAAGGTATAAAGTTTATTGAAATCTTAGCCAATAAAAAAAATGACCCTTAATGGGAGATTCTTTTGATTTTCTACTAATTTTCTATACCCTAATACAACACATGGGTATAGGTCATCCAATTGGTGATGAAATCCAAGTTTGGGTCACTAAAAATAAATAAAGAAGAAAGAGTTTTTTATTCTCAAGATCATGAAATTACATGAGAGAAGAGCATACAGACTCTAACTTCAAGTGAAAAGAAAAGTAAAATTAAACCACTTTTGGTATTCAATATCACCAAAAGGTGTTAGAAGATATCATATGTGGGTCTTAAAATAACATAAAAAATTCAACACGCGAGCAAACAAGATAGAATTTCAACCCTTAAAAACAACAAATTGTGAAAACCTGGAAAAAGATGGTCTTCAAAAAATGAGACTATTGAAAATGAGTTAGTAGATCTGGAAAATGGTCTTTCACATGCAATGCCAAGTACAAATCCCATGGTGAAATATATTTTATCCAAGGAATTTGGGATGCGGTTGCTCAATATCTCTATAGCATGTACCGTTTGAAGATGGTTGATTACTTTGCATAGGATGATGTGTCAATTTATAAATTTTTGGAAGGGAGGATGGATGGTGAAGATTTTAAGATGATATTTATAACAAGGATTAAATTAGAGCACTTTCTTAAAATCAAGGAGTACATGAATGGTTTAGATTTAATTTTTTAAAGATGAATGACTAAGATTGTCTTTATTAAAATAGTAATTTGTTGCAACCATAAAAAATGGGAGGGAAATGCATTAATTTTGGGATGGTGGATGAAATATAGGTAAATTAAATAATAAAAATATTCTAATTTAAGTATTCATGTGAGGTTAAAATTGAGGATTATTTAATTAGATGTGACAATGAATTAGACTAAGTAAATAATATTTATTCAAATAGTTGGTGAAGAACTAGATAAATTAAATAATATAATTATTTAATTATTTAGTAGTAATAAAATTCTATTATGAAATGATGTTAGGATTCTCTTATGTGTCTATAGGTACAATTATTGATGGGAATTTCTCTTTTCTTGCACAATAATAGATCACTACTTGTTGAGTCTCATATTATTGTATAATATTAGATTTCTCATGACTTTCCACTATCCCCTTTAGTTAACACTTTATTCTTCCCTTTCTAACATGACTCTTTTCCTATTGTTTCACCCATAATTTTTATTTCTCCCACTTTATAATAGGTTGTTTCACCCATAATTTTGATTTCTCCCACTTTATAATAGGTTGTTTCACCACTCTTCCTCTTCTACATTGGTGTTATGCACAACATTAATTGCATATGGTAGATCAAGATCCTCTTCCTCTTTCTTCTTTAGGTGTTTCATATTCTAGTGGATCTACTCAGACTTCCTTTTGTATTGTAACCTTGGTCTCAGTCTTCTCATTTTAATATGAATTCATAGATTATAATTTCCATGTATATGCTACTTATTTTAATATGATTTTCTTATTTCATGTTCATACATAAGTAATAGGAGATTTGTATTCATGTTTTTGATGTAGGGGCATCCAATTATTCTCTTTAATTTTCTTGTTTCATTTTTATTTCAATTTGGTTAAATGCAGATCTTGTCTCCACAAGGGCAGGGAGTTAAATAAATCGATATGATTGCCTTCGACTGGAGGAAATGAATTATTAGAGATTAGTGTGTTGTTAAAAGAATTAGTTACGAATAGTTAGGAAATGGTTAGAAGGGGAAGAGTTGGTTCAATGAAAAGAAGACAAATCGGGTGGCAGCTGGAGAAGTTGAACAGTTTGGAGAGAAAATGAAGAGGAGATAGTTTAAAGAGCGATTGGAATTTAGTTGTGAATGATGGAAAAGAACGGACAAGAAAGTATTGCTAAGGGGAATCGCATGGGAGATGTGGAGAATCGGTGAAGAGTAGAGGCCGATCGAAGAAGTCCATTCAGGAGGAGGCCGAGAGGAAAATGGACATTTATTCTAGAAAGGAGTCGAGAGGAAGGATTAACATGTTGGAAGAGAAGACAAACAGAACATGGAACATTGCAGTTGGAGGTTCAAGTAGGGCAAACATGAGTATGATAGAAGTGACAGAAAGTAGTTTGGCCAAAATGAGTTTCAGGTCTGCATTATGTGAATAAAATGTTGTCAATGTAATCATCGGTATTGAAGGAGTCAATCAATGCTCGTGTGTTATTGTTGTCTATTGATTGTTCATGTTGGAGTTTGCCTATTATTTGTTCTAATGAATTATAGTACTTATCGCCTTGAAGATAAGTTGTATGTTGTTTGCATATTCTAGTCGCATATTGGAGTTGTGATTGAAGTTCTGAACTTCCTATCATTATTATTATTATTATTTTGCTTGGTAAATCGTTGCTAAGGGGTAGCACCCATTGCTTTTGACTAGAGCTATGAACTAGTGAGGCTGCATTCGAGGGACCTCATCCTCGCCATTCATATTCCAACACCTGCCTGCATTCCCACCAAGCTCCTTGCAGGACCCGACATCATTCCACCATCTGTTGCACCTGCCTACATTCCTGCCAAGCTCCCTACATGACCCGACACCTTTCCTCCTATCTACTTCGCCTACCTGCATTCCTGCCAAGCTCCCTGTAGGACCCAATGCTAATCCTCTATCTAAAAACCCCTTCTAGTGCCACCTTCACTCTTGATCCCTTCAGCTCCCGAACCCCATAGAAGTGCATGCCACCCATCCCCTCCTCTATGCGTCAATTGCTTCCACCCTTGCACAACCATTCCTCCATCATCCATGCATCGTCCAACTTTCCCTTCATTCTCTGGCCAACGATAGTTTGTCCCACCCTCCATTGGTGGGATTCAAACTCAAGACAACAGGGAAACTATTGCTTGCAACTTACCGTTACACTGTGGGGTCATCCCAACTCCCTATCATTATTGTTATTGTGCTAACCTTTATAGTTATGTCACAATTTTGTTAGTAAGTTGTAGAAGTATTCTGGTGTTAGGCAGAGAAATGTGTTACGTAGTTTGATATGAGAATTTGTGAGGGCATATGAGGGTGTGAGATTCAACTTGCATTAGTTTTTAATATCTTTATTATAATCCTATTTGTTATGTTATATTTTATTCTATCATTAGAACTTGAGATGGTCATATTAGGGAAACCCTTTGGAAATCTATATGAAGTCTTAAAACACTACAAACATGGTATGTATTCTATGGGTTTCAAATCTCTAAACTGTATGTCGCATTCTCATGTTCTAGGGTGAGTTAAAATTGTCAATGACATATATCACCTAGTGAGTTATAGAAGGCATTTTTTGAGTATTGAACTAAGCATGTAAAAAAGATTACAAAATACTCCAAGCAATTAAAGACTTATGCCCATATAGAGTGTAACTTCTAAAAAAATGCATCATTAGATATCTACTAGTGTTATAGAAGACATACTTAAAAGATGTGTTCCAAACTATGTTTAAAACTAATGATTTATTTGAAAGGGTTAGTAAATGGATTTATTTTTTCTAGGAATAATATTTGTTAGCATGATACTTTAAGAATATTGGATGTGTTAAAATTAAAATTTTAATTGATCCTCTAAAAATAATTTCATGACATTTTGTATTTCTTTCATAATTATAATATGAAGCATGGGATGAAATGAGGGGTTTAATGTAGTTTAGATTGAATGTAAAATATTCTTCCCAGATTACCTCCTTATTAACAAATGTACTAGGTTCCATCATTGTCATTGGGATTTAAGTTAAAACGTTAGGTCCCAAGACCTATAGAAGATCATGACAACCACTTTGTCTCTAGGACTTAGCAAACTAAATATATTGGACATTAACATTTATTTAGGAGTGCAATGACCACAAAAAGCAGCTCTCTTTCTCTTTTTAATTTTTAAAAAAAGGTTGAGTAGTACATATTATTTTTTTACAATGAGGTTGACTCATACTACTAGTTTTTAAACTAGAACAAGTGGATTGTATTATTCATGATAATGTTGTTTTTTAATATTAATTTATTATTTTGTGTAACTATTTTCATTTTTAAGAAACATGCCCACACTTACTCCATTTTTTATGTTAGTGTTTAAATAATTTGCATCTTTTGAGTACTTTATATAATTTTATTATGGAGATCAAAAAAAATTAAGCAGTTGTATTGGTTTCTTTTAAACTCTTGAATGCAAAGAGTTATATGGATAGCATGGGAAGGTTCTTAGAGTATCAATTTCAAAGTCTAATTCTAGTAATCAATATTTTAGAAGTAATTCAACTTCAAGTGTGTAATTTTAAACTTGAAAAATATTATTCTAACAAGTTTGAATCTTTTAAAGGGTAGGATATATACCTTGTATTAGAAGCATAGTTCACGCCTCCTTCATACTAGGAGTATGAGGTAGTTGCATATGCCATATAAGCCACCTATAACCAAAAGAAAGTTTCCCAATATCATAGGCTATAAAAAGATTCTATTTCTATTCCATTTCCATTTCAGATTTTATATTTTTGATGTTGTACTAATTTTATCACCATCTTTAATATTATTTCATGTTTTACTAATGTCATTTCCAATTTATATATGAAAATTTTATATATATATGGAAACAAACTAGATTATATAGATATAGGCATCTCTATCTTTTTATAGTAAAAATATGATGAGAAAGCATAGATTATTAAATCAAGTCATTGTTTTAAGTTGTTGTGAATAGGGAAATTAGTTATTCAAAGTCGTCTAAGATTGAACTTGGCCCAATCACACGTCTAGGATATTTGAACCTTGGTGGATGACATAATCAAGCAACATACTATCATCCTTTTTTATTGAGTTCAACTAATTAGAGTATAATCCAACCCTAACAAAATTTTAGGGTAATTAAAACTATCAACTTTCCCATTGAATGTATGGGTCCAATTACTAATACTCAAACTAATCAGTACACACCTCATATTGGATTGAATGATTAATGATTATAGGTGGTATAATTAGACATGCATGATTCAATAGATAAAATGAACATACATAGAGATAATTTTCTATTGAGAAAAGCTCATTAAGTAGTCTATGAGATATCATCACATCACCCACTACACAGTTTTTTATTAAATCATCAACTCTCTATAGGTACATCAATAGATCAATATGCATGCAACCCAATTAATAAGAACATAGAAAGTCGCCATAAATCCACAATGGATCATCCATAATTTTTTTTTATAGAGACACCAAAGTCCATATGGATTCATGCAAAAAATAACCTACATCATTGAGACCATAAAAATCCACACACCTTGGCCCACTATCTAGTTTTCAATTACCTCTTAGTCATAAAAAATACACTTAATCTCTTGTGATTAGTTGTAAAGTCAATAAAAAACTTAAGGATAAAATATAAATATTAGGTACCAATGAAAATGGTTAAAGTTTGAACAAGATATGAAAATATATTTTCCATGAATATAATTGTAGAACTTAGCCTAGCGATAGGATGAAGGCGAAACATGGAGATTGGGAGATTTATAGGAAAGACGCAATATTGTCGTGAATATGAAATATGAGAAACAACTAAGAACATACATAGAAGCAATTACAACATAGGGGCAATTGAAAAATTAAAGAAAAAATGTTGAGCCTAAAATAAATATTGAAATCTCACACAATACATATGCAAACACATATGTAGCTCTAGTTTCATACCTTTGATTGGCTATTAATGGTAGGGTATTGGGAAAAGAAAATAACTTACGACACCAGATCAAAATTTTATAATTATTGGGAAGGTTCCAATATTTGATTTATTTTGGGATGTACGACCCTTGTGGGTATAGTGAGGATAAATGCTAATATAAAAAATATACATTAAGAATAAATAACAAAGGTAGAGCCAAACACAAACATAAGGCACAAAAACATGAAAAAATAGAACAAGAGAAAAAACATTTTTCTATGAGCCTAAAGTAATTATATTTTTATGAGAAAAAAAGGGAATGAATATTGTACATATTTTATAGGTACACTTCACTTTAAGAAAAAAAATATTTCAAGTGCTACTCATATATAGGTAGTTCAAAAAGCTTTCCATCCTACTTCCTTAAGTAGAATTTTCCGTGTGAATCACAATGATTTTCTATCACATAAGGGATCAACTATATTGATTTTCTATCACATAAATAGATATGCATCTCTTGCAAGCTTCTATACACACAAGTTCAAATTTATGGGAAAAGTAACATTTATCCCATATATTAGTTCAAATGACTCCTACCTATAGATTTTTTGAAAGTTACCTTATTAGCCACACTACAAATTTCATATAATCATCTCAACTATTTTTTCATGATTTAGATACATTTTAATAATCTTCATTAGGTTCTTATTAATAGATTCAATTTTTTCATTTCCCTATGGATCATATGGAGATGAGTATGTAATGTTGATTCAATAATTATTACACAAATCAAGAAATATCATCTACCATAAAACACATGGAAATATCAACACTTATCTTTTTTAGGTACCAAAAATATAGCGATAATGTGTGTCAATAACCCATGGACTTCATCCCACCTAAAATTATTTTTCATGCATCACACCTTCTCACCATTTTGGTCACATCTCTAAACATAGTGGGCTATTAATGCTCTCATCTCTAAACATAGTGGGCTATTAATGCTCTAATATTTCTTTGAGTTATTGTATTTACCAATTTGAAGTTTACCCCACAATCCCCTTGATGATATTCATTCATAACCTAATGAGACTCATACATTCACACACTTCAGCATTACCCATTCAAGTTTCTCTACACAATCTCACCATTTAGCAAAACATACTTTTGAGTAACAACTTTTAAGGTCCTTATTGGTTGGCATTCATGTTAGGTGGATAATGAAAGTTCTCCGAGTAGTATATGTTGTTATCTAGTGATATAATTTCTTAAAACATAATTAATAGTACTTGATCAAGACTTACATTGTTTACTTCTATAGCCTTTAAGATTGATTTAGCCATGAGATGAGTAAGAATTTGTCATTTGATTAGATTTTTAGCTTGAACCTCCAAGTTAAACTCTTGGATATTATTGATCCATTTGTGCATTTTTCTGATTTTTCTATTAATTAAAAATATATCTCAATACTATATGGTGTACTAGTTTGCTACCACAATAGTGTGTCACTTTTGGGACGTGCTGATTTTTTCCTGAAATCACTATTTTTAGAAAAACTAATGATTTAAGTCTTGAGAGGCTTCATCTAAAGGGTTTTAATTGAAGAGGGATAGATAAGACCCCCTTAAATCAAACCCCCTTGGATAGAACCCCTCTAGTATTAAATAATACCCACAATGGAGTCTCATTCGCACCTATCAAAATGCTAAGAAAAAACCACTTTTTCTTTACCTTTTGAGGGATTAATAACATCATTTAAAATTTATATTTTGCAAGATTTTAGCCCTCAAAACAAGCTTTTCAACAAGTATAGATTTGATATATTTTCATTTTATCATGTATTTAATTTTTAAGTTTTACTAAACATAGGTTTTTTCCTGAACATCAAGCTCTTTGTTGTGTAGAGGTGGAAAAATAGTAAACCATTATAAAGTTTTTTTTCAAAAAATACCCTTTCCCTCGGTGTTTATGTCCTTGTTTCACCCAAAAAAAAAAAAATTCCGATATATACACAAGTTAGGTTGTACGACACACATGTATATCTGAATTATAGTTACAATGACTTCAAAAATTAATTTAAAAAAAAAATTCAACAAAAAATTATGAAAAAATATCCTTTCCCTAGATATTGATGTTGAGAATCTATATTTCAAAAATTAGAATTTAATCCTTTATAGAAAAAAAGTTATGTTGTATGACACAAACATTACTTTCTAAAAAATATTGTTATTTGTTTAAAAGTAGTTATTAAAGGAGATGTTGAAAGATTCATGATTTATTTTAAAAAATTTGATAAAAATATATTTAGAATCTACACACAAATTGCCACAAATCACTAGTTCACATCATCTTCAAATTCTTAACGGTTTAACTGCTATAGATCTTAGAAGATGACGATTTAGTTAAAAATATTGATGTAAATGTCCATCTTGGGCAAAAAGTGAGATACAGTGTTGTGATTTCACTTTGTACATAAGCTATAATCTTAGCACCAATGAGTTAGGGCTTAAAATTGTTCACTACCGTGAAAAATGTATATGCATGTTTTACCATGATTGTGTATTTGAGTTTAGAAAATTGGAGTGATTTATTAATGAATGTAATTGTTTTTTCATACCATTATTCATTCACTCTTATAGTAGGACAACTACTATTGCATAAAATAAAAAGAGAAAAAAACAAAAAAGGATTTGCATCATCTAGACTAGTCAATATTGGTGCTTGTTTTAGAGCCTCTTTGATCCCTATGAATGATTGACCATGTTCCTTATCCCAATTCATCACTTGTCCCTTCCTCAACATATTGGAGATAGATTTATTTTTCTTAATAAATTTTGGCACAAACATCATCATAAAATTGACTTTCCTACAAAAATATTAGATGCCTTGTATATATGAAAATGTGTCTCAATCTTGCTCCTAATGTTAAAAATACAAAAATGTACTTTTAAGTCATAAAATAGAAAAAATATATATCTAGGTCATAGAGGTCATTTTAAACTCCAAACATATTTTCAAGTTTTTCAACATTAGTTTGGTATATTCCTGAGGTGTATGTCACATTGATCTCTACAATTTTAAAAAAGGAGGGGCCTAATTGACTTCTCAAATAAAAATTTATGGCCTCTTGAAGTTGGACATTCCACATTGGAAATTTAAAAACATCTATGACACATAAAAGAGCTATAAGAGAGACTTACACTTGTTGAACAACTTATAACACATATTATGACATGCCATAAGGTATCCTTGAATGGAGATAATGGAGCCAAAATGGAGAACTTAGGTTGGTGAGTGGAAGGAACATGTTATTTTTAGCATGGGGATTCATCTTGGGATTTGGGAACCATATTTTGGGTGGTTTCAGCTCATGGTTTCCTCATTAGCATTTCATGGATTTATGTACAACTTCTATTTACTGGGTGCTTAAAATGAAGATTTTTATAGTGAGTTTTGTAGGTATTGTTATGTTACCATGATTATTTAAATCTCTTATTAGTGATAATCATATAAAGGCTTAGACTATACAATTGCATTGTAAGCTTTGATTATTAATAATACATTGAGTTTCCTTAGATTGCAATTTTCTATCCTAAAAGGGTTGTTCCCATATAAATTATTGTGTTATGTATACTTTATATTTATTTGAAATTGGGATAAATATTTAATGCGGGTGTCACATTGAGGAAATATTTAATATTAGGAAAACTTTGTACCAAATATCTAATTTAGGAGTCATAGTTTAGTGATTTCAAGGTTTTGTAGCACATGGTTTATGTAATACTATTTAGTAGTTTTTTGCAAGGTTGTTTCTATCAAAGCAAGCACATGATTAATTATTGAGGTTAGATTGAGTAACCTATGGCTTTTTGGCTAAGGTTAGATTGAGAATCTCTTGTAGGTTGCATAAGTGAGTAGAGGAGTCATGGATTGGAATATGTGGCTACATGGTTGTCATTTTCTTATTCACACGAAGGAATGCAACTAGGGTTCTTGATGCTTTAGAAGACTTGTATGGAGACTCTACATATGTATTATAATTTATATCGTGATATATTAAATTACGTGGGTGTACTTTTAGAGGTCAGTTTTTCCCTTGAGAGGTTTTCTAAGGGTACCTATAGTGTCATCTTGTGGTATGTTTGTTATTATTTTTCATTATGAATTTTGAATAAATGTTTTCATATTTTTCTCTCACGAGGGTTATGTGGTAATGTACATTATTGTTGCAAATTTCATTTCAACCTCTCTAAGATGAGTTCCAAGTGTTTACATTGATCACTTCTATCCTTGGATAAGGTTAAAAAGTCATCTTAATATGTTGGACTATAATCTAATCTATATGGAATGGAATATTATATCCATGGCCCTTCAAAAAAGTTACTCTAGTATATTTTAGGCTAAAGATAAACTCACATACACATACGCACCTACGATATGGTAAAGGCTATTTTATTTTACCTTTTATTTATCAAGAAAAAATTGATCATTTCCTAAGAAGCCATTTGTCATAGACATCAATTCAAAACCTATCAAATTTTGTAGCAAACTATCCATTCTTAGCAATGGGTAATTATCCTTCAATGATTTAATATTTATATTTCTAAAATTAACACACAATTTGATATCACCATTCTTATTTCTCATAGAGACAATATTTGATACCAAATATGAATTCCTAATAGGATTTATTATACCCCTAACCTTAAATTTTATTAGTTATTTTTATATTTGGATTGGGAGGGGAAAGTAGGATTGGTTGAAATTTATTTATGCTCAAATGGCTTTACATTAGGATACAATGGAATTGTATGTTTAAACAAGTCATACCTATTTTGCTTGAGCTCATTACATGATTATCACTTTTTAATTTTTCAACAAAGTAATAAGAAGTTTTGTTTCTATTAATTTTAGTTTTTTCCCTATGCAGACCATTTTAGGAGATAATTTAGTGCCCAAATCAACACCTTCCACATTTGCTTCACTAGTATACTTGTTACTTATTTTATAAAAATATATAAAAAAACATTATATATGATGTTATAAGTGTTTCAGGGATAATATTAGTCTTAAGATGAATACTCTCAACTCCAAATAAGGTCTATCTCTCTCTCTCTCTCTTTGTAATCATGGTTCACATCGACATGCTAATTATGAATTTCTCTTTCATAATTGAGGAACCTATAAATATGTTCATCATTTTCAAATACCTACTATTTGTAAATGCTATGAAGTATGATAGTTTTGGCAAGAACTTCTACAACATATGTTGATAAAGGGGAGAACCAACCCACATCAAAATATGAAGATAAAACAAGTGCATAAACTACCACATTTTTAGCCTTATAAATATAGTTAATACTTAGTGCATAAAACATTTAAATTATATCCCAAATTATATTTATAACCAATTTAATATCTTGTCTTCAATAGTATATGCACATCTAACATAAGACAGTAAATTTTAAATTTGTATATACTTGAGAGACTTAATGACATGCTTTAAAGCAACATTTAGACATAAAATTAGTGTTTCATACCATAATTTTTATTTTTTTTGTGAATTCAAATGTTAGTTTGAAATAAAATTTGAAACCCTTATCATTAGGAGAGATGAAAACTAAACTTGTACTCAAACTATCTCTTGAGCATGCACCATAAACATATAGCATCCACAAATGATTAGGCATTAAACTTGAAATTGTAGGTAGGTAGTAGGGTCAATGTGATTTTATTTAATCTTGTAATATCCTATAAAATGGTAAGGTCCATCATCAACATAAATTATTTCACTTTTATCTTGTTAGGATCTACAACAATATGCATGATCATTTTCTCTCTAAATAAATTGTCACTTTCACCATGCAAAGGAATAATAAAAAATGAAAAATGCATTTCTATAGTATCTCTTATTGAAGAAACCCATTTTCTTGACAAGAACACACCATTTTGTAGGGAAATCTAGTATTATGATATCCATCAAGAGTGACTAGTCAAGTTATTTTGGTAATTGGATCTCAACCCCATTTAAAATATAAATGACATGGACCTCTCAATAACCAATTGCAACACTTTCCATATGAATAAAACTTCTAGGCTTAACTCACTCATGACTTCTAATGTCATGACATTGTTGGATACCCAAGAATCTAGCATTTAATTGCAAACTATAGACCCATTAATCAATAAAGTATAAAAAGGATCTACTCTTATTTAAATCTCAACTAGAGATGGTCCTTATGAAACTATAGGTGGTTCTTGTGTATTCACATTAACATGAGGGATATTTGAAAAATTAGTAGGCTAACAACTATGTATTGTATGACTAGTTAAATATGTAAGCATCCTATTTTAGTGTTCAAGAATCTTTAGTACCTTAGTTATAAGGGCTTTCACTTTAATATAGCTTAATCCATATATCATTTCTATGGTTTTGTAGTTAGGAAATGGATCTGACTTAGGATTGTCATAACATGTAAATTTGGTACATATATTGTATCACTTAATTAGTTACTTAATTTCCCTTTGTATGTTTAAAAGTATAGAATTTGATCTTGCCTTCTTTTTCTCAACTTATTTTTTTGATTTCATTTAAAGTATGGTTTATATTTTTTCTTTAGGGGCATCAACGTTGGATATGGGAACTTCTTCCTTCTTATATTTAGGAATAAATTTATTCTACATCATAGGATTCTAAACAAGGGCCTTTGTATTTTTCTATATTTTTATTGATGTGTCTTTTGTCTCAACCTCTATACACCATTTTTCTTGTGCTTTTCAACTTTAGAAATAAAAATGTTGATTTAATTATAGGATTTAATAGACTATACTTTGGTACTAACTTACTTATTCCTCAACTAGTAATTGATTTGGACTTGTAAAAATACCATCTCAATTAAGACCTTGTATCTTTAATTTAAAATGTAGGTCTTTTTAACCTCTATTATATGAGTTATTTTAGACTTCCAAATTATGTGTTGGTACTTCATATTGATTTGAAACATTTTTTAATCATATTGAGGCTTTTCAATAACAAAAAACTACATATTGTGATTGATCTAAGGTATCTACATATTTACAAGTATTATGTTGCTAATATTCATACTCTTTGTATTAATCTTCATCTTCATTATATATGCTTCCTCTTTTTTTGATATTGTAGTATCTATTGCACATTTAACATGATCATGTGGCATGTAACAAGAATCAAACCAAGGTATATTTTCTTACATATTTACTTCATCCTTATGTTATTGGTCTAGAGCCTCTTTTCATTTTTCTTATGGTTATGATGTCTTAGTGTTGCATGTTTCTCATTTTGATTGGGCTTCTTTGACTAATATGCATTTTAGGGCCTATCAAATAGATGAAAATTTTTATTACTATGTTTCCCAACATTATCAAATAAAATAAAAAATCATTCCTTTCCATATTATAAGATAAATATATCAATACATCTATAAGTTTATCTAGATTTTCATAAATTGATAATGGCTTGTTTAAATGACACCTTTTTAGTTGATGTATCTTCACATCTTCCCTCTTGATATGTTTTATTTATCTTCTCATTCTTTTTGGTGGCTCAACATTGCAAAATGTATATATAAGAATAATATTGAACCAAAGGATTCAATTGTGGAAGGATCCAGATCTAAATATTCCTACCTACATCAAACCCTGCAACACAAAGAATCTAAGGATTGTGTTCAAATTCAACTATACAAACATGGAGTGTGCAATTTGAAAGGTGATAAATACATACTTTCTTTTGGATACCTTTTTTATTCATTTTATGATGTGGCCTCTTCTTTCTTATCCAACTTAATACATTTATTAAACTACACCTACCTAGTTCATTATCTCTATCAAAAATAAGTATGGAATTATGTTTTCAATGATGAACAAATGTTAATAGTCCTTAAGCATTGTGAAATATTTGAGGGCATATACCCAATTGGAGGAATTTTCTCTAATGCTATGTTGTCAAGTACATAAATCAACTATGCCCACAATGCATTTAGTTTGGGTATATGAAAGAGTTAACCTTGAAGTGTGTGATTGAATCTCATATTCATTAATTTGAGAAGGAATTTGTGAAGAAGGTATAGGAGGAATTTTAGGCCCTTTGTCTAATGATGGATCATAGCCCTCCCCACCAATCAAAGATATATAAACAATTAGTAATCTAGGTTTTCAATGTGCTCTTGTCTCTCATCAACCCACAGGCCAAGATCTCCAGTCTACTAAAGAACATTCGTCCAATAGCCATAATAGTAACTAATTTTTGTCATTAGAATTTTGTATGAATTTTTATATGATGCTCATGTAAGTAGTTGTTTATGTTATAAATTTTTCTATTGGCTTGGGTATCCCTATATGCTTATATTGAAATACTATCTAGACTTCTAGATGTTGTAATTTTGTTATTATTAATAATATTATAGGTGTACTACACATTTTGCTGAAAAATCCTCAAAATTTAATAGAGACTTATGTTTTAGCCATTAACATATCAGTTTTTTGAGATAGATGTTTCAATTTTCTTCAATAATTCTAATAAATTATTAATTTTTTTCTAAAGATGTGATTATTTAGTTCCAACCATAGCTTCCAAATTAGGATAGAAGGGATTATTCCCTATAGTAAAACATAATTAGCATCTTTGTAAAGGGCATACCAAGAGAGGGAGAGTTGAATAAGAGAATGTGGAAGTGGTCTAACCACCCAAGAATAGGGTAAGTACAAGAAGTTGAGTCCACTTTTAGGGGAAGTGTCATTTTTTAACTTTAAAATAGGTATCCATTCATTTTTTAGAATAAGTACCCATTTTAAAGTGGGTACTCTTTCCAAAAAAATTGAAACTCACAATACATATTTTTTTATTTAGATTAGACTTTGAAAAGGCATGGTAACCCAACCCTTAGCCTTGGACCTATAAATACAAAATCATGGTAATGTAAAGAGAAAAAAATGACTTTGGCAATATGACTAACAAGTTTTTTTTACATAATTGTTTTATAAAATTAAAACCCATTATAAATGATGATATATAGTTTTCAAATATATAATTTTTTTATGGTTGGATTATTTTTTTCAAATTCTTAATTAATTTACGAGGAAACAGGTTCATAAACTTGAAATGCTAGGTTTTCATTTTTTTTAATAACTTTTAATTTGTTAGTTTTCTTGTAAAAAATCATATGGCATCAATCTAAAAATCATTCTTTACATAGTGAAAAAAAATTCAAAAAATGATTAGTTTAGGTCAAATTATGTTGTCCATACACAAGGGTTTTCAAAAACAACAATTAGTACCAATAAAAAAATAATTTAAAAAATATATTTAAAAAAATTATAAAAATATCCTCATCAATATTTAGTATAATACACATATTTCAATAAAAGTAATTAGAAAACACTTTTATTTAGGTCAAATTATGGTGTTTGTATGCATGCATGCTATGGTCCTAAAAAAAATTACTTCTAAAATGTGGTTTTTATACATGCATTTTAAAAATTATTTTGTATCATCTAGGTATTAGAATTAATTACATATTTGAATACTAGACTCAAAATATAAAATTTCATATTACTGGACTTTTTATTTAGATTCAATGTAAATTGTGCTTCAAATTTTTAGTCCAATTGTGATTTTTTTTTTTAAATGGTGGAATCAAATTTTTAGGTTTAGTAATGTAAAGTTGCAATTCCTCATATAAGAAGATAATTTATCAATGTTTTCACACTTTTTCATGAAAATAATCTCCACTAATCAACACTCCAATAGGGTTCTAAGATGATTATATTTGTCACTTCAAAAATTAGATTTTTGTTTTAGTTTCTCATTAATAGTCACGCCGTTTATTTATTATCAAAACTCAAATCTAAAATTATAGAGGATAAAATCTAAAACTAGGCCTCTAAGTCAAATATCAACATAGGATGATGCTTGTTGAAACTCAAAATTATATAATGAATAGTTATTTACCAATTCATAAGAGAGGGTGACTCTTCAATTCAAGCTCTATTAGACCTAAGCGGTTAATTACAAGAAAATTAAATAGAAATAATAATAACACATTTGTATTTCAAATAAACCATACCTTATGCACACCAAAGAACCAAGAATTTATCCCCAACTTTCAATATGCTTTATTATTGATGTTAAGACCTATAAACCTCTTTTGAGTGGATGATATAGGTCATGTATGCATTCAATATGTAGGCAAAGTTATATCACCAATGATGCTTATAACTTAAATATACATATACATGACTATAAATGAAACAGTAATATATAAGCTTCAAGAGAAAATTTTAGATATGGGATCTCGTGAGATTTTGTAGGACTAAACCTTCAAATTTGATAAGATGGTAGAACAACTAAAAATAAACTAACATGAAAATGATTCATTTTCTAATTTGAATTTAGTATGGTGGAAGAACTAATTTCTAGAGATTGACAACTTGATCCTATTTGGGTAACATGGTTAAGCTTCAAATATAGAGTACAAGTATATGTGTAAACCACATCCCTATTTGAATTAAATGACTCAATAGTGAAATAAAGAGTTAGATTTATATGTTAAAATCATGTAATATTTAATATATAGTTATTTAAATGCACATCAAATGCAACATAAAAAATAAAAATGAATAATTATTGAGTAATCCTTGAACTAACATGTATATTTCATATATTGATGGTAAAATGACTCCTTGAGAAATATTAAAAGGAAATTTATAAAATTTTAATGGATCAATTAATTACACACAATATTCATGCTATCAAATATAAAATCAAATATGAAAAATCTTGTGAGATATATAAAAATATATTGGAGACACTTAGTTCATGTGAGGCCATGCAACAAAATCACTAAATCTCAAATATTTACAATACATATCAACACAAAAATTTGATACTAAAATTACAAGATTGGATACCCTAGACTATATTGAGAATAAAGGACACACAAAGAAGTTATAGAAATTCAATCTTAGTTGACCCTAATTACATCTAAATATATTACATATACATCTCTTGTTATCTTCCACCAACTCATATATCCATATGACACCAATACCACCCCTTGCATTGACCTCTCAGGTATCTCTTTAATTATTTCCTCAACTAACTTGTTATAACAATCAATCTAAGTATTTACCTTAGCAACAATGTGTTGAAGTATTTACCTTGCAAATAGTTTTGTAATTAATAAATCATGAAAATATTGAAGAATAAATTTAGGAGTATCCACTATAGCTAAGGTAGCAAGGTCATGTGCAAATAATTGTTGTTCTAAGTGTGCTTCATGATCATAATCTTCATCATTATTCTAGATAATAGGATTAATAATATTAGTTGTGGAAAATAATCTCATCATTCATAGTTTTTCCAAAACTCATGGTGAGCGGTGGGAAGTGTTGTGTTGCAAGAAGTTTGAAATCTGCTAGTGAGGATGGTGATGGAGGCTTTGATGACGAGGATGATGCTTCTACTCCTGCGACAGTCCCTCTCTATGAGGCGTTGAGTGGGGTTTATTTGGGTGTTGACTATCTGTTTTCTACAGATATTTAGGGTTTCTTGGAGGACGTCGTTTAGGCAGTCGAATATGCCTGGTTGTGTGGTGTGTGTGGCTTGGGAGTCGATTCTTGGCTCTTGGTATTTTTGTTTGATGGTGAGGCTCTGGTTGGGGTTGGGTGTTGGATTCCCTTCTTGTTGGTTTTCTGGCTGTCGGCCCTGATGAGGGTGTGGTGGTGCACTGAAGTCTCTAAGGCTTTGCAGTTGAAGTTTGGGCTTTTTTATGCTCCTACTCGGCATAGTAGGAGGGCTTGGGGGCTTATCATCCAGTCCTATTCTTCCTCTTGCTTGCTCTTGGTCTTTCTTCGTTTCTACCCGCTTTTTGATTAGTTGCTCTCTTTTGGGGGTTTTGGTTTTTAGTGTGCTTTGATTCCTATTTGGCATTCCCCTGTGGACTGGTGGTTTTCTCTACTGCGTGGTTGTGTGGAGTGTTGGTCCCCTTTGGATCTGACCGACATGTTGGAGTTGCTTGGTGTGCTCTCTTGTTGGGCCTTCTCTTTACTTTTTCCCTATTTCGGACCCCCTATTATTGTTGGGGTTCGGTTGGTCCTGATCATCCTAAGACTGGGACTCTTCTTTTGGTGGTCTCCTAGATTGTATTTCTTCTTGTTGTGATGTTGATCATTTGTGTGGTATGGGGTAGCTTGGAGTTCGCTATCTATAAGTGGTGTCCCTTTAGTCTCTTCTAGTGGTTCCTTTAGTGGGGGAGGTTGTTGGAGCTACTCGTCTTGGTTATGTTGGACTTAGTCCAAGTTGATGCTTGTTTGTGGATGGATGGGTTATTCTCTTTGTGTTATCTTTGGACCCGGTTGTGTGAGCTCTCTAAGGAGTTTTCTGGTTCTTCTGCATGGTATCGGTTGCTTGAGCTACTAAGGGATGTTTTGTCAGCCCTTCCTTCTGAAACTGTTGTCTAGAGTCTTCAATCGGTGTCTCTTATTGAGGGGGATATGGCTCCTATTGAGGTGGAGTGTTGGCTTCTATTGAGGTGGAGCCTTCTTGGTGTGAAGATTCGTGGTTCTGGTGATAAGGGGTTTCATCTCATCCCCTTCTATAGAGGGGATCCCTCTCTTTTAGAGGTGGAGGTTGGGTTGGCTTTTCAAGTTTTTTGTTGCTACTGGAATATTGTTGCTTGGCTATGCACTGATGTGCTTCCTTTTACCCCTATTGAGGTGGGGTGTTTGGTCTCTCTGTTTCTGTTGGGAAGCAAGGTTTGGTTGGTTTTTTACACTACATGGGTTTTTCCTTGTTGGTCTCTTATTGAGGTAGGGAGGTGGGGAAAAATGATTGGTCTTGAAGGGTGTTGTGGCAGCCTATGGTGTTTGTTGTTTGTGTTTGGTGCCTAGCAGATTCAAGCAATCTCATAATGTTGTTTTTGGGGTAAGGCCCTTGTGAGTTGTGTAGGGTTTTAGTCCCTTCGTTGTTGTTGTCTTTGCAGTTTATTGTATCTTATCTATCTTTTGGTAGGTTGTTGATGGTTTGTTGTTGATTGTTTGTGTTCTTTTTTCTTCTGCAACTGTCTTTTGTGTGTATGGGGTTTAAGGTCCCCTCAAAACTTGTTTGTAAGGGGTTTTTGGTCTCCGCAAAACTTGTTGATCGCTAATAAAAAAACAATCAATCTAAGTGAATTTTTAAGCCTTTTTTGCACATAAATAAAACATAATCTAGACATGAAGGAGACAAATGACTAAGTAGGTTATAAAATTGTGAAAATTTGCATGTGCAAGAAAATATGACACACATTTTAAGAAAAATACCCTTGTAAACTTTGGGATGTCATTTTTTAACCTGCAACCAATCATGTAAATGGAAATTTTAGTTTATATTGCCTTACTTCCTATTAAAGACACACCTTTAGGAAAAAATAAACTCTACACACCTTAATTAATTCAACAAAAATTAATTCCTTTCATCTCTTGTATGTTATCTAAATAGGAAAAAAAAAATTAAATTAAAAAATTTGTGCTTACCACTTTTAAGTGGTGGAATCTATGAGCATGTTAATTTTTTTAAAACTTGAACATAAGATCTATGGTTAGAATTGATCATAATAGGAGATCAACAAAAAATGGGAAACATGTGGATTTAAAGTGCATGAAGAAAACTATCTATTGGGGAAATGTTGATTATTGTTGAATGTGAAACCATCATGTATCCCTTTAATTGTGATGCAACTTTATATCATTCAAGCACATTGAATATTCAATGTCTTATTCATTGGACATATTAGGCTTGCTAGCTTTTCCAACCTACAAATACATGGCCCACACTCATTTGTTAGTGAAAATGTGGACCCACTTTGATGCTTTTTATTGGTCCCTTGGATCAATAAGCATTGACCATGTGTACCCACTTATCCACGATCATATGCTCTTTGTAATTAGCATAAATGACATTAGTAGATATAAGCTTTCCACAATACATCAAGTTAATGTATATCTAGTGGTTTTAGATTAACAATGTGTATTTTGCAACAATGTTTCAAATTATATTTAACGATTCATCATCAAAAAGATGAGAATTATGATTTAGATTAAAAACTTAACCCTTAAAAAAGGAGATAAGGGGGAGTTGACAAGAGGACTAAAATTTAAAAGATATGAATAGAGAAAAAAAGATTAAAAAAAACAAAAGGGATAAAGTGAAATAAATTTTTAAATAAAAATAAAGTATGAAATGTATCAACATAATTGATAAATTTATGTTAAAATACCAATGATATCAACTTAGAATATTGAAAAGTATATGCATAATATTAAATATATAATGTAAACTAAAAATATATAAAAATAATAGCATTGATATGTATAAATACAATCATAATAATATAAATATATTTATGTATATTGATAAACCCATAATGGGAGATATTATATATTTCAATATTGTATATTGATATATAAAATAGATCCACACATGTATAGATACATAATATTACACATACATAATAAAGATATAAAAATTAAAATCTATATCTGCAAAATAATATACAAATATATATTTCAATATATAGATATATAATATATTATATAAATATTGATATTTATTAGTCCACCAATCATTTGAAATAGTATACATATTAATTTTATGTATAGATATGGTATTGATCTATAATAATATAAATTGTTAGTGTAGATAGAGTCATTATCATACCTAGTTAGCTAATCACCTTTCTAGGATTGACCTATTCACACCTAACTTAAGTTTACTTAGGTTTTTTTTGTTTTCATCTCACTTCATATAGTTGAGACATGTGTCCTCATGACTTGAGACACCTATTGACACTTGCTCACATACTTGTTAAGTGAGCCCACAAGTGTCCCATCTTTTGAGGGAAAGTCAAAGTTTCACTCCTACCTTTTCACCTCCTCATCCTTGTCTATATGCAAGTCTTGATCATTTTATTATACACTCTTCATTTTATATTGATAGACATACTATTGTGTTCATAATTTCATTTGTGGAAGGTTATCAAATTCAAACTCTTTGATATTAGCATTCTCCAACATAGTATCAAAGTCGTGAGAGCATGTTCCTTCCCACATCAAAGTGACTACCACACATATCGCTATCAACAAAGTGTCATAGAGCCAAATATTCACTATCATTGCATCTAGAAGACTCAAGAAATTAAAAAATACCTTTTGCTTCATCAATTTCGATAATTTTCAATTTTTGCAATTTTTGGACCTCATACCGATTGTACAAAAGTTGTAAAAACATATTAGAGAGGGTCGATCTGACCCTATTGACCCTCTGCCCATTGGGTAGAAAATTTTCTCTTTGCAAAATTTGGCCATTTTTGGTCTATTTGTATAAGCCTATATTGGCTTCTTGTGGTGCGAGTTTTGTTTGCAGGCTTCAAAGTGATGAAACTTGTTCGTGCAGAGGTCAAACAAAAGGTTGGCCTTGTGGAAAAGTGTGTGGCCAGACAAAAGACACGTTCCATTGTGACATGCCCCCATTGATTTTGTGGAATCTTTGCTCCTGCGTAGGCATTGGGATTTCATTCTCCAATAGCCAATGCTCTTACCACAGTCTTCACTCCTCTATGTACTGATCACAGAACATATAGCAATACTTGGAGGCAGTTCTTTTTTCGTATTTGGGGCCTTTGGATATGGCCTAGATCATGTTGGTCCTGAGTTGGGCTATAAAGGCAACTGTCAAGATTTTTCAATTGGCCAATTTTTTTGACGAGTTGAATCCTCCATTTGGCCCTTAAGTTTTTCACAATAGGCAGCTCTGTCATTACAAGCTAACAGAGGCTGCGGGTTTTGATCCCCCGTCATCCGAGCTCGTGGCTTTCCTCAGTCGAATCTAGAGCATCTTGTGTAGGTGGTCAATTAATATATCGGTCTCAATCTGTTAAGGCTGAACAATAGAGTTTTGAAAGATAGTACTGGCCTGCGATCCATATTCTTTGCAAGGTGTTATGCCACATAGGGTTTCATGCAATTGTAATGGTGAATTCTTTCTGTTTTGTGAATCTTTATCATTATGATCAATTGTTATGTCACATAGGGTTTCATGCGATTGGGATGATAAATCTGTTTTGTGAAGTCTTTACTATCTTGATCAAGTGTTATGCCACATAGGGTTTCATAAGATTGGCGTGGTAAATTCTTCCCATAGTTTAGATAAATCTGTTTTGTGAATCTTTTATCATTATGATCAAGTGTTATGCCACATAGGGTTTCGTGAGATTGTGATGATAAATCTGTTTTATGAGTCTTTACTATTATGATCAAATGTTATGCCACATAGGGTTTCATAAGATTGTCATGGTAAATCCTCAAATCTGTTTTGTGCCCAATAAACTTGTCTAGATTGAGCTGATAGATGTGCCACCTTGCCTTCAAGTTGAGAATCTATACTTGTTTATCGTCAGATAGTCATCCTTGCTCCATTTCCTCATGCTTTGTTTTCTTGAGAAAACTGGATAGATTTAAAGTAGATAGCTTAGTTGTAGTTAATGATCTGCGAAACCAAAAAATCCTTAGCTGCAACGTTCTTGGTTTTCTTAACCTTGTGCCTCTTCCAGTTGAGAACAAAAAGATAGGACTTAGATTACTTCTCTTTTCATGCATTCCAGCACAACGAGGGAGCTTCCCCTCCTAATTTGAAGAGCACTCATTACGCAGTGTGCATAGCTGTCCATACAAACCTACACTCCAGAGGTGTTAGATTTTACGCCAACACAAGGAATTTTGGAGTATGCTAACATTGTCTCTTCATTCCCTCATATACTTGCATCAACACACACTTGTCAAGCCATTTTCTTACTAGTTTCAATGGCTTTCTAAAATCGTTCTCAACCCCTCTCAACGTCTCTTTTGCTACCAACAACATCCACATGTCACAACTGCGGCATCTGGCAAATTCATCGTCAGCAATTCACCATTGGAAAATTTACCGTCAGCAATTCACCATCATGGAAAATTCACCGCCAAATAAAATTCACCCCAGCAATTCACCAAGTTTTTGAAATATATATTAAAAAATATTGGTGAATTGCTGGCAGTGAATTTTCTGTCGGTAAATTTTCCATGGCAGTGAATTGTTGGTGATGAATTTTCCTTCGGTGAATTGCTAGCGATGAATTTTCCTAAAGCTCACAATAACACCACCATCAATCTCATTGAAATGAAATGAAATGAAATATTTTAATGATGTCTACAGGACCAAAGAAATCTAAAGAACCCAAAAACAGCACAAGAGCCCCATATTTTTATGATTGCATTCGGTGAGAGTTTCATGTAACATGATCTCTTCATAGGTGGATTGTGTTGGGTTTCTTTTCCATTGGTTTGCAGTTGCAGTTCCCTTGATTCGGTGCCCTTTGGAATAAAATTATATCTGTTGAAAGCTTCTGCCCACATCTGCTCCAAGACACTCTCAAAATGGTTGTTTTGCATTGATTTCAACATGGTTTAACTATCAACATAGCATGGTAGCATTCTATCCAATTATAATTACAACATTAAATGTTATCTATTACACGCTATTGGCGATCTAACTGCCTAGTCCATTTTAAACAAGAAATCACATTTTAAAGTATAAATAGTTGTCAAAAAGCTGGTTTTAACATTCATGTTTTGACATCAAAACATTTTCAATTTTGTGTTTTTTAATAGCAACCTCTGAAATTATATTTGTAAGAAAATTTTGATGGGGCATAACTATCACCTTGATCATCAAAATTTTGTAAACTTTTTTTATTTCTATCAGAATTTTGTAGGGATTTGAATTTATTTTTAATTTTAAGATTTGGATTTGCCATTTTGTAAAACTCACCATGCATTATAAATGATCGATTTTGCATCCAATATTCACAACTTGTAAATTTTTCTTGCACATTGTTTTGGAGGGGGCACAATCAACACTAATCATTTTGAGGTGGGCGAGGGGGTGAGAGGGGGGGGGTTCAATCTTGCATTTCGCATTGATTTGTTGTTGCTTATAATTAAACCATGTCTAGAAATGCAAAGAGAAAAACAAATATTGTGTGAGCAATCAATATGTGGATAAATTTCATCCTCATGCCTCCCATTAAATTATTGACTTGCTATTGGAGCTTGCAAAAAAAAACTCACTAAGGCATCTTGTGAGACATTATTATTTGGGGATGAACAATGTAATCAGATGGCTTGCATTGATATCTCATCTCCTATATCACCTATTGCTACATTTGAATCTAGTGTTAACTCATCCATAAGTTCCAATGATTCTTTACACTAGGACATTGCTACCATCATTCTAGATCCACCACATTGAGATGCATATCTGCTAGACATCACATCTTTGTTTGTAGAATCACACCTTGTATATTTGGATGATAGAATTGAGAATATTCATCTTCTATTTGATGTCAACTTTGATGAAGTTGCATCACGATTGTCATTTTTGGATATTGCTCTTGCCTCACCTACATCTTGACTTCTATCGTGACAAATTATGTAGACATTTATGAGTTGAACTATCCAACTCAATTATCATCATTTGCAATAGTACCAAATTCACATTGGTCCAAATATCACCATACATCTATGGTCCCTATTCTTGAATCTTCTATGATACATGATCCATCTTATCAACATCCATCACACACTGGCATTTTCTTGGAGATCTTTGAGCATCCTTTGAAAGCATCACTGACATCATTTCAGTCTTTGGATCATGTACAACATTCAAAGACCTTTACTCTACTTCTTGCATATTCCTATTTGGAATGGGAATTCATCTTGCACATATTTTTGGTGTTGTTTCTTCCCAAGGGGGAAAATATTATTCAACATTCATGGATCATCTTCAACATCCAATGTTGAACATATAACAACACTACAAGAATCATATTGAGGGGAGGTTGCATGGTTTATATTCTCCTATCAATTTTGGGGGAAAGCATTTCCTCACATGGAGTTCATCTTCACACTTTCTGGGGGGTCACATGACCTCCCTTTTCTCTCTTATGGGAGGAACATTTATTGTACTTTGTGCTAGAAGTAGTCCTTGGGGTCCATCATGAGTCCTATATTCTTCACTTATACATTTTATTTCATTGCATCATTTCTCTTTTGGAGAGGGGTTTTATTTCCCAGTGGATTTTTCTCCTTTACTCCACTTTATGAGATATTTATGTAGTGTCATAAATTATCAACCTTGACAATTTCACACTATGTTTTACTCCCTTTAATTTTATTAGACCTAATTAAGCACCTAATTTTCTAAATTATGTATTCTATGGCCTATTTTTAACAATTTCTGATAAATTGCAAGCATTGAACAAATGTGTTTATTTAATGTTTTACCCTCAACACCTAAAATCCTAGAAAATAGGGCCAAGACTAGGATGCCCTTGGGTGAATCTATCCCCCTATATTACTGGGATGCAAATTTGAATAATTCGGTGTCGACATATTAACATTTGAAATTCAAGTTACAAATATCGGCTATTGGGATCTAATTTTTGAAAAATTGAATAAATGCCTATAAATACCTAATAATTGCATCATTTGAAATCTATGTAAAAAATCATTGGAGAAATTATTGTCAAGAGCATTATCAAGCAAGTCAAGAGCAACATTTCAGAGCTTTAATGTTGTGATTCAAGATCCAAGCATCATGTCAAATCCTATGTGAGTGTATGTATGTTCATGCTATCATTGTTTATGAAGGCCAACCCTTTTGTAGGTCTCTAAGAAATTCAAGCATTCAAGTAAGTAGAGTTCAAGACCTTGAAGTGATGTGCATGAATTTAGTCCTTCAAGGAAGCCATTGAAGGGTGATGAGTTGCAACACTTTGTTGATTCATCATTCCTTCCTATCATTTATCTTCCCTATCATTAACATTGTCATTGTGGAAGTGGAAACACTAACATGGGGTTTGACTAAGGCAAGCCCCTAAATGGCACAACATTTCTTCTCTTTAAATGTGCGGATTTTAGGTTTGGAGAGGAATGAAGGAAGCTAGAAGATCATTTATTCATTGTTGCATTCAAATCCCTACTCTTTTTCAACTCATGAAAACTCACCTACAAAATCATCCGGCAGTGATCCAACAAGTTTGCAAGCGAAAATGAGAGTCTTAGATCTAACATCAAAAGATTGTGAAAACAGATTCGGGACACCCTTATAAGGACAGAGACACCCTTGGGCACCTATGTCATATTCCGACTTCAATACCAAATTTTTAGGATAGGTACACAACACTCTGCCCTTCCTAGATCTTCTTGCAAATCTTTGTTACAATTTGTCAATTGTCAGAAGCTTGCAATTTTCATATTAAGGCACATAGTCTAATTATGTTAATTAAGACAAATCAATTATAGTTATAGTCTTAGATCCGACATCAAAGGATTGTGAAAATAGATTCAGGACACCCTTATAAGGACATAGATACCCTTGGGAACCTATGTCCTATTCTGATTGATACCAAATTTTCAAGATAGGTACACAACACTCTACTCTTCCCAGATCTTCCTGCAAATCTTTGTTACAGTCTATCAATTGCCAAAAGCTTGCAATTTTCATATTAAGGCACATAGTCTAATTAAGTTAATCAAGGAAAATAAATTATAGTTACAGTCTTAGATCCAACATCGAAGGATTGTGAAAACAGATTTAGGACATCCTTATAAGGACAAAGATACCCTTGGGCACCTATGTCCTATCCTGATTGATACCAAATTTTCAAGATAGGTACACAACGCTCTACCCATTCTAAATCTTCCTGCAAATATCTGTTATAGTTTTTCAATCTAATCACCTTGTTGATTTACATCCTAATGTACCCTTGAAAAAGGGATAAATTAACCCTAGGTCTTATTGCATTCAACTTAGGGTTTCCTTTTTCTTTGTTATATTTTGGTGAACTTGACATAATTCAACCCTAGATCTAAGTTTTGCATTGCATTATTTTGCATTTCTCATTTAGGGTTTCATTTTTGTATCATAAAAGATTAAAAAATCAAAAAATTACATATCATATTGCATCATAGGTTGCATTAAGGTTTATTTCAGTCATTTAGGTCGGATCTACATTAAAAATTGCATTCATAATTGTCATTTGTTGTTCAATCATTGTTATACATTTACATTTGAGACACATTGTCTTAAATTGAGCAAATTCTAGAGAAATATTGATTTCAAAATTGTTTGCACACATAAATAGAGCACTTAAACAGTCTAATTAGCATTCAATTTTTTCAGTTTTCAAACACCCCATCAAGGACATAGATGCCCTTGGATGCCTCTATCCTTCTGCACTTGGATCAACAAAATTTTGCATAATTCTCCATCTCTGTGTCTTCGGTCTATGTTTGCTTGCATATCTCTGATTTGGAGTTCTTAATTACATTTATTTAGGCATCTTTCATATAGCTCAAAAAAGTGAAAAAATTGCATTATTTTATTTCAAAATTGCATCAAAATCATCATTTTCAGATTTAGGAATCTTACAATTAGTCAATTTTTACATTTTAGATCAGAAAATTGCATTCAAAATTGTAATTTGTTGTTCACATATTGTTACACACTTGCATTGGTGTAAATTGAGCTAATTTTAGAAAAAGATTCATTGTCAGACTTGTTTGCAAACATACCCAAAATCCTTAAATAACATCATACATAGTCAGACTTCCAGTTTTTAGAAACCATATCTAGGACATAGATGCCCTTGGGCATTTCTATCCTGCTATTCTTGGGTAAACAAAATTTTACCTAGATCTCTATCTTTGTGTGCTTTGAACATTTGTTTCTACTTCTTGGTTTTTGATTTGGAACTTTTAAAATGTGTTATTGCATGTGAAAGAAAGGTGTCATTTTGCTTAATTGGTTGAAAATTTGGGAAAATTGTAGCATTTAAATTTTGTAAATTATCAGATATATAGGACAATTGTTCATATCATGTTCTCATTGCAAAAATATTGTGTTATCATAATTCATTTTCTATTGTTAGATCTTATTAAGAATTTCAAAGAATTTTTGTTACAAGCATGTCACAATGAGTTTATTTCCCCTCTTTTATTGTTTTTCATGATCCCTCTCCCACTAGCTCTCCTACGTGTGAGGTTAGCTTGGTGAAACATAATACAATCTTTGAAAATCATGGCAATCATGTTTATTCTTCTCTTGATACCTCACCTAATTGGGAAGAAGGTATCTTGGTGTTAAAAGATCCAATCATTGAGTGTCATGAGAATCTTGTTTGTTTCTCTCCCCCTACCTCTCCTACTTGATATTTCATAGATGAATATGTTAAGGTGACATTATATTCCCCTCAATAGATGATCATCAACAAGAAGTAAAATTTGTTGAGGTTATGAATGCACAATTGGCTATTAGATCATGTTTGATTATCGGACCTCTTAAAACTCCTAAAATTCCTCTAATTTTTGGACCTCCTAAGTCACCTCTCATAATAGGACCTTCTAAATCTCATGGCCATATCCTAAACTTTGCAAAATAATTCACTAATAATTTCATGTGTTGAAGCAACCAAGTTATCACATAGTTTCTCACACATATAACACTAGAAATAACAAGCAACCAAAACAAATGCCAACACCCATCTCATTTCCTCAACCATACATCCCACTTGCACCTAACATTCTGCAACGTAGTGGTAAATAATTTGATCTTGTTGAGCAGCTTTGTAACACTACTGCTAAGATCTCTTAGTGGGATTTAATTCAAACATCTCTTGTTTACCATGGCATTCTTCAAAATGCTTTGCAAAAAGTTGTGGTCTCTCCTAGTGCACAACAAAATGATGTAGTAGCCCTAATTGAAGGTATGCATTCAGCTAATGTGAATAATTTCTTTCATCAAAACTTGAATTACCTCCCTGGAAAAACACAAAAACAAAATGAGGCTTTGATGGTAATGGTTGTTATTAACAAGGTTGGGATTAGGTGCACCCTTATTTACAATGGTTCAAGGCTTAATGTTTGTATTGTGGAACTTTTTGGAAAAATTGGAGTAGATAAGACTCAAATTCAACTAGTTGATTTGTCCATTCGAGGTTTTGATTATATGGGAAAATGACCACTTGGTGTGATAATGTTACCTATTAAAGTTGGTAAGGTTGTATTGCAAACTCCTATCTATGTCATGCTGCATGATCTTTCATATAATCTTATCTTGGGTAGATCATAGATTCACGAGATGAAAGGTTTGCCTTCAATGCTTCATCATTTAATGAAATACACTTACAACAACAAGGTTTACATGATAAAAGCTAATCCTAAATCTAAAAATTGTTTACAAACTGAAATAAGAATAGAGAGTCCTTTTAGAACATTGATACCAACTTCAAAAGTAGAACCTTTACAAATTGATGATAATCCTAATTGTCTTTCATCTCTAACCAAATTGTTAAACGATGATTGGGGATCATTAGATTTCACACCTGCATTCATGCAAGAATATAAGATTACACAATCAAAATCAGAAAAAGAGAAATAAGATGCAATGATATCAAAACAATCTATCATCGAATCATCCACAACTTCTAGCAAAGAGGAAAAGACAAATTATACATCCCCTTATAAATAAAATGACTATGAAAAACCACCTTCTTTGAAAGAAATGGAAGCCATTTATAGAAGAGGTTATCAAATTTTGAAACAATTTGGCTACAATGGAAAAGGATGTGTTGTAAAAAATAAGGCATTCATGTTCCCATAGAGCCCATCACACAAGAAACAACAAGAGGTCTTGGTTATTGTTCTTTGAAAATAATGAGAACATCTAAAAGACCTTCACTTAATCATACAAGAGACAAATAGCATCCCAACAGCCACACGCCAAATAATAACCAATGTTCCATTCCCATTTCATGCCAAAATGACTAAAGTCAAGGGCAGCTTCCAGTGGTAGTGGTGGTTGTCTATGTTGTTTGAGATTGAGTGGTAGCAATCAGTAATAGTGACTACAATTAAAAACATTGTGTTCTAATGGAATATGATGTGAAACGTTTTCTATAAATATGTAAAGTGTATTGAAGAAAAATATGAGATGACTATATTGTTATTGAGTGCAATTTTTTTTGCCTCTACCATATTTTCTAATATGGTATCAGAGTAGGCTTGATGAAATGGGTTGGTGAGATCACTCTCCCAACCGATGATGTGGAAATCCCTATCATTTGGAAAGTGGATTGTTTTTTTAATTTTTTAGCATAGAGTAGAAAATAGAAGTTTTTGTGGTAGAAAATATAGTGGCATTAGCTTGTATCCTGTTGTTTTTGGAGGAGATATTGCTTGGCTTTGCTGAATTTGAGTTGAATGATGATAAAATAGAACCTGAAGTTACAGTGCTTTCTCTAGGAACGGTGTCTAAAGGCCATCCAAAAAATCAATTTTGTGAGCGATGATTTGTGAGATGTTTGAGGCAACTGAAGAGGTGCAAATCTATCTAAAATCTCTAGAGAATATCATGGACCTCTACATTTGACAATCCATGGCTAATTCTAAGGCAGTAAAGGCTCAAACTGTGTGCCTTTACATATGAATAAAATTGCAACAAATTAGTGCTTATGTTGCCATACATATTGGTTTACACATGCCATTATTAGCTCCTTATTTTCCCAAGGAACTTGAAGTCCAACTCATCATGACTATAACATGCAACTAAATTAGTGCAACCGGGCATGAGAGCGACTATGGGGTGATTGATGTACAAACAGTCAGATAAAGTTTTGTGTGAGATTTGTGATAATATTTTCAATGCATTGAAGATCTGAGAGCCACGACTTGCTGGAGATCGTGGAGTTGAGTCTGAACATATCTTCCACATTGAAAATCAATCACATTTCACAAGAAGATCAATCTATAAGAATATTGTTGAACTCAGTGCTGAGACTTATGTTTTCCCAACCTCTCCAACTCGCCATAAGTCCACTCGTATATGAAACTTCCTCCTCATTGCCCAAGACATGGTCGTGCATTTAGATTTGAGAATTGCTGAGAAGTATCTCTTTCCTAGTGTAGCATTAGTGACACCCTCTGTCATAGACATGAATATTTATAGGCATCATAGGCTGGAGGTCAATCAGTGACCTCTCATCAATCACCAATGATGAGGCCGCACACATGATATGGTGACATAAATATCTAGTGTGTTATTTTTTATTTTTAGCTTTTCAGTGTGGTGTGTGAATGCTAGAAAAATGATCGAATTGGAGAGCAAACTGCAGAGGTCCTTTGACTATGGTGATCCTTTTACTACCATACTTTGTTAAAAGATAATCGGTCAGTGAATACATTCATTAGCAATGGTGGTCATGTACAGCAAGATCTAGACAACGAGATCCAGACAGTAACATGCACCTTGATATGATTCACTTTTTAGTGTTCCTAATTATGTGAATAAGTGGAAATTTCACATTGTGGGGAGGAATAATAACCAATTTTTCATTCCCATTTTGTTCCAAAATGACTAAAGTCAAGGGAAAATTCTAGTGGCAGTGGCAGTTGTATATGCTATTCAAAATTGAGTGGCAATGATCGGTAACAGTGACTACAATTAAAAACATTGTGTTCTTATGGAATATGATGTGAAACATTTTCTATAAATATGCAAAGTGTATTGAAGAAAAATATGAGATGACCTTATTGTTATTGAGTGCAAAATTTTCTGCCTCTACTATATTTTCTAATATGTGGTAGTTATAGTATCATAACATACTACCATGCATAGGGGTATAAACTAGGCTTTATGCAATCATATTTCATTTCACAAGGAGGAACATATCATCATCCATTTTGGGCTCATCTTTGTCCCTACACTCGGGGGAAAAGGGGTTAGGTAGCCCTATGTTAAATTGTAATACCCCTCCTATTACTGTTTAGACTTGTTTTCTTTCTATGCTTGGTTTCATATTTTGTGACTGTGATTGTACTCCTTATGGACTGGTTAGTTTAGATTGATTGAGGATTGTGTTACTTTAGTTGATGACATTATGATTACATTGATTCTATGATGTTTAATTTGATTTCAGAAATATATTATGATGCAGTGATTTAGTAAATTATGTTATGATATGATCTGTTAGTGTAGAAATGCTATTTCATCATTTATATTATAATTGTTAGAATAGATGTGATGAAAGGACAGTGTAGCATCACTCGTTCGCAAGTGCCCTGCTACGCTACAATTCCTTCTCACAATGTAATGATTTGATTATATATATATATATGTATATATACACGACATTGTTTGTACGCAGGGATTGTAGGTACAAAGTCTCGATTCCACCTGCTTTGGCAGGATAGGGCGAGCACAAATAACCCAACGACATAATGTTGAAACAGAGATGACAAGGAAGTCACCCTGTCCCATGTTGTCAAACCATCTCGATTGAATGGTATTGTGTGTCGTCGTGTTGTCATTTCTATATTTTATTATTGTGTTTTGTGTAAGTGTCTTGTTCGTATGTATTTTCCTTTAGCATTTTGTAAGTTGTGATTTATTTAATTAAAAGGTGGTAATAAATGTTTATATTTGTATTGGATTAATTTGTATTAAAATATTTAAAAGTTATATTTTAAAAAGGCATGTGTTTTAGTTAAATACTAATTAAATATTAAATTTGTGTTTTTTTAATTTAATTAAATTATCTTGTTGAGGATAATTATAAAATAAATAAATTAAATTAAATTAAATTATGTGCATTACAAGTAAAGCTTGCAAAAGTAGATTTAAAACAAAAAGTTTTGATAAAAGGAAAAATAAAATAAATAAAAGAATAGAAAAGATAAAAGGACAAATGAGAAGTGTTGGCTGAAAAGCTGGAATTAATTAGATAATTTCTTTTATTTTGAATTTTTTAGAATTTTTCGAAAAAGAAAAGAGGTATCTTTTATTTAATTGAGGATTTGTGAGTTTGCATAGGGAGGAAGATTCAAACAGAAGTTGCAAAAATAAAATAAAATAATAGCTTTGAATGTTTAGATTTTATGAAGTTTTCTAGAAAGGGATCTTTTATTCGATTGCTTCATTATTCTGGGAAAGATTTTCTGAGAATTGAAATTGAGCATGGTATTTTGGAGAGGAGATTCTGAAGAAGGAACGAAAGCTCTTCGAAAGGACTGTTGGGATCAAGTAAGCTTCATCAATAATCAGCAGCGCAGGACTCCAAGTTCCAATCTCTTGTTCTTAAATTTTTTGCTTCAAAGAAAAATAAAAAAAGTTAAATATGATTTCTGTGAGAAAATAAAACTTTTGAGATTTATGAGTATTGAAAAGAAAAATTAATGGAAGAGATTAAACTAGTTTTCTGAAAGTTTATTGTTTGTTTTCAATTTGTCAAAACAAAAACTACATCTTCTGGGAATGTCCAATTTATCTATATTTGATTTGAAAAGAAAATTGTTTTCCCTTTTAAAATTAAGTCAGTTTTGAAATTCATACCCTCTTATTTATACACACACACACACGCACACATATATATATAAATATACACCTTTGGATACGTGTATATATATATATACACATATATATAATTTATATACATTTATATTCCTTTTTAGCCAGTTTCTCTTACTGGATCAATCTGATTAAGTATATATACATATATATATAATATATATATATATCGTATATGTATTTGTATAGAGATATATATTCTGTTGTTTATTATTTTTATATTTTATATTGTTAGTGGAAACTGTAATTTTTGTTTTCTTTTATGGGCCGAACTGTATGGCGTCAAAATTCAGTGATGGAAATCTATTTAAAAAAAAAGTATATGCATATAATTTTTATATTGGGCAGGAGGGAGGGACGACAGTGCCGTACCCTTCCCCATACCCAAGGGGTCGGCGGACTGCACAACATTCCACACAGACTGTTGTGCGCAGCAGTCCGTATTGACTGTTGCGTACAACAGGCCGTGGGGACTGCTGCCCCATACAAACCCTTCCACTTGCATTACGTTTTGGGTATTGAAATTATATATATATATATTTATATATATATATATTAATTATATTTAAATATATTATTATTTGTTTGCTTTTTTTAAATTTTACTGTATTACATTTTATATATATAATGTTTTTTTTTTTGGGATTAAATTATGAAATATAGAATCATTGAGTATTTAAATGATAAGAAAAATTATATAATTATGAGAAAATTATTGTGCTTCTTTCAAAACTGCATAGAGTAAAATTGAAATGGTGTCTTGAGTCATGAGATTATGCTTTTTGGTGTTATTTACATTCTTTTATTGTTTTTACTTTTATATAGATGTGGGAACCCTGTTGTAAATTGTGAAACTTAGCTGCAGAGGCATGATTTAATCCTTGATTTTTTTTATCCTCGGTTGTTTGTACTCTTGAGGTTGAAATTTAATAGTGATATGCTTTGGAAGGGATTGTACAAGTTTTTTGAATTTTAATTTGAGTCATTGCGAGATGGGTAATGCCTCACATGTCCATGTTTTGAGTTATATGCTTTAATCATTATAGTACAACCCTTTCCTTGTTTGGTTTATCTTTTGGGATCTTTTGGGAGAGTGGATCTTCATGGGGGTCAGCACCTTGAAAGGAGGAAGAGCTCAGGATAACCCATGTAAGAGTAGTATAACAAGTGAAAACCTAATAATAGTACTTAGGGGGATGGGTAGTAAAACACATAAGATAATAATATTGGATACCTCGTCTATGTGTTAGGGCTATCACAGACTAATGATAGATTGAGAAGGCCGTGGTCGGCAAAGTCGTAACCTCGACCACATGAGAGGTTGACGGCTCCGCATGAGCTACCCTATGGTGTTGGCACCTCAAGTAGGAGGAAGGGCCAGAATATCCATAGATGGGGGCTGGCACCTCAAGTTGGAGGAAGGGCTAGGATAACCCATGAAAGCTATACGATGACATTCTCCACTAGACACCCTTATGCTTTGTTTCTTGTTGCCTCTGGAATGTGTTCTAATTATGGTTTCAGTTTCCTCGGAAATGATTTATGATTGTTCTTTCGTTATTTGGTTAATGGTTATTGCCTTGTTTTGATGTGATGAGATTTATGACTTTAAGTTATTATGTCGACTTGTGAATGTTCATTGTAATCCTTGATGTTGTACTTCAATTTTGTACTATGTTGTTCTATTGGATTCGGTTTGGCATTCATGGTCGTGATCACTTCCTTTTCACCTTTGAGCACGGGGGGTGAGTTATTTATAACTCACGTGGTTGGGTGGAACGTGCTCCGCACCCGTTGGGTTCCCCATCAATGATCGTCTTCTCAACGTTCTTCAATTGGAATTTGTACCAATGGATCACTTTGTACTTCATTCATTAATTGTACTATTTATGTATCCCACATGTATGGGGGATTTATTGTAATCCATTTATTGAGATCATGTAATGTAGTGTAATGTTAAAGCGATGATGTAATATTTAGGATCCTTTGTAACATTGTCATAAGAGATTCTTTATGGTTGTAATATGTGATGTAGTGATACTTTCATTTATGGTTCATGGATGTACTTTTATAAATGGTTATTGCAATGTTATTGGATAAGTTGTTTAATATTATATTTTACTTTTGTTAATATTTGTTTTGCAATGTAACCTCGCGTGCCCCAGAGGATTTAACGTTAAGATATTAATGTGCAATGTAAATGTATTTAATGTTTACTTTGTGTTTTTTTTTTTAAAAAAAAATTGGTTGCAATGTTTGTTCTCTGGGGTTTGCACAACAGGCGTTACAACTTGGTATCAGAGCCAAGGTTTCCAAATGTTGGGGTCTCTGGGTAGTTGAGTCCATTAGGAAACCTTGCATTTGACTCTTGTGCTTACTTGTACCTTTATTTTGTGTGTGCTTTCGATGTGTGTGGGTTTCAAGCTAAAACCTATTCCTTGGTGTGTTTCCAGGATGAAGATAAGGAAAACACCTCAGAAGAAGTTTCGAGACCCAATAGTCAAATGAATTTGGAAAATTAGACTTTGGTATGATTATTCCAATTGCTCTATGCTTTCAAATCTAGAGACTTTTGCAAAAGCTCTAAGGAGACTGCATCGTGAAAGAAAGGAATGGATGCCTTCCTGTAAGGAAGTTGATAAGGCGGCCAGTCTAGCTAAGCTGGAAACAAGCTAGTCAGTCTTGTGTGTTTACTTTATTTTATTTAATGGCTTCCAAGAGTAAGCCATGTCCTAGGGGGGGAGGATGTAATACCCCTCCTGTTACTATTTAGACTTGTTTTCTTTCTATGCTTGGTTTTATACTTCATGACTATGATTGTACTCCTTATGGATTGGTTAGTTTAGATTGATTGAGGATTGTGTTACTTCAGTTGATGACATTATGATTACATTGATTCTATGATGTTTAATTTGATTTCAGAAATATATTATGATGCAGTGATTTAGTAAATTATGTTATGATATGATCTATTAGTGTACAAAACCTATTTCATCATTTATATTATAATTTTTAGAATAGATGTGATGAAAGGACAGTGTAGCATCACTCGTTCGCAAGTGCCCTACAACGCTGCAATTCCTTCTCACAATGTAATGATTTGATTATATATATATATGTATGTATGTATATGTACACGACATTGTTTGTATGTAGGGATTGCAGGTACAGAGTCTCAATTCCACCTGCTTCAGCAGGACAGGGCGAGCACCAATAACCTAATGGCATAATGTTGAAATAGATATGACAAGGAAGTCACCCTGTCCCATGTTGTCAAACCATCGTGATTGAATGGTATTGTGTGTCGTTGTGTTGTCATTTCTGTATTTTATTATTGTGTTTTGTGTAAGTGTCTTGTTCATATGTATTTTACTTTGGCATTTTGTAAGTTGTGATTTATTTAATTAAAAGGTGGTAATAAATGTTTATATTTGTATTGGATTAATTTGTATTAAAATATTTAAAAGTTATATTTTAAAAAGGCATGTGTTTTAGTTAAATACTATTTAAATATTAAATTTGTGTTTTTTTAATTTAATTAAATTATCTTGTTGAGGATAATTATAAAATAAATAAATTAAATTAAATTAAATTATGTGCATTACAAGTAAAGCTTGCAAAAGTAGATTTAAAACAAAAAGTTTTGATAAAAGGAAAAATAAAATAAATAAAAGAATAGAAAAGATAAAAGGATGAATGAGAAGTAAGTGTTGGCTGAAAAGCTGGAATTAATTAGATAATTTCTTTTATTTTGGATTTTTCAGAATTTTTCAAAAGAGAAAAGAGGTATCTTTTATTTAACTGAGGATTTGTGAGTTTGCATAGGGAGGAAGATTCAGAAAAAAGTTGCAAATATAAAATAAAATAATGGCTTTGAATGTTTAGATTTTCTAAAGTAATCTGGAAAGGGATCTTTTATTCTATTGCTTCATTATTCTGGGAAGGATTTTCTGAGTAGAATATTAGAATTGAAATTGAGCATGGTATTCTAGAGAGGAGATTCTAAAGAAGGAATGGAAGCTCTTCGAAAGGACTGTTGGAATCAAGCAAGCTTCATCAATAATCATCAGCGTAGGACTCTAGGTTCCAATCTCTTGTTCTTAAATGTTTTGCTTCAAAAAAAAATAAAAATAGTTAAATATGATTTCTGTGAGAAAAGAAAACTTTCGAGATTTATGAGTATTGAAAAGAAAAATTAATGGAAGAGATTAAACTAGTTTTCAAAAAGTTTATTGTTTGTTTTCAATTTGTCAAAACAAAAACTACATCTACTCGGAATGTCCAATTTATCTAAGTTTGATATGAAAAGAAAATTGTTTTCCCTTTTAAAAATTAAGTGAGTTTTGAAATTCGTACCCTCTTATTTATATATATATATACATATATATATATACATATACATATATATACATATATGTATATATACATATATGTATATATATATAAATATACACCTTTGGATACATGTATATTTATATATATATAATTTATATACATTTATATTCCTTTTCAACCAGTTTCTCTTATTGGATCGATCTGATTAAGTATATATACATATATATATTACCTGTGTATATATATATATATATATCATATATGTATTTGTATAGAGATATATTTTATATTGTTAGTGGAAACTATAATTTTCATTTTCTTTTATGGGTCAAACCGTACGGTGTCGAAATTCAGTGATGGAAATCCATTTAAAAAAAAAAATTATATGCATATAATTTTTATATTGGGCAGGAGGGAGGGACGACAGTGCCATACCCTTCCCCATACCCAAGGGGCCGGCGGACTGCACAATAGTCCACACGAACTGCTGCGCAATCCCCATACAAACCCTTCCACTCTCATTACTTTTTGGGTATTGAAATTTTATATATATATATATATATTATTTGTTTATTTTTAAAAAAATTACTGTATTACTTTATATATATATAATGTATATATATAATTTTATTTTATTTTGGGATTAAATTATGAAATATAGAATCATTGAGTATTTAAATGACAAGAAAAATTATATAATTATGGGAAAATTATTGTGCTTCTTTCAAAACTACATAGAGTAAAATTGAAATGGTGTCTTGAGTCATGAGATTACGATTTTTGGTGTTATTTACATTCTGTTATTGTTTTGGCTTTTATATAGATGTGGGAACCCTATTGTAAATTGCGAAACTTAGTTCCAGAGGCGTGATTTAATCCTTGATTTTTTTTATCCTCGATTGTTTGTACTCTTGAAGCTGAAATTTAATAGTGATATGCTTTGGAAGGGATTGTACAAGTTTTTTGAGTTTTCATTTGAGTCATTGCGAGATGGGTAATGCCTCACATGTCCATGTTTTGAGTTATATGCTTTATTCATTATAGTACAACCCTTTCCTTGTTTGGTTTATCTTTTGGGATCTTTCGGGAGAGTGGCTCTTCATGGGGGTTGGCACCTCGAAAGGAGGAAGAGCTCAGGATAACCCACGTAAGAGTAGTATAATGAGTTAAAACATAATAATAGTACTTAGGGGGATGGGTAGTAAAACACATAAGATAATAATATTGGATACCTCATCTATGCATTAGGGCTATTGCTGACTAATGATAGATTGAGAAGGCTGTGGTCGGCAAAGTTGTAACCTCATCCTCACGAGAGGTTGACAGCTCCGCATGAGCTACCCTATGGTGCCAATGCCTCAAGTAGGAGGAAGGCCCAATATATCCATAGATGGGGGTCAGCGCCTCAAGTTGGAGGAAGGGCCAGGATAACCCATGAAAGTTATGTGATGACACTCTCCACTAGACACCCTTATGCTTTGTTTCTTGTTGCCTCTGGAATGTGTTCTAATTATGGTTTCAATTTCCTTGGAAATGATTTATGATTGTTCTTTCATTATTTGGTTAATGGTTATTGCCTTGTTTTGATGTGATGAGATTTATGACTTTAAGTTATTATGTCGACTTGTGAATGTTGTTGATTATGTCATTGTAATCCTTGATGTTGTACTTGAGTTTTGTACTATGTTGTTCTGTTGGAGTCGGTTTGGCATTCATGGTTGTGATCACTTCTTTGTCACCTCAGAGCATGGGGGGTGAGTTATTTATAACTCATGTGGTTGGGTGGAACATGCTCCGCACCCGTTGGGTTTCCCATCAATGATCGTCTTCTCAGCATTCTTCAATTGGAATTTGTACCAGTGGATCACTTTGTACTTCATTAATTAATTGTACTATTTATGTATCCCACATGTATGGGAGATTTATTGTAATCCATTTATTGAGATCATGTAATGTAGTGTAATGTTAAAAAAATGATGTAATATTTAGGATCCTTTGTAACATTGTTGTAAGAGATTCTTTATGGTTGTAATATGTGATGTAGTGATACTTTCATTTATGGCTCATGGATGTACTTCTATAAATGGTTATTGTAATGTTATTGGATAAGTTGTTTAATATTATATTTTACTTTTGTTAATAGTTGTTTTGCGACGTAACCTCGCATGCCCCAGAGGATTTAACGTTAAGATATTAATGTGCAATGTAAATGTATTTAATGTTTACTTTGTTTTTTAAAAAAAAAAAAAAAAATTGGTTGCAATGTTTGTTCTCTAGGGTTTGCACGGTGGGAGTTACATAAGCTGCATTCCTTCTAGCAAGTGATCCCTTTGTATTTCCTTAAAACATTAGTGTAGCAAATACACTAACTTTTTAAGGATGGGCATGCAATCCCCCACTCATTGTTTGCATAATAAATGGTCCCTTTTTGGTGATGATAACATAAATCTCCTAAAAATTATGACCTTGGCAATGAAAGTGTGTCCTTCTTAATCTATGTTAGTGTCTCTTTCTTAGTGATATTGGGCTTGATGCCCTCTACGATTGTGACCTTTCTTGGCATATGATGTTCCCCTTGGTGGTAATACTATAGTTAGTATGACCTAAGGTGTGAGTTTCTATTTTGTGACTTGCTCTCTCTCGGTGGTGATGCCATGTGTGATATTCCCTAAGGTGGGGCCTTTCATATATCGAGCAAAGCCCCTTTATTATTTTTGTAAATCACCTCTTGTGGTGGTGTTGTTATAACACCCTTTGAGGTTTTGGCCTTACCTTGTCATCTATGCACCTCCTTTGGTGAGTTTGTGCACCTTTTTAGGTGACTCTGGCATTTTTGTTTCACTTTTTTCACACGTGTTGGACATAGTGGTGTGTTGACATTAGCATTTTTGTGCTTCACTTTGTTCCCACACATTGAACTTAGTGTTGCATTGACATAGCATGTTGATCATTTTATGGCACCTTATCAAGGTTATCAAGGAGTATAATTATTGGTATGGTTGTTAATGGGTACACACCTAGTGAATAGCAGACTTCACTAGACCTAGTGTGTTTCTCATTTTGGCTACTTTTCCTTGGGGGCTCACCTAGTGAATATCAAACGTCACTAGCCCGTGGTATCTTTTGTTTGTGATTCACCTAATAAATATCAAACTTTTCTACTATGTGAGTCATGAATTCCTTAACATGGCCATCGATCATAACACAACTTGCTTGTGAGTAGAGCTATATGTTTCATGAGTGTCTAGCATAACATAGCTTGCTAGCCTTGTGAAACTCATCATATTGCATGGAAACCTAGCATAACATAGCTTGCTAGCCAACATGTGGCTCATGAGTGATGTGGCATAATGCAACTTGCTAGTCCTCATCAGAGAATTCCTTTATTTGATGGATGACATTTGGTGTTTGAGATAATTTATGACTGAGGTCTCTTTACATTACTAACTCGAATCCTTTTAGTAATAACCTAATGCTTTTTTATGTGTTTTTTGTGTGTTTTCTTCATGTTTACATCATGTTTGTGTTCATCTCATTTTCTTCTACATGTTATGGTATGCCATGTGTTTTCATCATGTATTCTTCACGTTTTTGACATGTATGTTTGTGTATGTTGTCTTGTTGTGTTGCATGCATGTGTGTGTCCCTTTGTGCTTATGTTGGTTTTCCATGGGATCTTAGATCCTGAAGGCTTGTACACCCCCCCTTGATCCTTTGTCATCCTATCTCTTCAACATTTGGACAGTTGAACCTCTCTTGACATATATTTTCTACTTTAGTGTGAGTTTGAGCATAAGTTCATACTCTCACTAAAGTGGGGGTTAAATGTAGCATCGTAATTTATCACCCTTGACAATTTAAAACTATGTTTTGCTCTCCTTAATTTATTGGACTTGATTAAGCACCTAATTTCCCAAATTATGCATTCTATGACCTATTTTTAACAATTTCCAAGAAATTGCAAGCATTGAACAAATTCATTTATTTAATTTTTTTCCCTTGACACCTAAAATCCTAGAAAATAGGGTCAAGATTGGGACACCCTTGGGTGACTCTGTCCCCGTATTTTTTGGGATCCAAATTTAAATATGTCATTGTCAACATTTTAGCATTTGAAATTAAAGTTGCAAATATCAGCTATCAAGATCTAATTTATGGGAAATTAAATAAATTCCTATAAATACCTAGTTATTGCATCCTTTGAAATCTATCTAGAAAATCTAGAGAAATTATTGTCAAGAGCATTATCAAGCAAGTCAAGAGCAACATTTCAAAGCTTTATTACAAAAATTTAAGATCCAAGCATCATGTCAAATCCTATGTGAGTGTATGTATATTCATGTTATCATTGTTTATGAAGGCTAACCCTTTTGTAGGTCTCGATGCAATTCAAGCATTTAAGTAAGAAAGATCCAAGGCCTTGAAGTGATGTGCATGAATTCAGTCCTTCAAGGAATCTATTGAAGGGTGGTGAATTACAACAATTTTTTGATTCATCATTTCTTCCTATCATTGACATTGCCATTGTGGAAGTGGAACACTAACACAAGATTTAACTAAGGTAAGCCCTAAATGGCACAAAATTTCTTCCCTCTTTAAATGTGCAAATTCCAGGTTTGGAGAGAATTTAAGGAAGCTTGAAGATCATTTATTAATTGTTGCATTCAAATCCCTACACCTTGTCAACTCACAAAAACTCACCTATAGAATCATTTGATAGTGATCTAACAAGTTTGCAAGCGAAAATGAGAATCTAAAATTTGGCATTAGAGGACTACAAAAATAGATTCATGACACACCTACAAGGACAGAGATACCCTTAGGAACCTATGTCCTATTCCAACTGATACCAATTTTTTAGGATGGGTACACAACACTCTGCCCTTCCCAAATGTGCATATAAATTTTTGTTACAGTCTGTCAGTTGTCAAAAGCTTGTAATTTTCATATTAGGGAGCATAGTCTAATTAGATTAATGAAGGAAAAAAAATTCTAGTCCATTCCAAGACTCAAAAGGATGCAAATCCAGGTTTGATTGGATCACCTTCATGGTTGAAAGTCAATCTAATCACCTTGTTGATTTACATCCTAATGTACCCTTGAAAAAGGAGGAAATTAATCCTAGGTTTTCTATGTTAAATTTAGGGTTCTCTTTTTCATTTTTACAATTTGTGCATGATTACCTAGCATGGCCTAATAGTCAGAACTCATAATTAGTGTGTACATTACTCTCTAAGTTGCACTTAGGGGGGGTGTTAGTGTAAATAGAGTCATTATCATACCTAGTTACCTAATCATCTTTCTATGATTGACCTATTCACACCTAACTTATGTTTACTTAGGTTTCTTTTTCTTTTTTCTCACTTCATATGGTTGATACATGTGTCCTCCTAACTTGAGACACCTATTAACACTTTCTCACACACTTTTCAAGTGAGCTCACTAGTGTCCCATCTTTGGAGGGGTAGTTAGAGTTTCATTCTTAACTTCTTACCTTGTCATCCTTTCCTGCATATACAAGTCTCGATCATTATATTATTCACTCTTTATTTTATATTGATAGAAATAATATTGTGTTCATAGTTTTACATGTGAAAGGTTATCAAAATTGAGCTCTCTGATCTTGGAATTCTCCAACATAAATAAGATGTAATTATGGTTCAACAATATCTATAAGATAAATAATGATATAATTAAAATGTGTAAATACAATCATGGAACTGGTGATACTTTATCAATTGGTAAATTCTAGGATTTTGGGGTTGTAAAGATGCAAGCAACATATGCTTTCACTCAATTTTGAATCTGTTTTGTAGACTACGCCTTACTTTTTCGAGCTAACATTTCAGTTCTAAGTCTAACTTTATACCAACAGTATTTATCATGCGGTAGAATTATAACAATAATGCAAAATAGAATACAAGAGTTAACCAAATCGAGCTACACTGAATTAGGGACAAATAGATCACAAATTATATTATACAACATAATAGTTCAACTCATAACAACATCCATATCTGATGAGGAACAATTGATTTGACTGCTCCGAGAATGACCAAGGTCCAACTCGCTTACAATGTAGATACGTCCCCGAGGCGACTACAATTATCCACAACTCGGTTGAGTCTATCACACTCTATCCTATCCTCTTAGCCTAGCTATCCAACTACAATGAAAATCCTATTCCCAATTTATCTAGCTTTCCTTCACTCTCTCATGTATGCATTCTGAGCAAGCATATTGAGTTACTTATATAACTTAGGTAAAATTATCTATTACAATTCATACTTAGATCAAAGTATCCATTACAAATAATGGACACGTCCTAAAGACAATTACCAACACTTGGCACCAAGGTCTTCAATGAAATCGGATGAACTCACCATCCCAGCTTGGTAGTATGAGGGACAACATCCCATGCTCCACGGAAGTTCTCTTCAAAACAAAATCCTTCAAACAAAGCCAACGAATCAAATCCATGATCCAATCATGACTCGGCCTTTTAGAATTCCACGTATCTCGACATTGATAATAAGTGACAACACTTAGATCTTTGCATTCAACGCACACAACTCCATTTCAAATCCCACATAACATGGATATTGGTAACTTGGCAACATCCCATGTAACTCGAGTTGGCGACTTAGGAATTACATGCTTCTATCCATCCATATCCCACACATTCCAAGTTCAAGCTCAATATACCAACCTCCCTTACAATCTCCGTCATTTCAACTAAGTGACGTCCTCGTCACTTGCACCATGCCCTCAATGTTTTGGAGAACTTATGCACCTTTTACTATGTAGTTGAGTTCTTTTGCAAGAACTCAAGAACCTTGTCCTCGTATCACCACAATGCCTTAGCTTACTCCCAGCTAGCCTCATCTCGTGGATGATCTTCCCAAACTACAAGAAACTCATTCCTCTTGAAATCTCCATAGCCTCAGTTGCACATGCCAATCACCTCCTGCACACCATGTGCGGGCTCGACTATATTAGCTAGCCCCTGGGTTGGAATGTTTCACTGAGGATCTTCCTCATTAGTATGATGAGGTCTCAATTAGCTCACATGAAAAATCAGGTGAATCTTCATATGTAGTGGAAAATCCAATCTATACACAACCTTCCCAACTTTGGCAGTGATTTGAAAAGGCTCGTCAAAGCTCTTAACCATTGTAGAACCCAACCCTTTCAGTGGCTTGAACTGGTTCAAGTCCATCCGAAGTAGAACTATGTCTCCAACTTGGAAATCTTGTGGCCTAATTGCTGCATCATCATACCTCTTCATTCGATCACTCTCCTTAGTCAAATGGTACTGAGCTAGGTTCACTCACTCAATCTATTCCCTCAAGTAATCCGCAGTAACTATGCCTTTTCCCAAGTATCCCTTCAATACTGAGTGCAGTGTGAGGGGTTACTACTCCATAGCAAGTTGGAAGGGTGAGAATTGGCTTGACCCTGACTTCTATAAATTATAGTTGAACTATGTTGCGTCCAAAAATTGGGGCCAATTCACTTGGTTGGACCAAACAAAATGCCTTATATATTCCTCCATTATTGCATTGATCCTCTCAGTTTGGCCATCCATCTAAGCATGGTGATTAGTGGACTTCAATATCTTCATTCCAACCAACTTGAGAAACTCTGCCCAAAAATTGTTCATAAAGCAAGGATCCTTATATGAGATCACACTCAGTGGAACGCCCCAATATTTCACTACGAACTGAAAGAAATAATCTGTAGCGTCTTTGGCCCTACACTGTTATTTGCATGCAACAAAGGTTCATATTTGGAGAACATTTCAATGACCACCATTATGCTCGCAAACCTATCCACACAAGGTAACGCAGTCACAAAATCCATGTTGATTGGGGCCCACGACCTTACTAGAATTGGGAGGGGTGCTAATAACCCACTCGAAAAACTCATGCTCACCTTGTCTTGTTGGAAAACCAGACAAGTTCCAGTAAATAATAAATCACCATCCAAAAGAAGACCAAGTTCATGAATAATAACAAGTACACTAGTCAATATCTTTGGAGGTAGATTTGAGCCAGACCTTATCAACCCGAACCAAGTGTGATGAGCACCATGAATGGCGAACTATGAGATTTTGGAAAGGGCTACTGACATAAGGTAATTTTAGTTTCTTTGGAAGAATAATAAGAGGGTTTTAGATTTTTGAATTTTGTAGCAGTCACATTTGGTAAGAAGGTCAATCAAGGAAGCAATCTCTTGATGCAGTTCAAACTTCTTGTTAAAAATCGAGTTGGTGATGCAAATTCTTAGTTAGAAAGAATGTAGTGTTCTATGCACTAATTGTTGTAGGGTGGTGCAAGTTGGCATACTATGACCCAATTGTCAATGTCAAGGTGCAAGGGACTCCAAGGGAACTCTAGTGGAAGAGTCTTGTCACTAATGAGGCTTGTTGGTAGCCTAAGGATGAGTTCGAACCTGCAGCATTTAGGATGAGGTTGATTGAACTAGGGCATGAACTGGGTTCATTGAAATATTGTTATATGTCAAAGTAAAAGGATCAAAAAGTGTACATATGCTAAAGTGTGGGGCACGAGTCTAGAGTCTACCTAGTCATCTGTTGGGGATGGTGAATTTAAGCTTTAGAATTTGGAGTGAGTTGTAGATCAAGAGATTTTTGTGACCTATGTAAATTTAAGAAAATTGTGGAAGTTGGATCTATTGGATGGATTCTCAGGATATTCCAAGGTTGGTGTAGACCATAGTTAGTCCCAATTTTAGCTGCGCACAGGAGGAGTGCATCATTGAGTCATGACTTTGTTGAAACTGTGCATGTTGGTGCATAGGGAAAAAATTTAAAAGAAGCTTACTGAGCAAGGTTTTGTGCTTCGAATAGGGATGTTGCAGATTGCTTAGTGTTGAATTGGTATAAATTCCTATAGTAAAGTCAGTCCCATGGATCACACTTCTTGTTGAGATATAAAAATCCTAGTGTAACAAGTAGGGAGCTTGAAGGTACATTACTTCATGAGTGGAACTTGGTGAAGGATTAGTCCCGGGCTCAACTCCAGATAGCTTGGATGGAATTTGAGCTGGAGGGTTCATTAAGGGACTCATATAGAGCGAGTCATGAAATTAAATCTTGTGTGTGAGGTGATAGAGTGCTAGTTTAGGAAATTGAGCATAGTCACAGTGACAAGAAAGTGGATGAAATAAGGTAGAGGGTTCTCTATAAAATGGATATGAAGTTCCATTATGTTGGCATCAAGGGTGTCGCCTAATTTGAGTGGGGGGGAATTTAAGGGGATTTGTTCTTCTGAAAGGTCCTCCATGCTGTTGAGCTTGACTCAATCAATAAAGTGTGTGATCCTTGTCCCACAGAATAAACTGGGTGCGTAATGACCCAATCAAGTCAGAGTGAGCCATTGGCACAATTCAAGTTGCTTGATCCAATTTTCCTTGTTGGTTGAGTGTTCCAATTGTATAGCTGGTTACTTGTTCCATTATGCATTGAGGTGTGGCGAATTCGTGATCTATGGCCCGAAGGATGCATTCCAAGTTCAGTGTGTGGCTAATGCAAGAGATGATGCTCTCATGGAGTAGTGATATCTTTGCACCACATAGTTCACTTAGATGATTCATGTTCCCTTAGTCCCAAGCACTGTCCCACCCGAAGTGCTCTTTGTAGTACTCCAAGAGCTCTATAAAAGGGATGCACTATTCAGTCTTAGAGAGGACAAACACATTGTGAAGGAAAGCATGATTGTGGATTATTATAGTTTGAGTTAGCAATGCATGAATTAAGCTTAGCTAGGATCTAAAGTCTCAAAGAGATTGTGTTCTTGCATGGATGTGGGTCTAGTGCAGAGGGGCGCAAGTTGAGGCCATGATCCAGATTAAGTCTTTTGCATGGCTAGGAATGATATTATGAGTGCATGTACTCTGAAAGGTGTCAATATGGCAAGAGCAAAGAGGAACTCAAGATAAATGATATCTTGAGAAGTGACTTCCAAGGTTTGGAATCTTGAGAAGTGGCTTCTAAGATATCATATCTTGAGGAAGTGGCTTCTTAGTACGTCAATGATTCCCTAGTGCAGATTGAGAATCTAATGATGGCATATCGTAGTCTTGTTGAGTTCTGGGTTATTTGGGTGCAGCTCCTTGGCAAATGCCTCAATGTCTAGGTTCAACATGACATGGTAAAGGTGATGTGAATCTCAGTGCATAAGAGTTTGGCTCGAGATCAAGTTCTAGGGTGTTGTATTCTAAAGAATGCATAGTATGGGTTTTGTTTTACTATGTCTTCATGGTGAGGTTATGTGGGAACTAACTGACCTAAATTTTGTTGCTAAGTGTTCTCTTGGAGGGATGCACTATTTTTTTCCAAGGTGTACTCTTGGTGAGTACGTTATGTAGCCTAGGGTTGCATTGAGTTGTGGGGAACATGACTCTATAGATCCGAGTTGTAGCAGAGTTGGGTGTTCCAACTTAGGGAACTATGAACCTACGATAGTTGCATTAGATTGTGACTATGGTCTAGGAACAAAAGGTTTGGGATCTTGTTCAGAGAGATTGAGCTCTTGGAAGGAGCTATATATCAAAGCAATGCACACCTATGATGTGGATGCATTTGTTCTTGGAACTATGTTGTGACGAGGTCTTGGGAAGACATTCTGATCACTAAGGCGAGTCGTGGCTAGGTGAGATGGATTTAGAACTATGCAAGGCTTTGAACCAGATTGGTTGTGGGTACGTAGGTTGTTTCCTGGTAACGAAATTCTTTGAGACCTCAAGTATGGTGTGAGCAAGGTTCTTGTTCTCCTGATTGGGTCAAGGATGAGTCAAGGTAATTGTTTCGCGTCAACATTGGAAAACATTGTTGTATACTCTGAATACTTCATTATTTTGGTGGAAGGCATAGTCTATGATGTGAGCTCCTCACAACCTCATGGGGTGAGTTGAGTTGCATCAGAAACTATCACGGGGTCATCCTTGCAACCACATGTGATACTTCCAAAGAAATCAAGTCCACCTGTGCAACTCAAACTTGAAATCACTTTGCAGACTATTCCTTACTTTCTTGAGCCAACATTTCAATTATGTCTAACTTTATACCAATAGTATTTATCATGCAAAAAAATTATAATAGCAATGCAAAATATAACACAAGAGTTAACCAAATCGAGCTACACAAAATTTGGGACAAACAGATGATAGATTATATTATGCAAGATAATAGTTCAACTCAAAACATCCATATCTGACGAGGAACACTTGGTTTGGATGCACTGAGAATGACCAAGGTCCAAATTTCTTACAATGTAGATAGGTCCCCAAGGTGACTAAAGTTTTCCATGACTCGGCTAAGTGTGTCACACTGTATCTCGTCCTCTTAGCCTAGCTATCCAACTACAATGCAAATCCTATTCCCGGTTTATCCAGCTTGCCTTCACTCTCTCTTGTATGCATTCCAAGCAAGCATATTGAGTTACTTATAGAACTTAGATAAAAGTATCTGTTACAATTCATACTCAGATCAAAGTATCTATTGCAAACAATGGACACATCCCAGAGACAAGTACCGACACTTGGCACCAAGGTCTTCAATGAACTTGAATGAACTCACCATCCCAACTCCATGGTATGAGGTACATCTCATGCTCCACAAAAGTTCACTTCAAAATAGACTCCTTCAAACAAAGCCACTATCACGGGGTCAACCTTGCAACCATGTGTGGCACTACCAAAGAACTCAAGTCCACTTCTATGACTTGGACTCCAAATCACTTTGCAAAATACGCCTTACTTTCTCAAGCCAATGCTTCGGTTCTAAGTCTAACTTTATACCAACAGTATTTATCATGCAACAAAATTATAATAGCAATGAAAAATAGAACAAAAGATTTAACCAAATCAAGCTACACAAAATTTGGGACAAACAAATCATAGATTATATTATGCAACATAATAGTTCAACTCAGAACAACATCCATATCCAACGAGGAACACTTGGTTTGACTATGCTAAAAATGAACAAGGTCCGACTCGCTTACAATGTAGATAGGTTCTCGAGGTGACTAAAGTTCTCAACTCGGCTGAGTTTGTCACACTTTATCTCATCCTCTTAGCCTAGCTATCCAACTACAATGCAAATCCTATTCCCAGTTTATCCAACTCGCCTTCACTCTCTCGTGTATGCATTCCAAGCAAGCATATTGAGTTACTTATAGAACTTGGATAAAATTATTTGTTATAATTCATACTTGGATCAAAGTATCTTTTACAAACAATAGACACATCCTAGAAATAAGTACCAACACTTGGAACCAAGGTCTTCAATAAACTTGAATGAACTCAACATCCCAACTCGACGGTATGAGGGACAACATCTCGTGCTCCACAAAAGTTCTCTTCAGAACGGACTCCTTCAAACAAAGCCAGTGCATCGAATCCATGATCTAATCATGACTCTATCTTTTGGAATCCCACGCATCTCGACATTGATCATAAGTGACAACACTTAGATCTTTGCATTCAGCGCACGCAACTTCATTTCAAATTCCACATAACACAGATACTGGTAACTTGGAAACATGCCATGTAACTTGGATCGAAACATCCCATGTAACTTTGTTTGGTGACTTAGGAACGTTGTGCTTCCATCTGACCACATCCCACACATTCTAAGTTCAAGCTCAATAGACTAACCTCCCTTACAATCTCCCCCACTTCAACTAAGTGGCGTCCTCATCACTTGCGCCACACCCTCAATGTGTTAGAGAAATTTTGCACCTTTTATTGTGCAATTGAGTTCTTTTGCAAGAACTCGAGAACCTTTTCCTCGTATCTCCACAATGCCTCAACTCGCTCCTAGCTATCTTCATCTCTCAGACAATCTTCCCAGACTACAAGAAACTCATTCCTCTTGAAATATCCATAGCCTTGGTTGTGTATGCCAATCACCTCTTGCACACCATGCTTGGGCTCGACTACATTAGTCGGCCCCCAGGTTGGAATGTTTCTCTTAGGATCTTCCTCATTATCATGATGAGGTCTCAACTGGCTCACATGAAAAACTGGGTGAACCTTCATATGCAATGGTAAAGCCAATCTATACGCAACCTTCCCAACTTTGGTAGTGATATGAAAAGGCCCGTCAAACCTCCTAACCATTGCAAAACTCAACCCTTTCGGTGGCTTGAACTAGTTCAAGTCCATTTGAAGCAAAACTTTGTCTTCGACTTGGAAATCTTGTGGTTTCCTTTCTGCATCAACATACCTCTTCATCCGATCACTCACCTTAGTCAGATGGTACCAAGCTAGGTCCACTCACTTAGTCCATGCCCTCAAATAATCTATGGCACCAATTCCTTCTCCCAGGTACCCCTTCAATACTAAATGTGGTGTGAGGGTTGTTGCCCCATAGAAAGTTAGAAGGGTGAGAATTGTCTTGACCCTGACTTCTATAAATTATAGTTGAACTGTGTTGCATCTAGCAATTGGGGCCAATTCGCTTGGTCTAGCCAAATAAATTGCCTTAGATAATCCTCCATTATTGCATTGATCCTCTTAGTTTGGCCATCCATCTAAGGATGCTGACTATTGGACTTCAATATCTTCGTTCCAACCAGCAAGACAAAGCGAGCATGATTTTGTATGATGAGTTGATGAGGTCTCAATTGGCTCACATGAAAAACTGGGTGAACCTTCATATGCAGTGGAAAATAAAATCTATACACAACCTTCACAACTTTGGCACGAATCTAAAAAGGCTCGTCAAACCTCCTAACCATTGTAGAGCTCAACCCTTTCAGTGGCTTGAACTGGTTCAATTCCATCCAAAGCAGAACTCTGTCTCTGACTTGGAAATCTTGTGGCTTCCTTGTTGCATCAACATACCTCTTCATTCGATCACTTGCCTTAGTCAGATAGTACCAAGCTAGGTCCACTCGCTCAGTCCATTCCCTCAAGTAATCTACAACACTAGTTCCTTCTCCCAGGTACCCCTTCAATACTGAGTGTGGTGTGAGGGGCTACTTCGCAGTTGCAAGTTTGAAGGGTGAGAACTGGATTGACCCCGACTTCTATAAATTATAGCTGAACTATGTTGCATCCATCAATTGGGGCCAATTTTCTTGGTCTGACCAAACAAAAATGCCTTAGAAAATCCTCCATTATTGCATTGATCCTCTCAGTTTGCCAATCCGTCTGAGGATGGTGACTAGTGGACTTTAATATCTTCGTTCTAACTAGCTTGAACAACTCTACCCAAAAATTTCTCATAAAGCGGAGATACCTATCTGAGATCACACTCAATGGAATGCCCAATATTTCACTACGAATCAGAAGAAATAATCTGCAACATCTTTGGCCCTACATGGTGATTTGCATGCAACAAAGGTTGCATACTTGGAGAACCTGTCCACGGCCACCATTATGTTCTCAAACCTATCCACACAAGGTAATGCAGACACAAAATCCATGTTGGCTAAGGCCCACGACCTTACTGGAACTAGGAGGGTTCTAATAACCCACTTGACGAAATCATGCTCACCTTGTCTTGCTGGAAAACTAGAAAAGTCCTCATATAGTGTTCCACCTCATCCTACATCTTAGGCCAATACAGTCCTCTTTCCATATGTATCAAAGTTCTTTTCCCTAGGTGCCCCACTCAGGTAGATTCATGGCATTCTTAAAGTAGAGTCTTCCATAGATCCTTCCACTTAGGAATATAAATTCAATCACCAACAAAGAACAACAAACCAGGCTGAATGGTAAACCTACATGTCCTTTTGGCCTTGAATTGCAACATAATCTAATATTCTTGGGAATTAGCTTCCAATGCTTCTTGGATAGTATCCAGCATCGGATAAGAGAGTCGAACCTGAATCTCCCCTAAACTTGTCATTGTCTCCTACAAAGTGGTAAGCTAAGCTTTTTGACTTAGTGCATTGGCCTTTCTAGGGTTAAACTCAAATTCCATGTTGAATTCTACCAAGAATTCCTGCCATTTCACCTACTTAAGCGTCAACTTGGCCCACATCTTCAAATAGGTGGATGAAATTTTGTCCGTCTGCACCAAGAATGGAAATCCTAGCAAATAATGATGCCAAAATATAAGGAAATGAACTATCTTAGTCATTTCCTTCTCGTAGGATGGATAGTTTCTTTCCCTATCATTGAGCTTTTTGGATTCATACATAATAGGATGCCCATGTTGCATAAGCATCCCACCAATTAAATAGTTTGACACATCAGTTTGCATCTCAAATGCCTCGGTGAACTTAGGTAATGCTAACACAGGTTGGAATGTCAGCCTACACTTCAACTCATCAAATGCTTCTTGGTTCTTTTCCTTCCATGTCCATGCCTGATCCTTCTTAAGAATATCTATGAGGGGTGACGTGATCTTAGAAAATCCTTCAACAAACTTTATGTAATAGTTTTCTAGTCCAAGGAACTAACACAACTCATGCACTAAACTCAGCTCAACCCAATCTTGAATAGCCTTCAACTTGTCCTACTTGGGATTAATGTTTTCATTCCCAACAACATGGCCGAGGAAGTGCACCTCCCTCTGAGCAAAGGAACACTTCTCCTTTTTCAAGTACAACTAGTTATCTCTCAGCAACTCAAAGGCTTGGGCCAGGTGATCCTTGTGCTCGTCCAGGGTTTTGTTATAGATGATAATGTCATCTAGGTACACTACCACACACTTGTCCAACATAGGGCGAAAGAAATCATTCATTAGTGAAAAAAATGATGCAAGGGAAATGCACAGTTCGAATGACATCATGAGGTACTCATAGCTCCCATACTGAGTACAAATAGCAGTCTTCTCCTCATCTCCAAATGCGATCCGTAACTTATAATATCCTTGCTTCAAGTCCAACTTGGTGAAGTAGCACGCCTCAGCTAACTTGTCAAAGCAATCAACAATAAGAGGCAAGGGATATTTATTCTTTACTATGATTTTGTTGAGTGTGTGATAATCCATGTAAAGCCTCAATGAGCCATCCTTCTTTTGAAATAGCACCAGCGAAGCATATGGAAACCTAGAAGGTCTAAGGTAACCAACATCAAGAAGCTCCCCAACTTTCTTTCTCAACTCCATCATCTCAGGTCCATACAAATGGCAAGGACTCTTCACAAGAGGCTACACTCCTAGCTCCAACTCAAATCAATGGTCAATAGCCCTTCATGGTGGAAAAGTAGAAGGTAGCTTCTCAGGCATGATATATTTATAGGCTTTCAACACTTCCTCAAAAAAACGGAACTAGATGCGTCTGAGGGATCACTTTCATCCCAATATCCAATTAGAGTTGCTAGAAACAAGTCATCAACATTATTTCTCGTAGCCTTCCCTAGACTCAATGTAGACAAAGTACCCGCAACACTCTTACCTTTTGCAACCTTAACCATACAAGGTTGGCTCAGGTCCAAAAAGATCATCATATCAAGACGTGGAACCATTCCTACTTAGCCCATCCTCAGGAACTCCTATCCCAATATGAATTCAAAGTCCTCCATTTCTATCACCATGATATTCACTCGACCCTTCCAAGTTCCTACTTGGATCAAGACTTCACTTCAATTCCCATTGACCTTCTGTGTAGGTGTGTTCACTACCTTGAATGAACTCGTAGCACCTTGTACTCTCAAACCAGTCGACTTAGCACATTGGACCATCATGTAGTTGTGTGTGGCCCTAGTGTCCAGCATGGCATGAACCTTCTGCTTCCCTAAGTACACCTCAACAAAACACAGGTCATGTTGGGTCATACTTTGAGATGATTCGACTACCACATTAAACTTTGGAACAACATTTATATTTGTGTCTTATAATGCACCGAGCAGTTGTAGAGCTCCCATCTCAGGAACTCCTTCCTAGTCCAACCTAGTACCTGCATTCAATTTGGGTCGATTGGGAAAATCTCTCACCCAATGATTGGGATTTCCATAGAAAAAATAAGTCCTCTCCTTTCTGCGAGCCATCGTGGACTCCAAGTCCTTACTGGAGTTAAGACTTGATCTTTTCTCATTAGAGTTTATAGAACCCTAAGCACTAGATCTTTAGAATGATCTGGCTTAGATTTCTAATACTTCAAAGAAAAATACTTCTTCTTCGAGGATTCACCTTTCCCAACATTGATCTTACCCACGTTAATTTTAAAATCTATAAGTTGGTTTGCAACCACAATGGCAGCTAAGAGGTTTTGCACATTTTGGCACCTCAGGTCTACTTGAGCCGAACCTTGCAATCCCTTCATGAACTTGAACAAATTATCCATCTCGCTCATGTCCTTTATCTCAAGCAAGCAAGTTGAGAAGGCCTTGATGTATTGTTGGACTTAACCTGTATGCTTCAAATCCATAAGACGCATCTTAGCCAGCCATGTCGAGTTTCCCAGACGAAACTGATCTTTCAAAACCACTTTGAAATCATCCTAGGTAACCACTGGAGTAACAACACCTCTTACCTATGCATCCTCAACTCGAGTGCACCCCTAAATTTTAGCACTACCAGTCAAATACATCACAACAAGTTTGATCTTCTTTGAATTCGACTTCATCCTGGCAGTGAATTCATCTAAATCCCAAAAGTAGTTCTCTATGACTTAGTCATCCCTCTGACTATCATAGCAATCGGGTTGTTTACGCTTCAATGCAGGCTGAGTGCCACCTTACAACACCATAACCTTCAAAATGGCTACATTCTCCTCCATCTTCTTCCTTTCATCTAGGAATCCCTACAGTAATTGATCAATGACCTCAAGTCTAATGTCGAGCTCTTGTGACTCTAACAAATAAATACGATGATCAAGCTCCTCAACCCATTGGAAAGTCTGAGGTTGATCACAATTCCTACCCTATCTTGTTCGAACTCCATCAAAACTAGGTTGAGCTTCGTTGTTGCCTCCTTCAGAACTTAAGTCCATCTGACTAATCTTGAATCTCGGTTCCCAACTTGGATTCTCATAAGAGCACTCAAAACTACAGTAGAGAATTAGCTTCAAAGAATGAACAAAACACCTCTTTCAAAATAACTACTTACTTCATAACAATAACTAAGTTGGCTCTAATACCACCTGCCACAAGTTCAGCCTTGCAACCATGCACAACACTTCCAAAGAACTCAAGTCTGCATGTGCAACTCAGACTCAAAATCACTTTGCAGACTATGCCTTACTTTTTCTAGCCAACATTTTGGTTATAAGTCTAACTTTATACCATCAGTATTTATCATGCAATGAAATTATAATAGTAATGAAAAATAGAACACAAGAGTTAACCAGATCGAACTACATAAAATTTGGGACAAACAAATCACAAATTATATTATGCAACATAATAGTTCAACTCAAAACAACATCAATATCAATGAGGAACACTTGGTTTGACTACACCGAGAATGACCAAGGTCCAACTCGCTTACAATAAAGATAGGTCCTCGAGGTGACTATAGTTTTGCACAACTTAGCTAAGTCTATCACACTGTATCTTTTCCTCTTAGCCTATCTATCCAACTACAATGAAAATCCTATTCCCAGTTTATCCAACTTACCTTCACTCTCTCGTGTATGCATTCCTAGCAAGCATACTGAGTTACTTATAGAACTCGGATAAAAGTATTCATTACAATTCATACTTGGATAAAAGTATATGTTACAAACAATGGACATGTCCCAGAGACAAGTACCAACACTTGGCACCTTCAATGAACTTGGATGAACTTTCTATCCCAGCTCAATGGTATGAGGGACAACATCCTGTGCTCCATGAAAGTTCTCTTCAAAATGGACTGCTTCAAACAAAGCCAAGGCATCAAATCCATGATCCAATCGTGACTCAATACTTTGGAATTCCACACATCTCAGCATTGATCATAAGTGAAGTAATATAATCATGTTTGGCCCCAATCACTTAGATATTATAGATAAAAAAAATTTAATGTGGGTTTGGTCACCTATCATTTGAATATTCACTTTTCAAAATTATGGTTCAATTTCCTGCCTTTTTACATTAATTGAGGGAAAAATTTGGTGTGCTTGCTAATGAAATTATAGATATTTAAAGAAAAGGGTGGCATGATTTCCAATAAAATTATAAGCAATTAAGGACAAAGGGTGGTGGGATCACCAATGAAATTATAGAGAATTGAGGAAAAGGGTGGTGTGATTGTTGCAAGTATGTGCAGTTGGTATTGTCATTGATGTCAAAAAACCTTGGTGTTGTCATTGGTGTCAACTATATAAGGAGTTTTTTTTCAAGGATGTGTAGTTGGTATTGAGTTGGTGTTTTCTTTTATGGTGCTTTGATTAGTTGCATTATGTTGTCATTAGTAAGCTATTGGTGTCAACCTCTAGTGTTGCTTTGATAAGATTTTTTTAATGGATGTATGGTTGAGCTACTGTGTTAGAATTGGCTTGATGGTGATGAGGAAGTATTGAAGATGTTGGTGATATGTTTTTGGTGCTTGGTTTCCAAGTGCTTTTGAGAAAATTCAATAAAAAGAGGAAACAATGTGTTGCAGTGGTGTTTTGTGTTGCAGAGTAGTGTTCTAGTTTTCCTCCACAATTCTTCTAGGTTGAAGATTTGCTTGTGCATTTTGGATATGTTGATCAAAGGTGTTCAAAGGTGTTGCATTCAGAATTTGGTGTCCTAGATCATTGTGCAAAGGAAGGTGTGTTCACCAGTGTGTGAACTATATATTGCAAAGGTGTCTAGGAGAAATATTTTCACTCTGTATTTCTCCGCATAGTGGTTCCAAGCCTTACAAATTTGGAAGAGTTTTGATAGTGTGTATCTTTCTTTAGATAAAGTTGTTCATGGTTTGTGTAGACAAGGGGGATTCACTAATCATGAGTTCTCTTCATTCAGAGAGCCTCACGGGATGAACTATCCTAAACTACCTCAAGGAACATCAATGAGAGTTCTAGAATCTGAAAGAGTGGGTCACAAATATTTTCCAGACAAGCTCTCAACCAAAGGATGGTAGCACGGAATATAGAAAATAGTGCGACACGTTGGAAGCTTAGGGGTACAATGGTGTCTCGTACGAAACAAAGAACAAGAATACCTCAAAAAATAGCAAAATGACCACTAACAATCAGACTGCCTAGAGCTTACAGAGTATAGGGAAATAACAGAATGTATTGGAATTGAAGTAAAGTATAGAATACATGATAAAGATAGAAAGAAGAAAGAAGATGCTCACTGCAATACAAGTAATGGATCCTCCAGCTAGTAGATATCTTCAATACCTGTGTTTGTAAGATCTAGAGAAAGTGTTGGGGCTGTATAGGGGTTTTCCTCAGTCAAACCCTCGTTTTGGTGTTCCCACCTCCATGGATAGCCAAAATATAGAGAGAGTGAGAAATAAGCAAATGTGATGTGATAAAAGAAAACCTCGCTCGAGGAGGAGAACCTGTATCACAAATGTAGGTGATAAAATAAATCCTTGCTTGAGGAGGAGAACCCATATCACAAATATAAGGATGCAAATGATAGGGAATGTGACAAATCCTAATATTTTCAAAAGCACAAGACAAGGGAGATAGAGTTGCAAGAGCCAAAGAGTGTTGAAAAGGGTGTTGTAATAGCTTGAGAGATTTGCAAAGAGAGATGCCAAGAGAGCTTGAAAGTGTTATAGAAGGTTGTTGTAACAAACAAGAGAGGTGTGCCAACAAGAGAAAGATGGGAGAGCACCAAGATGGATAAGAAGATATGAGTGAAGCAAGAAGTGTTGTTGTAACAAGTTGTATGAAGCTATGCAAGAAAAAGTTGGAGAGTAGAAGGCTAGAGCCAAAGCTAGAGAGAAGTTAGAAGTAGAGGAATGGAGCTAGAGATGGAGGAAGAGGTGAAATGAATTGAAAAGAATTCTTTTAAGGAGGGAAAAGAAGCTTCCTGGGCCATTTCAGGGCATCTTGATCCATTACCACCAACCAAAGAAGGTGACAAGTGGAAAACATGCACAAAAATGGTCATTTGAATGTTGAAACGTCACAAGACGGTAGCACGATGCATAGACATCTGCGTGGCATGCTAGTTTTTGGACACATCACACTACAAAATGATGAGAATGAGAGAAGCACAAGTTCGATGCAAAGTTGACATGTGAAGGGTAGATGTTAAAAAGTGAGCCTTTGAGCATCCTGAGAGGGAAAAAGGCTGATGTAGGGGCTAAAATGAGCCTACACAAGATGTTAAGGGAGTGGACACTAAAGTAGATGAAAGAATGTATGTGAAATTGTAAGGGGTGCAATTTTATGACTATACATTTTTACCTCACTTTAGTGGGCATATGAATCTACACTAATATGCATGCTAAAGGAAATATATTAAACATAAATAACATCATATGCCAAAAGGATACTGTAGAGGAAGTAGGTAACTCTTCAAACCATAGAAGCATGCCCCCAGGCTAAAGACCTACAAAATAAATGCATTAGACAAGAAAAACCTACACCAAAAAAAATATTAGAATGTAAAAAGCTAAAGGATTTGAGTCAACAAAGTGAAAGAGACCTTGCTGTAGAAGGTTGTCTTAGTACTATGTGTCATCCCCAAATTAAGAAATAACACACTCAGAAGAATTCTAAAACAAAGAGAGGAAGGGAATATACTCAGGATGAAGAAGATGCATATCTTCAATCTAGTATATGCAAAAGAGAAGAGATGAATTTAAGAGGGAGAAGCTAGAAAGGAATGATAATTCCAAGAGAGATGGATCCACAGGTACTCTGACCCAAGGAGAGTTTGAACAAAGCACACCAAAGCCCCGCAGACCAATGATGGACAAATCCCGCAGGATGAAAGTGTCTCACAGGCCCATAGACTTGAAAGGAGGAATCCCCCAAGATCTCTCACATGAGGGAAGCCTCATGAAGTATGTGCCCTATAGGCCCACAGACCTTCAAGAAGGTATCCCCCAATATCTCTCACATGAAGGAAACCCAAATAAGAAAGCACCTTACAAACCCGTAGACCTTCAAGAAGGTATCCCCCAAGATCTCTCACATGAAGGAAACCTAGAGAAAGGGGACTCCACAGAGTTAGATAGTAGCTTTATAGACACACCTGCAAAGTGACATGTTTACCTGTGGATAAGACATTTCCAAAAATAAAGCGGCAGGAAAATAGGCACGCAAAACATCAACAAGTTGGAAGGCTTTCAAAGGGGTCCCTCAGGAACCCTTCAAAAGAAGAGGGGTCCACTAGAGGGACACGTTGTTTGAAGGCGAGGTCTAGTCAGGCTACCCCCAAGATAGACACAAATTATCTCACTCAAGAGAAAAGCTTTCAAAGGGGCTCCCTCATGAACCCTTCAAGAGAAAAAGGGGTCCACTCAAGGGATGCTTCTTTGAAAGATGTAGAGATGAGAGGAGGTCCTTTAAGAGGACACACATCTCTAGAGTAAGTTATCACTACCCCCAACATACAGGGCAGGTGAACCATGCAAGATACTTAGAACATACAGGATAGAGTTAAACCTCAATATCACTTGTCATTTGAAGAAGAGGCAGGTGCAACAACAAATAAATGAGTGATGGAACTTGAATAATGAAGTTGTTGTATTTTATCTTTCAAGGCCTTACATTCACTAGTGGAATGGCCAAGCACTCGATGGTATGCACAAAAACAATGCTTTTACTATCATGTTTATGATTTTTCTAACATGTAGGAGGAAGGGTAATTAAGTGGAATTTTAAAAGCATCAATAACATACACTCTTGCTCAGACAAAGGATGAGGAGCAGGAAGCAACCCTTTCCCCTGTGGAGAAAATTTTGACTATTCGCAAGAAGAAGATACGAAGATGGAAGACAATGGAGGATTCTCATGGAGAGTGTTATTCTAGCTAGGGGGATCATACTCTTCTACGGGATCACCATCAGCCTTCTTGATAGGGATACCAACATTTTCCTCTTTAATAGAGGTGTGATCATCTTCCCCACAAGGAGGAGGATCAAAATTAAGGGTATTACAAGTGTTGCTCACACTATCCCACGATACAAAAGAATAGTCATTTTTGATAGTGGGTGTGGATGATGTTATTGGAAGGCTCAAGTGGATTAGGTAAACTTTATATTCCTAAATGAAGGAATCTGTAAAGTCTAGAGAACCCCAATCATCACCAAGACATGCATTTTCTTGAGAAGAGGTAGAATTAGTAGACTTAATATTTCTTGCTTCAGAAGAATCTTTCTTAAGGACATCTATCTCAAGAGTATCCTTTGTAGTGGGTGTTGATGGAGAAAACATCAACACATTGGAAGACACCGAAGGGATAAGAGTAGGCACAATCGAGACTTGACCAATAGTAACCATTTCACATAGGTGCATAGCATCAGGGTCAGATCTGACTATGACTACTTGATTATTGCAAATGAACTTAATAGATTTATCCAAAGTAGACGAGACTGCACCCATAGCATGAATCCATGGTCTACTAAGAAGAAGATTATAAGGTATCTTTTATGACATAACATATACAAGGGTAGGTATGGTAATGGGTCCCAACCTCAAAGGCAAGACTATTGTGCCTAGGGCTTGTTGAATGACATTATCAAACACATGAATGTTAACAAAATAAGTATTAAGAGAAGATGAATCAATATTAATCTTAGGAAATATATCAATGCTACATACATTCAGTGTCAAACCAGTGTCAATGAGAGTATGTCTAATGCTGATATTATTAATGTTAACTACAATCATCAGAGGATTTGCTTGCTTTTTTACTTCCAGAGGTGATAGTTCTTGTGGATAGAATGTGATATTCAGAAAATCTACATGAATATGAGCTATCAACACATCAGCATCTTCCAACCTAGCAGAAGAAGACAAGAGGATCTTTTGCAAGGCTTCCTAGAGCATACCCTGATAAACTGGAGCAAACTAAAACAAGTCCCACAATGAGATTTTAGCTGGAGTAACATAAAGTTTCTCAACAAGATCATAATCATTGGGTGCTTTAGTCATAGGTTTAGGAGCTTCAAGAAGGTTTGGTTGTTAATTCATTCTATTCTCATAAGTATGGGCTACTGCTTTGTAATAGGGAGCCATTGAAAGATCAGGAGAATCGCCTTCAAATGGAACACCATTAATAGAATAGACCCTTTTAGAAGGACAAGTTGGAGTCATGTAAATGACAGGTCTCTTAGGCCTTTGAGGGGCAATAGAGACATAGATTACATTTATAGAATCATCACAACTAGTGGAATAATTGTTCGAAGAAATATTCTCAACATCGATCTAGGGAGGATTAGATGTGGAAGGAGGTTCATCATTCGCTAATGCATCATCTATAGAAGAGAGTGCATTAGAAAAAACATGAGATTCATCATTCACCAATGCAACATCTCTAGAACAGAGTGCATTAGAATGAGGAAGAGATTCATCATTCACTAATGCATCATCTCTAGAAGAAAGTGCATTGGAATGAAGAGAAGGTAAAGTAACATTAAGAAAGGTATTGTAATGTCTAGAAAAATGCAGAAGAAACAGATTAGAGCAAACATGCAATCTAATCTAAGCAATAGAGAACAAAGGAAAGTCAAAACGTAAATAAACTAAATAATCTCACCCAATATGTACGTAATTCCATGTATCATCTCGATTTCCATTCTCCATTTTGTCGTTGTAGTATAATTGCCCTCATATTTCTCGTAAGTTCATGCAAGTATAGCCTATGATAGTGATTTAGCAAAACATCAAAGATTCAAGTAATAGATATGCTTCCAAAGTCATAAGATTTCAGGAGAGATTGAAATAATGAAGGATAGATCAATTTATAGAAAATTGATTATTCGAACGACAGGTCAGGATTGAAAGATCAACATACGGTTGAGATTGAAAGATTAGAGATGCATTATGATAACTGTCAGTAGTGACATGAGTGATACAAATTAGAAATAGAATTAAAGATTAAATAAATGATTTAATCTTCAAGTTTGGTAGTCGAAAATAGAAGAATTATCTTTGCATGACAAAGATAAAGATGGATTAAAGCAACTCTTGTTTGAATGCATGCAAAAGGTTTAATTAATTAAATAGGAATATTTAATTAATATGCATGTACACACAATTGAGTTAGCACTGGATGATTGAATGATTTGATGAAGAGATTACTCGAGAAAGCCACTTAGACATTAAATCAAGAATTAACTACCCGATTTAAATAGATGTCGAGTCGAGTAAGAGTGAATACTTAGATAACTCACACAATTTATCTAAATATAGAAGAATGAGTTTAAATAGAATTTATGAATTAAATCATTTACTTAATTCAAGATTTGATATTTGAAGAATAATTAAATAAATAACATTTATTTAATTAAGTGACGAAGGGATTTAAATGAATAATTAAATAAATAAAGAATTTATTTAATTATAGTTGACATATGATAAAGAGTAAATTAAATAAGCATTTATTTAATTTGACAAAGAAGGATAAGGTTAATTAGTAACTGTTACCCAATTTTCACCTAGGGGCTCAACCAGGCAGGATAACCTTCATCTTCAAGTGTTCATAAAGGTCCAGTACTGAAGGAACACTTGCATCAGGATCACATTTTTCTAAATTGTTTGCTTCTTGTGCAGATGCAGGGGAAAATGATGTTTTAATTCAGCACGTGGATTAAATGTGGCTCCCAAGAGGGTTGAGCCCAGCGTGCAGGTCTTTAGTTTTGGGTGGGTTTTCATTTTTATGTTTTGCCTTGTCTTTCCCTCTTTTCTGTCTTGTTTTCTTCCTGCCTCTTTCCTTTGTTCTGTCGGGGGTGGAACCAAGACCGAGATTGAACTCTGGAGCTTTCTTCAAGGTTCCAGGTTCTATTCCCATCCTGATTTTGGTTCTGCTGGGTTTTCGTCGGGCCCCTTTTTCTTTGTTTCTGTCGGAGGCAGAGTCGGACCGAAACCAAACATTGGAACTTTTCAAAGTTCCAGTTTCCACTTTCATTTTGGTTCCAGTTCCGCGCTTCTGTGTGTCTCATTTTCTTCTTTTACCTTGTGTTTGACCATGGGGTGGTTGTTTTCCTTTCTTTTCTTTCTTTCTTTTCCCTTTTTCCTCTCTTCCTTGTTTTCTGTTAGAGGCGGGATCGGAACGAAATCCTAACTTGAAACTTGATGAGAGTTTCAATTTCCTGGTTTGTTTCCACCCTCGCCCCCACTCTGTTTTACCCGAGATCGATTTTATTTCCGATCCTGCCTTGCTTTCTTTTGCTTTGTGCATTTTCTTTCTTTTTGACGGGCCCGAGCTCAGGTCGGAACCTGAACTGGGAAATTTTCAAAAGTTTCGGTTCCTGTTTCCTTTCCGGTTCCGCCCCCGATTCCGCTCATTCTTCTTTCCTTTTCTTTGTGGCTTGTGATCACAGGAAGTCTCCTCCTCCTTGGTTCCCCTTATGTTTTTTTCTTTTTCTTCCTTTGTGCCTCAAATGTTGCTGGGGGCGGGACCGGGTCAGAATCCGAACCTGAAACTTGAAGAAAGTTTTAGGTTCGGATTTGGTTCTGGTTCCAGTTCCGCTGACTCTTGTTTTTTCCCCAGTTCCGGATCCAATTTCGGTTCCGCCTCTTGAGTTTCTCCTTGTGCGTCTTTGGGTTCTTGTTCCTCCCTGGTCCCGGTTCCGCCGGCCTTTTTCCTTTCTTCCTTGTATTTTGTTGAGGGATGCTTTCTCCCGTTTGTCTTTCTTCCTTTTCATCCTTTCCTTTGTCTTCTTTTGAGTTTTGTCAAGGGCAAGACTGGGTCAGAATCCGAACCTAAAGCTTGAAGAAAGTTTCAAGGGAGGATTTCATACTGATCCTAGTTCCACCGGGATTCATTTGTTTTGATGTGCTAATAGTAAGCTAATAGCCTTTTAGAGGTTGTGATATATGGCGACTCTCAGCAGATGAAAGGATCAATGTGCTTATTTATATGAGAAAAATAGAAACTAGAAGTTTGAAAGTTGTAGAGTTTCTACATTTATCTCATCCAAGAAGAGAAGGGAGGACTCTCAGAAGGACTGTTCCTTCTCCTAGAATTTAGTCGACACCACCTGGTGTTGTTGACAAGTCACTATTTTCATACGGAAGGAGAAGAAGAGACCCTCAAGTTAGGCATTCAACATCTCCTGCTCTTAGAATAGTACTTTCTGCCTCCTCAATAGGGGCTTTCAATTGTTCAATATATAATATTTCTACTGCAGCAAATAACTCTCAACCAAGTTCAAGTTCTTCTTTAGCAAGCATACCAACGCATTCTAGCTCAATGGTAGTGCCAAGGGCCTTTTCTTTCATACCATTCAACTAGGGTAGTCCCCTTAATCTAGCACAACATGATGATATTCCATTAGCAGCGTTAAAAGGGTTATCAAACTTCACTGGAGAAGGACAAGTGACACCTTTTGAGCATATCAGAGATGTGGCAGCATTGTGCAATGTGCATCATGTGACACAAGAAAATGTAGCTGTGAGATTGTTGGTTGCATCTTTCAAGAAGAAGGCATTGGAATGATTTAGAAGCTTGCCAGTGGGTTCTATAAGAACATGGGATGAGCTTGGTGATGAATTTACAAGATTTTTTGAGGAAAAATCTGATCACCTATCTTTGCTAGAGTAGTTAACAACCATCAAAAGAGCCCCACAAGAACAAATGACGGACTTCAATATCCAATTTTAAAAAACTTGGAACAGAATACCTGGTATGGTAAGGCCTTCTATTGATTATGCATTCTTATATTATTTGAAAAGTTTAAATAGTGATATTTCAGTCATGATACAGTCCATGGGGGTATTTTGTTACCTCAAGCTTATAGCATAGCTATTAAGGCAAAAAATAACCTCATTCAGGCAAGTAAATTAGCACCTAGGCCACCTATGCCCTATTTCCCTTAAATTCAATCAAATATGCCATTGCAAATGCCCTCTTTAGCCCCTTTACCTACTTTTACAGCATTACCCATAGCTATGAGCTAGGAAGTATCAGATGCAGGACCATCAAGTGAATTGCAAGAGATCAAGTCTAGTTAGCATAAGATAGAAAGCATTTTACAAACTATGGGAAATGAGTTGATCAGCATGAAGAAACAGTCTCAAGGGGCAAGGCCGAATTTCCAACACCAAAACCAACCGCAAGGTCAAAATGTAAATCAGTCTTATCAAAATTAGGGATATCAGTATCAACAAAATAGGCAACCTTATCAAGGTGGTTATCAGAGGCAAAATGTTAGTCAAAGGCCATTCCAATCTTATAATCCAGCTCCTCTCAATGCTACAAGTCCAGTGAAGGATATGGTTCCAGCCCAAAATAACTTTGTGATGGAAAATGAATGGTTTCATTCATGCAATCAAGCACATAACCTAGCCTCATGCTCAAATGGGGTAGTTAATCAGGCATTTATGGTCCAAAATGTTGTTAGTCCATAGCCGGGTACACCTGCTAATATACCCAAATACCAACCGGATATACATTTTAATGAGACTGCCTTTTTAAATTGGAAAAGTGGAGAGTTTTATGGTGTGAATGTTGATTCAACAATTGCAGCCAATACACAAGCTAAGAAAAGAGCTCTAGAGGTGGAGCAATCAGTTGATAAAAATAAGGGGCTTGCAATTGTAGAAGCATCATCCACACCTATTCTAAATGTATCAAAAGGAACTACTGTCTTACCAATCAATGGGCAACCTCAAGAATAAAGAACCGGTTGCTACTAAAGTGCATCAAAAGGTACCTTTAATTGTACCTTATAATATTGTGGACAACATGAAGAAGATGAATGTGAATATGACCATGTGGGACTCCTTAAGAATTCCAGGATAGACTGATCTACTTAAAAGGGCATTATTTGAAGATATAAATCCTAAACAAGTTGTTGTTGATTCCCAAAGAGTCGTGATGGCTAATGATGATCAAGAGAAAGTTGCTAATCCTAGTAGTAAAGGGGAATCTGCGATTCAAGGTAAGAACGTGAGACCTCCTCCATTCTATGTTTCATTGGTTATTGGAAAAAATTTAGTGCACAATTGTATGGTGGATAGTGGTGCTACCTACTCTGTGATGCCCAAGCAAGTAGGTGATCAGTTAGGTTTGAAGTATGAACCTTTAGAAAAAGGAGTAGTCCAGCTGGATGGCTCATCTGTTAATACAGTGGGTCTTATCAAAGATGTTAGCTTAACTCTGCATGCTTGCCCTAATTTTTCAATTTCCCTAGACATTTATGTGGCAGATGTGCCTCCATATTTTGGGGTATGTTTGTCAAGAGAGTTTATAGCTAAAATAGGGTGCTACCTTTCGTCTGACTGGTCTCACATGTTGTTGCGTACTAGGTATGGAATTAAAGTAACCATTAAGTCTGAGTTACTTGCAAAAGACAATATAGAACCTTATGTACCCAATGCAATAAATGCCAATTGCATAATTTTTGAGCAAGATGAGCATGTTGTTGTCTTTGATCCTTGCATTGCTATTGATGACATTCCTGATATACTTCTAAATGAGTGGGCATCAAGCCAAACTTCTAGTGCTAAGAGTGACTTGGTGTCGGATCCTGGTATGGGTAACTACATGTTTCAAGAAGCTAATATAGTGATGCCTAACTTGGTTAAGAGGCCAATGAATGATTGTGATCAGCAAGATGAAGTTTGGGAAATGTATTTTGATGGCTCAAGGAGCACGCATGGTGCTGGTGGGGGTGCATTATTGGTCTCCTCAAGAGCTGAAAGATATTATGTAGCCTTTAGGTTTGCGTTTTCATGCACTAATAACACAACAAAATATGAAGGTCTCATTCAAGGGCTGGAATGGGCAAGGAAACATGGGATTAAGTGTTTGAAGGTGCATGGGGATAGTGAATTGGTAGTAAATCAGGTTAGAGGCCCGAATGTTGTTAAAAATGATGTTTTTAAATTGTATAAGCATAGGGTTTGGGACCTCATTGAGGATTTTCAAGCTTTCAACATCATTTCAATTCCAAGGAAACAAAATCAGCATGTTGATAGATTAGTAGATGTGGGAGCTTAGTTTGACATTCTGAACAATGTAAGCAAGGAATGTAATTAGCAGCACATCAAGGTTGTTATCAGGCCTTCAGTGCCTGACAACAATGTTAACTGGCAGGTCTTTGAGAGTGATGAGCAGATTCTTCAGTTTCTACTTGAAGAAGACGTGTTTGCAGCACCAAACTAGGAGAGAGTTAAACAACAATATGGAGACTAGGTACTGCAATTGAAGAATAATAAGTTTCCTAAAGGTTTGGTCACCTTAGAAAGTATTTTCAACTCTGATGATCAGGCTAAAAGTAGTAAAGCCAACTTATTAGTTCAGCAAGATCATTATGAGGACTTAGAAATTGCACCCGAGAGAAGCCTCAAGATAGGAAAAATAAACACTATTGTTGAAAAGCAGTCTTTTTTGCAATTATTCCAAGAATTCATTGACATATTCACCTGGGAATATGAATATTTGAAGGGATTTGATCCATTTATTGCACTACATACAATAGAATTGGAGCCAATAGCCAAGCCCATAAGGAAAAAATAGAGGCCAGTTAATCCCAAACTAGAGCCACTAATGCAGAAAGAGGTCTTCAGACTTATAGAAAGTGGGATTATCTTTCCCATCAAGCACACTAGCTGGGTTGCAAATCTAGTTCCTATCAGGAAGAAGGACGGAGAGCTTAGATTATGTGTAGACTTCAGAGATTTGAACAAAGCTTCGTTAAAGGATAGGCACCCCCTTTCGTCCATGGAGCAGATTCTTCAATGTGTATCAGGTTCTGAATGTTTTTCTTTGCTGGATGGATATTTTGGTTATAACCAAATTTTGGTAAGGGAAGGAGATCAATTTAAGACTACCTTCACCACAAAGTGGGGCACAATGGCATATAGGAAAATGCCATTTGGTTTGTCTAATGCTGGAGCAACCTTCCAGCAGGCTATGGACATGGCCTTTAGCAACTTAATGTATAAGTTTGTCTTAGTATATCTTGATGACATCATTGTTTATTCTAAGAAGATAGCATATCACATTAACCATTTGAGGCAGGTTTTTGAATGTTGTCGGGAGTTTGGTATATCATTGAACCCCAAGAAGTGTGTTTTCTTTGTTCATGAAGGAAAGCTTCTTGGGTATGTTGTATCTAGGGAAGGGATTACTGTGGATCCTAAAAGAGTTGCAGCAATCCTAGAGCTTCCTTTACCTCCACATAAGAAATGGCTTCAAAGTTTCATTGGTCATATCAATTTTGTTAGGAGATTTCACCCTGATATAGCAACCTTGCTAAAACCCCTTATAGCTATGTTAAAAAAAATGTAGAGTTCAGATGGACCCGAGAAGCAAGGGACAATTTTCAAAAGATCAAGGAGGCGTTAGCTTCAACCCCAACATTAGTCAACCCAAATTTCAATAAGGATTTTACCTTGTATGCTTTTGGTAGTTTTTATGTAATCTCTGCAATCTTGGTGAAAAAAATGTAGAAGGGTTGGAACAGCCCATTGCTTTTTTCAGTAAAGGTCTGGAAGACTATGAGCAGAAGTATACCTTCGTAGAAAAACATGTGCCGGCTGTTGTGAAAATTTTGAATAAATTTAGACATCTATTGTCTCATAACAAAATTCATCTTCTAGTGGCACATTCCAGCATGAAGGAGTTCTTACACGGAAAATATTGAAGTGAAAAATGGGTTGGATGGATCACAAGAGTTATGGAGTATGATGTGGATATCCAGGTCACTAAATTGGTAAGGAGTAAAGGTTTATGCCAGCAACTGGCTAATGAAGATTTTTCAATAGTAGAGGATCAACGAGACTCAGTTTTGGTCAATGTTGGGACGACAGATGATAAAGTTACTAGCTAGTTGCAGGAAATGTCACATTTCTTGAACACCAGGGAATGTCCACCTAATCTGAACATAACAAAGAGGAGGTACTACCGACTTTGGTCTATTCCCTTCATCTTGATTGATGATGTGTTGTATAGGAAAGATCACAGTGGAGTACTACTCAGGTGTATTGATAATGATCAAGTGAGTCAAATATTACATGAGTTCCATGATGGACCCTCTGGAGGTCACTATGCTGCAAGGACAATAGCCTATAAGGTTTTAAGAGTAGGCTATTATTGGCCTGACTTGTTCAAAGATGCACATACGTATGTCAGGAGATGTTCCAAATGTGTCTTGTTTTCAGGCAAAGAAAAGCTTGTTGCTTTGCCATTGCAACCAATTCAGATAGAACAACCATTTATGAAGTGGGGAATTGACTTCATAGGGAAAATTAACCCACCCTCAAGTGCAGGTCATCGGTGGATTATCACAGCAATAGATTACTTTACACGATGGACAGAAGCTTTGCCTCTAAAGGAAGCTAATGAAACAACAGTGTTGAATTTTTATGAAAACATGGTTTGCAGATTTGGAGTCTCAAATTCTATAATTTCTGACAATGCCCTGGCATTTATTGGTTTGAATGTTGCTGATTGGGCATTAAAGAATGGAATTTACTTAAACACAAGCTCCAATTATTATTCTCAGGGCAACAGACTTGTAGAGTCCACTAATAAAAATTGATTAACATTATCAAAAGGACACTTCAAAGCAATCAAAGGGAATGGCACACCAAGCTAACAGCTGCTCTTTGGGCAGATAGGATTACCCCTAAGAGGGTGATTGGGAACTCACCTTACATGTTGGTGTACGATAAAGAAGCAAAATTACCTATCTCTATTGAGTTGCCCACCTTGGACATTGCCAGTCAGCTGGTCCTGTTTGAACATACTGACCCACTTGCCTTAAGATATACTCAGCTGATGGAGTTGGAAGAAGCTAGAAACAAGGCTATGAAGAACATGGAATGTCAGCAAATCCTGACTAAGATAACATTTTATAAGAGAACTAGATCAAGATATTTCATGATGGGAGATCTTGTGCTCAAGTGGGATGTTCTAAAAAGTAGGCCAGGCCATCACACCAAGTTTGACAACATGTGGTCGGGTCCATTTATTATCAAAGACTACAAAGAACACAATGCTTACCAACTGGCCACAACTAAGGGAGAAATGCTTCCTATCCCAGTCAATGGGATACACCTCAAGCCTTGCTTTGAAGTTTGATGAGGTTCATCCATTATATATATTAGGTTAGGTTTTATGTTTTCACTAAGTGTTTTTTCACTTTAGCTTAATTTTTGTTTCATTTCCTAAGTGTTGTCTCAGCACGGTAAATAGTTTCACTTCATTTTTTTCCTATTTTCAATAAATTTTTGGCAACCTATTATGTTCTGTGAGTCTCAAGTGATTTACAGCCATGCACAAGGCTGCTCCAGGTCTATTTCTGAGTTTTCCCATGACTCCATGCCCAATGGATAGGCCTAGGCTACTGGTTTGCATGTTTAGTAGGAAAACATCCTGTTGAGGTCACCAAAAATGTTACCCAATTTTCACCTAGGGGCTCAATCAAGCAGGATAACCTCTGTCTTCAAGTGTTCATAAAGGTCCAATATTGAAGGAACACTTGCATCAGGATCACATTTTTCTAAATTGTTTGCTTCTTGTGCAAATGCAGGGGAAAATGATGTTTTAATTCAACACGTGGATTAAATGTGGCTCCCAAGAGGGTTGAGCCTAGCGTGCAGGTCTTCAGTTTCGAGTTGGTTTCCATTTTTATGTTTTGCCTTATCTTTCCCTCTTTTATGTCTTGTTTTCTTCCTGCCTCTTTCCTTTGTTATGTCGGGGGTGGAACCAGGACCGAGACTGAACTCTGGAGCTTTCCTCAAGGTTCCAGGTTTTGTTCCCATCCCGATTCCATTTTTGCTAGGTTTTTATCGGGCCCCTTTTTCTTTTATTCTGTCAGAGGCGGAATCGGACTGAAACCAAACATTGGAACTTTTCAAAGTTCCAATTTCTGATTTTGTTTTGGTTCCGGTTTCGCACTTGTGTGCATCTAATTTTCTTCTTTGACCTTGCGTTTGACCTTGGGGTGGTTGTTTTCCTTTCTTTTCTTCCTTTCTTGTCCCTTTTTCCTCTCTTCCTTGTTTTCTGTCAGAGGCGGGATCGAAATAGAATCCTAACTTGAAACTTGATGAGAGTTTCAGTTTCGGGTTTGTTTCCACCCCCGCCCCCGCTCTGTTTTACTCAGGATCGGTTTTAATTCTAATCCCGCCTTGCATTCTTTTTCATGGGCCCGGGCCTGAGTCAGAACCCAAACTGGGAACTTTTCCAAAGTTCTGGTTCCTGTTTCCATTATAGTTCCACCCCCAGTTCCACTCATTCTTCTTTCCTTTTCTTTGTGGCCTGTGATCGAGGGATGTCTCCTCCTCCTTGGTTCCCCTTTTTTTTTTCTTTTTCTTCCTTCATGCCTCAGATGTTGCTGGGGGTGGGACCAGGTCAGAATTCGAACCTGAAACTTGAAAAAAGTTTTAGGTCTAAATTTGGTTCCAGTTTTGGTTCTGCTGACTCTTGTTTTTGCCCCTGTTCTAGATCTAGTTCTAGTTCCACCTCTTGAGTTTTGCCTTGTGCGTCTTTGGGTTATGGTTCCTCCCCGGTCCTAGTTATGCCGACCTTTTTCCTTTCCTCCTTATATTTTGTCGGGGGATGCTTTCTCCCGTTTGTCTTTCTTCCTTTTCATCCTTTCCTTTGTATTCTTTTGAGTTTTATCAGGGGCAAGACCGAGTCAGAATCTAAACCTGAAACTTGAAGAAAGTTTCAGGGGCGGATTTCTTCCTGATCCCGGTTCTGCTAGGATTCATCTATTTTTGCTTCTGCCCCCTTTCTTACTCTGGTCCCTATTCAGTTCTCATCCCAACTCCAAGCCTGCCGAAGGGTCCAAGCTCAGGGAAAGTGGAGGAGTTTGTCGTAAGGTCTCGCCAACCCGATGGGGTCTTGCCGATGGTTTTTTGTGAGATCGATATAACTCTTGCTGCTCACCATGAGGTCTTGCCAAATGAATTGACATGTCGATGTGACTCTAACTGCCCACTATGACTTCTCCCCGACATCCAAGGTCTTACCAACATGGAGTAAGCTCGCCGAAGGATCTTTCCTTCGCCATAGTGTCTCACCAACCTGATGGGGTCTTGCCAAAATAAAGGGAGCTCAAGGAGAAGAAAGGAGCTTGCTATGAGGTCCTGCCAAAGGAGGGGAGTCTTGCCAATAGCGATCGGCTTGCCCATGGAAATGGATATCGGTCTAACTCTCGTAGCTCGATAAGAGGTCCCGCCGACAGTTCTAAGCTATGTCGATAGCTACTATATGATGTGATCGCATCAAGGAGACGCGATTAACCTTTCACCGACATACGATTTTGCAAAGCAACCTTTGACCATCGAGAATGTACGACGTGGGTCAGCTCGATGAAGTACTGGCAATGAATCTAGCAGGTAAATCTGGTGTTGTTCCTCGAAGATGGTCGACCAGAAGAGGCTGTGAGTCACAACGACAGCTGGGGATGTCAGCTGGAGAAGTTGAGCAGCATTAATGACCATGTCGTAGAGCATTCAAGGCGACTGATGAAATCTTAATGGCAGACTCGAAGGCTGCATGTTAATAACGATGGCTATAAAAGATCTAAAGACATCCCTAGGAGCGATCTCTTGCTAACATGGATGGGGGGATGAGCATTTAATACTTCATTGACTTCATTCCAAAGTGCTTTTGGGGCCGATGTGTCCAGGCGCCGACTCATTTTTGAAAACCCTAATGCAGGGGGCTGACACTCTTTTGTATATATGGCATTTTTTCCTCTTTTATAGATAGTTCTCACTTGCATATTCTTCTATTTTTGTGACTTTTGTGAGTCCTTAGAGGAGAATACTGAGTTTTGTAACTCATTTACAGACATTGAATGTACAGTTTCACCATTGGAGATCAAATAAAGAAAGCAACTTCTGCCTTCTCAATTATCTATTTCATTAAGTGTGTTGAATGATTGATAAATTTACATGTGAGTTTCTCTTATTCCTTGTTAATTGTCTCATTAATAGCACTTTTAAGTAGATGAGATGTGTATATTGTAGGTTATAGGTTATGTTAGTGGTGCAAACAGTTTTAGTTGTGAGGAGAATTTTTCATCCTTCTAGGACTGCATGTATCATAGCTTTCTTATAAAAAATTTATGTGATATCATATGAGTATTGAGTTGTGCATATCAACTTTTACTAGTCGATTGAAAATTGTGTGCTAATCAGTTGTTCATGTTTGAACAAATTTGGTGTATCACCATAGGAGTAGTTTTCCAATTTGTATATTCTCTCTCCCTTTATCTCACAAAGATTAGTAGTTAGGTGATACCATAGGAAACCGGCCTTCTCCGGAGGTTGACCTCTGTTTACAAGAAACCCACATCTTTAGAGGTCTTCCCATGTTACACTGAGGTGTTGAACATCAGGTTCAACAGGGTGCAATTTCAGGTGATAACAGTAACATAATTAAATAAAAAGCGTTTATTTAATTAATCAGATGGAATAAAGAAAAGTATGAATTATTTAAATAATTGACATTATTTAATTAAAAGAAGAATTAAAGTAAAAGTGAATTAATTAAATAATTGACATTATTTAATCATGACCATGGAAGAAATACGAATTATTAAGAATATTGAAGTCACGGGCTTAAACCAAATTTTGGTGTCTACATTTGTCCCTCTTTGATACAATGTCATTTCGGCATTGTGTCAAAGAAAATAAATAAAAATATGCCCCGGTCATGCCCTGGTGTAAAACAAGTGAAGGTATGCCCCCTCGGGAAAATTGACAAATTTTCAAAAAAATTCAAAAAAACTTAGAAATGATCTCGATTAGTCCATTGGATAGCAATAAATGTAGTGGAGTTGACGGAATTGAAGTTGGAAGTGGTATGGACGAGTATGGGTCGATTGAAATTGGAAGCTGATGCGACTAGTAGAAAAGAATGCCACCAAAACCCTAGGCATAAATAGAAATTGGGGTAAAAACCAATTCATTTTCACCCACCTAGCTTTGAGAATTGAGATTTTTCTCTGCACCCACAGTGACGATGTCTCCCGTTCCTAACACCCACCATCGAGTATACAAGATCCGGACCTTCAAGCACCAACCGATACGGACCCCCCGGTATGTACCCTAAACTTGACTTCTAAAATTTTTTATTTTCACACCTTTTGATGCATTAAATTACAATTTTTCTTATGCGTCACTTTATTAAAAAAGTTGCATGTGAGTGCGCAAACAATGTATTTGCATGTGGATCAACGCATTTACAAAATTACGTTGATAGTTTAGCATAGGATTTATGCGGTTCAACGCATATGTAGTTTATTTCAACGCATTTGATAAAGAACAACACATTTGCATTTAAATTAGCCGCATATGTTTATTGTGCAATGCATTTGGATTTATTTCAATGTATTTGCATTTTTTTTCAATGCATTTTCATTTCATTTATGTAGTTGCAAATGATAGTTAATTTATGCAAAAGCATTTGTCATTATGTACGCATATGCATTGTAAAGTTACGCATTTGAAAATGAGTGATACATATGTGTAATTAAATGACACATTTGATTTTTCTACAACACATATGTAAAATAATGATGCATGAGCAAAAGAATAACACATTTGCAAAATAATGACACATTTGAATAGCAGTTAATGTAGTCATTTTGCACTAGGATAGATGTTTGATGCTAACTTGAGGCATGTATAATGCCATGGCAGGTTGTGTTAGACACGATTTATACGTGGGAGTCAAGACCTACAACTTTTCGCTTCTGAGATAGCTTGCGGAGTGCAAAGCGGCAATTCTTATGGTACCTAGGTCTTCTACATGTTACAGAAATTATCCAGATTCGAGCGAATCAGGGTTTATTGATAGCCTTATGTGAGCGGTGGCACTCAAAGACATCTTCCTTTCATCTGCCTACTAGAGAGGTGACAATGACTTTGGAGGATGTCTACAGGATCCTGAGACTTCCCATCAGAGGCATGAGGGTGAGGTACGACACCCAGAGGGGTGTTGCCGAGATGTTCAGATACTACCCTCACGTGGATGTGAGACAGTTAGGGTTCAACCACTATGAGATTAGATGGCATGTACTTGCACAGAGGTATAGGTGACTGGACTGTCTAGTGTGTACTTTGATAGGTGGCATAGTGCTTCTTGACTGTCGAGGTCATGGTTTTCCTGTGCGTTGGGGGAGATGCTAGTAGGTATGCTAGAGTGACGGGAGGTATATGCTTGGGGTCCATGTCACCTTGGCATTCTATATTTTCATTTGCATGACATAGCCTATCGAGAGGCTCAGTCCATGAGTTGTGGTACCACGCTCTTGATGGTATGGGTGTGGGAACACCTTACTATTTTCTGGCCACCAGTGACAGTAGATGTACAGAACGAAGCTCCTTATTCCTTCCATTATGCGAGGGAAAAAACTCAGTACCACATGGGAGATACTGGGTATTTCAAGCATGCCATAGATACTATGGTTCAGTTTACATGGAGACCCTACCTGGGATGTGCAAAGTGGTCAGACGAGGATGAGCATTTTCCCTTTTGCCACTAGACACAGTACTTGATTGGGTAGACTATTTCACATGTCCCCATCATAGAGTGACACTTTCCAGATTGTGTATTGCGGCAGTTCAGAGAGGTACAAGATGTGCTGAGAGGATGGGCTGAGTTCACGAGGTCTTCGCGAGAGATCCCTCTGTGGAGTCTAGAGATTCCAATGGCCACTGTGGAGGCAGACATTGATGGATTGCAGGCGGTGTCATGGGGATAGAGAGATGGTCTAGTAGACCTAGGTACCACAAAGGATTATGATCAGTGGTGGTCTATGCATAGGCTGATTCCCTTGATAGATCCAGATCAGTCAGCACCGATAGAGCAGCGAGGGACAGGACTGCACGGCAAGTGTGGCAAAGGCAAAGGTTAGAGAGGTGGAGGAGGTCATGGTGATGATGGAGATGATGGTGGGGTGGTCAACGAGGTGGTAGGAGATGGAGACGTGGACAGAGGGGATGAGGGCCACCATTGTCACTAATTCGTGAAGAGGGACGGGGAGAGAAGGATGTGGCCATGCTGAATATTAGCAGAGGTGGGGAGGAGGTGCATGTTGAGATTGGCAGAGAGGAGGAGCAGCCCACAGAGGAGGCCATTCCAAATATTCCTACAGAGGAGGAGGCAGAAAAAGATGAGGTAGAGATTGATTCATTGGGCTTGTTGGGTGCCTATCATGATGATGATGAGGATGATGATCATGAGCAAGAGATTCAGGACAAGATTTTGGAGGAGTTGGAGGATGAGGAGGATGGTGTGCCGAGGGTTGGACAAGTTGATACAAAGGCGATTGATTCTGACACTGCTACACTTCGGGCCCAAATTGCATCCTTGGAGGAGCATATGTGGGTGATGATGTCTGAGAGGGATTTGGCACAGATGGAGAGGGATAGGGTTGTCATGGACAGGGATCAAGCCATAGCTTAGAGATAGGAGATTGAGTAGAGATTCACAGAGATCATAGCTCTATGTACTAGGCAGCAGCTGCATTTTCCATAGAGTTAGTCAGATCTGGAGAGAGGGAGGGATATTATTGAGATTTATACGAGACAAAGGTTTCTCCAAAGAGATGAGCACCTATCTTTTCAAAGGCACGTAGCAGTAGATCACAGACTAGGACTCACACCAGGACAGTTAGTACAGAGGGTGTGGAGCAGCCATGCAGATCAGGTCCATATGATAGACCCCACTCATCTCACAGGTCATTGAGTTCCTAACATCAGTCATCCGCACACTCTATTCATGATAGCAGTGGCAGTTTAGGATAGCGACATCTATTGATATGTATTAAGACATTGTATTATGATTATATAGCATGCGGGCTTCCATGTTTATTGAGACATTATGACATTGTGATGTGGCACTGTTGAGCAATATATATATATATATATGATTTTGGTGGTGATTCTCATGATATGCATTTATGTTTATTGATTATGTAGTCGTTTATTTGTACATGTAATGTTTATATGATATGCCTTGTGATGGATGATCGTATCTACTTTATGATGTGTTTATGATGCCTATGATGTGATGTATGCATTTTATAGTTATGAGATGCAATATGATCTTATATGTACAATTATTTCTACATGTGATGCTATACAGATGTAATGTAATGCATGTATTTACATTTATTATGTACATGGAATGCTTTATGATATGTAATATATGATGAGAATGTCTATTATGCCATGATGTCCTAAATATAATAAATGCCTATATGTTTTTATTTTTCTAACATGTATGTGTATATGCAGGATGACTTATATTGTTTTGTGTCACTGGACTCCATCATAATGTGAGAAAGAAGAACTATTAAGGCAGAAAGAAAGATTGAGAAATATTGAAAGAGATGCGATGGATGTTAGTATTAGCAATCTTCGATGTTTCATTGTATCACAAAAGGTGTTGCACTTTATCATCATTGGGTGGGACTAATACAAATGGAGACAAAAACCATTATATGACATAGATCAAGGTGTGCAAGGTCATCCACTTGCTAATAATAGACAGTCGCAGACAAGGATTGTCGTTAACTCATACTAAGGGCACAAGTTGCCCCAGTCTTTTTGTCAAGACAAACCACATATAGCAAAAAAAATAAAAGACGAGTCATGAGATGTCCTTACTCCTCTAAATCCTTCATGGGACATCCTTGAGGGAACTAGTAACATGACCCAAAATCCAAATTTAAAAGACAGTTGACAGACAATAGTTAAAGAAAATAGAATTATGATACATAGTTGTTTCTCTAAATCCTTCATGGGACATCCTTGAGAAAGCGAGTAACATAATTCCCATCATAAATTCAAATGAAAAGATAAGATAAATAAGCCATAAAGTCAACAAGCCAGTAAAATATTTTCCAAAACTTGATCTTGTTTATTTGATTTGTTTTGATTGATAAAATGGTTGATTGATAAAGCCTTATTTTAGGAGATACACATACCAAATAAGACTTTAACTCTAGTTTCAATGTTATGACTATTTGTATAAGGCATGACAAAGCCTGGTTTCAAAAAGACATGTATTGTATAAGACATTGAGTCAAATTTCGTTAATGTGATAACCTGTGTAAGGTTATGGTTGATTGTTTAGCAATGCCAATCATGCAAAAAGGACTCATCCTGTATAAGACATAGATTGTTTTGTTGATGTCTGTATTCAGGAAGGACTCATCCTGAATAAGAAATAGGTTGATTGTCTTGATGATGTTTGTTTCTAGGAAGGACATATCCTGTAGCAGACATTAGTTGATCTATTTTGATTGTTTCGTTTGGCAAGTTGTTTGATTTGACTTAGAGACAGTGCTAACTTGTTCACCAGATTGAGGCATGACTTTGATATGATGTGTAGAAAATTGACTCTGTGTGATGAAAAAACCCTAAAGTACTAACCTAGTGTGGCCTCAGGGGCCCATTGATCGATGGCCTTTCCTACATTATACACGCAGAGACCTTGTAGTTCGACACAACCAATGACCTTGTCATATAGACATATGGATTGAATCATGATTTTATACTGACAAACCTAAATGGACTCACCTAATGCCTCAGGGGCACATCGGCATATGGCCTTGCCTATGTCTAGTCGTAGAGGCAACATAGTTTGACTAATGACAAAGACCGACAAATGCGACTGACTCTGACTCTATTTTTGGATTTTCAACATGTTTTGATTTTTTTGTCTTTTTGAAGTTTTCTGATGTTTTTGTGCTTTCTTAGGTCATTTTGTGATGTTTTTGGATTTTTCCATGGTTTTACATCTTCAACACAGCCGATGTAAGAACCAATATGACACATGTCAAGTGTTTTCCCCCAGTGGAGTATAAGACCAAATGATTATGAATAGGGTAAAATGGGGGATACAAAATGCACTCGATGTCCATCGTTCTAGGTTATGGGAAAGACTACCACTTATTACGAATGGTATCTACAAGTGATGGATGGGAAAGATAAGGGGTATGTACAAGGTTAGGTAGTATGTACAAGGATGGGGTGTATGTACAGGGTTAGGTAGTATGTACAAGGATGTAGATTATATACAAGGATATGCTAGATTAGAATAATAGTAGACAAATGAGCAGAGTCAACTACACATGACTCCTGTTTGTCAAGTTTTCACCATGATATCTATCCAAAGCGCCACCGAAGTGGTTTTCACTATTGGATGAATTGTTTTTCTTTACTTTTTTCTTGATTATCTAATTTTTTTGGTGTTGCCAAGATGCCTGTTTGCCAAGTTTTCACCTTGGTAATGATTTTTTATTTTTTTTTGTAGTTTTGCTAATTAAGACAAGGCTCTCATAAGCTATGCATAACTTATTCAAATGAACACTATTGATTGGCGAGGACAATGGTTCCCCTTTAGGAGTAGAAAGTTGGTATGCTCCTAATCCAAAGGCTTCTGTAACAATATAAGGTCCTAACCAGTTTGGTTCAAACTTTCCTAGTTTGTCTCTTTATGCTTGATTCTTTGGGTTCTCCATTAAAACTAGGTCACCAATGTCAAATTTTTAGTTCAAGACCTTCCTGTTATAGCTATGACGAAGGCGATTCTAATATGCTTGGAGATGGTCTAGTGCTTTTTGTCTTCGCTCATCTAGGAATTCTAGCTCATGGAGCCTCGATACTCAGTACTCTTCATCATCAATGTGGCCTTTCAAGGATACCCTTAGGGAAGGAATCTCGACCTCAATAGGAAGAATAGCTTTAGAACCCAATACTAGTGAATAGGGAGTGGCGCCAGTGGGAGTATAGATACTTGTGCTATAAGCCCATAAGGTGGGATTAAGCTTTAAATGCCAATCACGACCAACATCATTGACAGTCTTTTTGAGGATTCTAATGATGGTTTTGTTAGATGCCTCTGCTTGGTCATTACCTTGTGGGTAGTATGGAGTGGAAAAGTGATGTTGAATATGAAATTCATTACAGAGATGGCAGACTTCTTGATTCTTAAATGGGCGGCCATTATCGGTGATTATGGACTGAGGGACACCATATCGACATATGATATAGTTCAGGGTAAACTTAGAGATCTGTGTGTCGGTAATGTATGTCATAGGAATATCTTCAATCCACTTCATAAAATACTTAGTGGCAGTGATGATGAATTTGTGGCCATTAGATGATGTGGGGTGGATCTTACCTATGAGTTCAAGTCCCCATTGGGCGAAGGGCCATGGTGATGTGATAGGATGGAGTTCCTGTGCTGGTGCATGTATCAAGTCTCCACGAACTTGGCATTGATGACATTTCTTTACAAAGACATATGAGTCCTTTTCCATAGTAGGCCAATAATAACCCAATCTCATAATCCTTTGGGCTAAGGTAGGACCGCTAGAATGGGAACCACATATACCCTCATGCACCCCACGCAAGGTTGCTTGTGCTTCATTAGAATCAAGACATCTCAATAGGGTATTATCTAAGGTGCATCTATATAGGGTGTCTTCGATGATAGTATATTTGGCTGATTTGCGGAGGAATGTCATACTTTGGTTGTTTGATAGGCTAATGGGTATGAATTTGGCATGAGGTAGTCATAGATTTCTTCATACCATTGGGAATCAAGACCAACAATGTCACATACCATTTCAGAATCTCAGATATCGTAGGCTGGGACCAAAAGTTTTTCTACCAAAAACTCAAACTTAGGCATGTTGTTAGGAATGTCTAGAAGTGATGCAATTGTAACCATAACATCTGCTACCTTGTTTAAAACATGAGGTATCTGATGAAATTTGACCTTGTCTAAGTACTCTTTAAAGCTATTAGCCATGCATTTGTATGGAGCAAGCTTCTCATCCTTAGTCTCATAATCATTATTTACCTATCTAATTACTAGTTGAGAATCACCATATACTTGTAGATTCTTAATTTTCCACTTGACTGCCATGTGTAACCCTGTCACTAGAGCTTCATACTCTGCTATGTTGTTAGTACATGGGAATACAATCCTGAATGACTTAGGGATGGAATCACCCTATGGTGTGATAAACAGTATACTAGCCCCTAAGCCATGATTTGTATGTGAGCCATCAAAATATAGTTTTCGTGTTGTGTTTGTGTCGACGGTGAATATAAACTCATCAGGAAAGTATGCAACTAATGGATGATCTGCTTGTATTGGTGTGTCGGCTAACTGATCAACAATGACTTGTCCTTTAATAGCCTTTCTCTCCACATACTGGATATCATACTCACTAAGTATAATAACCCATTTGGGCAGTTTACCTATCAATGTTGCCTTGTTGAGAAGATATTTCAGATGATCTATTTTAGCAATTAGCATCATTTGATGGTTTAGCATATAGTGCCTTAGTTTTTGGGTAGCGAATACTACTACAAGACAAGCACGTTTGATGGTACTATAGTTGAGCTCATAACCTACTAAAGTTTGACTGATATAATAGACTGCCCTTTCATGACCTTCATTGTCATTTTGTGCAAGCAATGCTCCATGCGATGAATGGGTTGTTGTAATATAAAGAACCAATGGTCATCCTTCCACCAGTGGCATTAAGATTGGTGGTGTGAGTAAATATACCTTAATCAGTTGAAAAGCCTCTCCACACCTAGATGTCCATGCAAAGGGTGCCCCTTAAGTAGATGTTGAAAAGGATGTGTCTTATTTGCTAACTGCACTATAAATCTTTTGATGGATTGCAGTCTTCCTTGTAATGTCCTTATTTAACTGAGATTAGTTGGAGGGGGCATGTCTATGATTTCTTTTACCTTGGCCGGATCCACTTCAATGCCTCGTCTGGAAATGATATAGCCTAAAATATTTCCTGACTTAACCTCGAACACACATTTCTTGGGATTGAGTCTCACTTTATACTTCTCCAGCCTTTGAAATATCTTGTCTAAAACTTGTAAATGTTCTTCCCTTTCCTTGAATTTAACTATAAGGCCATCGACATAATCCTCCATAAGAGTGTGTACTAGATCATGAAAGATGGTGGTCATGGCACGCTAATAGGTTGCTCTAGAATTTTTGAGTCCAAAGGGCATAACATTACCACAATACATTCCCCAAGGACAAGTGAAATTTGTCTTAGGTTGGTCTTCAGTTGCAATTATGATTTAATTATATCCTGAAAATCCATCCATAAGGGACAACATCTCATAACCTGTTGTCATGTCTACTATCATGCCTATGTTAGGTAAAGGGAAGTCATCCTTAGGACAAGCCTTGTTGATATCTCTGAAATAAATGCAGATATAGATGCCCCCCGTTGGTTTAGTGACTACTACAAGACTGGAAATCCAATCTGCATAGTTGATTGATCTAATGAAACCAACATCTAACAGTTTCTTGAGTTCTACCTTGACTAGTAAAGCAATCTATGGATGCATTTTTCTCAATTTTTGTTTCACTGGTTTGACACTTGGTTGTAAGGGTAAGTGATGTAGAACAAGTTCAAGATCCAACCCAAGCATGTCTGCATAGGACCAGGAAAAATTTATTTGTCTTTGTGCAAAGAATTTGTCGAATTCTAGCTGATCTTTTGTTGTTAATGATGTTGCAAAATAAACCAGACGAGGATTCTCTTTTGTACCTATGTTGACTTCTACTGATTCTTCAACGAGCATGGGTGAATTTTCCTATGTAATGGGGAGAATGTTCAAACCTCCATCCTTAGGTGCCTCATAGAGGTTTTCACCTTTAGATGCATCCTTTCTTTTTACTTTTTCATTGTCTAAAGTTGCCTTTGGGTTTTCAATTATAGACTCATCCTTTTTATCTTGTTTATTCTTTTTCTCATTTTTGTGACTGGAGGGTTGAACATATTCCCCAAAATATGATTTTTTTCCAATTCAATGGTAAAACCAACCTTGTGATCACCATTAGGTATGCCTTCTTGTAATCCCAGGGACTCAACAATTGCTTCATCATTCTCAAAAATGTCTAAGACAAGTGTGTCTTGTAGGTCCCAATCAATGAATTGGGGATAGACTAAGGGCATGTCATCATTGGAGTTATCAAAGTTCAATGGGATAAAGGTAAAGACTAATTTATTCATATGGTCACAAAATCTTGTACTAAGTCTTGTTTGCTCTTAGGTTTGGATCTAGGTGGATTGAGAGGTGGGCCTAATGCCAAGGTTTGATTATCTAAAATAAATGGCTCAGGTTTCCAAGAGGTAGGATCAAGTGATTCCCAATAGTAGTGTTTAAACCATTCCTCTTTTGTCATATTCTTTGGTGGACAGGAATTCAATGGATTTCGTGAGGATCTTACATTAAGTCAAGTTCTCCAAATAGCTTGTCAAGGTCCATGGAAGAGGTAGAGGATAGGGAATCCCACTCATAGTCGTTGGAGTCGGGGGAATCACAATTGTACTGGTTAGATGGTTTGTGAGATGTCTTAATATATTCTGAAGCAATTACTTCCTCAATTAAGGGTGATGTGGTACTAGGAATGCCAATCTAAATCGGTTGAAACCATATCCCTAAGCCTTTTGGCCATTGAGAAACAAATATTGGTTCAATCCTTCCATCTTGATTTAAGCCTAAACCACTATGTCCATTATATCCCTTGCTCTGCATGATTCTGAAACCCTTTCCATATAGATCTGTAGGAATGTGAGCAAGTGAGAGAGGTTCCTCATTATCTTCCTTGTACATCCAGGAAGTGACATCTTTTGTATCTATGGCTTCTTTGCTTAATTCACCCCATTTAGTGAAAGTTGTTGTGCGAGGAATGTGTATAGTGACCATATATTTTCTCCTATCTAATGTAGGTAAACCATATGACTTAGGAGGAATCAAGTGGCTAACACAATAAGATGTCTTCATGTAATATTCTCCACAACCCTTGTCTTGGATCTCAACCCTAGGAGTGGTAGGAATTGAGGGTGAAATAGATGTTCGAGTGAGTGTGGATGGATCAACATAGGGAGATGGATTGGATGATGAAGCCTCTTGGTTTACTGGCACTTGGCTTTGGGGTATCTCTTTTAGATTGGTGCAATATTGGAATGGATTTGGGTCACCATCTATAGTTATTTTAGTACCATTGTAAGGGAATTTGAGACACTGATGATACATCGAAGGGACTGCCTTCATGGCATGAATCTACGATTTTCCTAGCAGAAGGTTATAAGGAATGGTGAGATCCAAGACCTGGAACTTTGTCTCCATTACTGCAAGACCAATTCTGATAGGAAGTGTTACCACCCCCTTTGATTTTCATTCCTCATCATTATAAGCTTTAATGACAATAATTTTGGTTGCGTCTACACATGCTTTTGAGAAACCTAATGCCTTAACCAATTTTAAAGTGCACAGATTTAACCTTGCTCCTCCATCTACCAAAACTCATCTAACTTTGGTGTCATCAACAAGGACTTCAAGATGTAAAGGATCATTATGATTTGTCTTTTCGGTTGCATAGTCTTATTCAAAAAATGTGGCATGATGGTTATTGGTCAAAAATCCCACCATTTCCTGGAAATGATTGACATCAAGATCATTGGGGACCGTGGTGTTTTGTAAAGCCCTATCTAGAATGGATCGATGCTCAAGAGAGATATACAATAGTTCCAAGATTGAGATTTGGGTTGGGGTCTTCCCCAACTAGTCAAGTATGTTATATTGTGACTTGGAAGGTTGTGGTGCTTGCTACGATGGAGGACCTTGGATAGTGATCTTCATATGATGAGTATTGACCACACACTCAGGACTTGTATTGATAGTAATGGTATTGATATTCTCATCGGCGGTGCGAAGGTAATGAATGGTTTTTCCATTATTATAATCATGCTTGATACTCGCATATTTGGCTAACATATTGGTCTTAGTACTCGAACTGGGAACAGTTCCTTTCTCATGGTCATGTAGTGGATTAGAAAATATTTGATGATCAATGTTTGATGACTTTGGTTCCTGTCCACTAACTTCAATTATTATCCTTTCGACAAGATCTTGTATGATATTTTTTAGTTGGCGACAATTTTGTAGGTTATGTCCCTGATTTCTATGATAATCACAAAAGGCATTGTCATCCCACCAAACTAGTTTAAATTGTCCTGGATCATATTGCCTTGGCTCTTGGGGCTATATAAGATTACGTTGTAACAGTTGTTTGAATACATACTCAATGGGTTCCCCTAAGGGAGTGAACTCACATTTTTGAAACCTCCTTTGTTGTTGCAGACATTGAGTATTTTGGAACATGTTAGGAGGTTGATTGACAACATTAAGCATGTTGGCAGAAGTGTGAGGTCCTTGTAATGTGATGATTGGTCCCACTTTTATAATTTTAGCATCAACTACCCCATCATTGGTGACATTTTTGTTGCAAGACCAAAATCTATTTCTATCAGTGGGGGTGTTTTGCACGATCACATTTCTATTGGATGTTAATGTCTTAAGTTATCCTTTTTCAATGAGATCATTTTCTATTATAACCCCTTTTTCCACTAGTTCTGAAAAAGATGTACAACAATGTACCCTTAAGTTACTCCTTAGTTTTGCATGAAGGTTTTCCTATAACATAGTAACTTTTTATTTTTCAGGTATCTCAATAGGACACCATCTAGCTATAGTCCTCCATCTCTGGAAGAAAGCGATAAATTTTTCACCTTTGTCTTGTGTTGTGTGACACAAGGTTGCTATATTTATCTTGTTGTCTATGTTGAAGGAGAATTTCTCCACAAATTTCTTGGCCAACTCACCCCAAGATCTGATGCCATAGTCTAGACCTGAAAACCACTCTACTACAATTCCTACAAGACTTCTTGGAATTAGTCTCATAAGATATGTGGGATCATAAGCGGCGTCTATACATATGGTAGAAAATCCCCTTATATGTTCTATTGGATTCCATTTACCATTGTACTTAGGGAGATTCAGTATAAAATACCCATGACGGAAAGGGGTCATGTACAATGATCTATCAAAGGGGAACGGGCATATGTCCTTTTTCGAAAAGGATTTCTTAGTGGACGCTGCCATGTTGTCCATTTGCTTTTGCAGTGCCTGCATTTGTGTTTGTAATACATCAACCTAGGTCAATGATATGTTGGGTGGATTATGTGGATCCGGGTATGTATTATGAAATTCAAGGTCTCGTGATGGGCTTCAATAGAACGTTGGTATTTGAGGTGGGTTTCGATTCAAAATGTTGGTAAACATGTTTTGTTCCAGAATCTGCATAAATTGATTTTGACTTGGGATCTGTGTGAACGGATTCTGAGTACCGTGCTGGGAGAAGGGATTCTGATTCAGAATCTGTGTAAATTGGTGTTGACTTGAAATCTAGGAGAATGGATTCTGATTTAGAATCTGTGTGAATGGATTCTGACTGCCAATCTGGGAGAATGGATTCTGATTGCCATATTGGAATGAGGGAATACCTCATGTTTGTGTAATCCACAGTATAGTACTAGTGACCTAAACACTAGGTATGGCCATCGATTGTGGTATGGTACTAACATGAGGTATGGTTGTTGACTGAGGTACAGTATTTGTGACAGTGACATTTGGTGTAGAAGTTGATGTTTTAGATCTTTTACTCCCAACAAGAGGACTGAAGGGAGTGGACCATGATGCTCCTAGAGTGAAATTAAATCTTGATGTCATGCCTGACATACCAAATGGAGACATATGGACTGTCATACTCTGTGTAGGTATGCCAGATGGTATGGTTGTATTGACCTAAGGTATACTAGTACTAGTAGTTGTTGTATTCGTCCCTTGTGTAAGTTTAGTTTGTAGGTGCTAATATCAAATCCTATGGGTAAGGTAGTGCCTTCAACTAGCAATTTTCCTAACTATCGTTGTCGATCATTTGCTAGGTACTCATCTACAAAAGAGGAAAACTCAGTAGCTTGTGTCGCAGCCTCTATGTCCTCTACTATAATGTGTCCTTGAGTGTTTCTAGTGGTGAATTTGTCTAATAAAGTCTTGTGAGGTCTCATGGAAAATACATTGATGAATTCATTTGGGTTTGACATCTTTTCTCTCTCTTTTCTTAGACCTAGTTTCAACCATGTAAGATAAGCTCAATATGCAAGGAATGCAAAACTACGTTTGTGGACAATATGACTCTAGTCTATGTTTTTTGGATTTTCTGAATGCAAAATAAGGAATGTTCTAGGATGATGCTAGTCTCAAATGACAATATCTAAAGATGCAGAATATAAGAAAACATCTAAGGTAATCAATTCTGTAAACCCGAGATGGGGGGGAACAACTACCTAAAGTCTAATCAAGGCGTCAATTTAGTTAAGTCAAGGAACTAATGTAAGACAAGGATCAAAGACAAGTTGAGTTTCCTAACTAGACTGATGAGCTAGGAGGACTCTCTATAGGACAAAGGATAAGATGATAGGACTAGGTTCAATGACAAATTTTTTTGACACTGTGATTTTTCTAAAGTGTAGATGGTGGACCTATCCTAAAGTTTGTAAAAGTGACCTTCCTAGAAGTTTAAATCTATAGACAATATGTACTCAAATATGAAAGTAAAACACAGAATGAGGACGACTATAGTTATGACTAAATGATACCTAAAGGATGCAAAATCAAGCAAATCATTTTAGGTTTTAGTTCAAGGTCTACTTGTGGAAAGACAATTGAAACTGGTACAACTGTGTTGACTGGACTGTGACCGTAAATTCTAATTTTTTAATAATCAAGAAAATGTGTCGCAAGATCTATCAAATGCGGTTATGTTTCATAGTTGTGGTTATGTTTCATAGTTGCAATTTTATGATGATCAATTGCATGTTTCTGGTAAATGTTCAGTATGTGTGTCAAACAAATGTGGTTAAGTTTCTCACAGATGCGACACATAATGACAATTACGACTCAGAATATAACATATGAGGTTTTTCGCAAAGCAAATGCGAGCTGATCTAGCAGATGCGACTCTATGTTAAACAAATGTGACTCAAAGTTAAATAGATGCGACTCTAAAGATCATTGCAACTTTTTGGTGAATAGTTGCGACTCTCTATGTATTTTCAATGATTTGAGATATAAAACTGACAATGTTTTCTATGATCAAATTCTGGCAAACAAAGAAAATCATAAGACAAAGTGTTTTCAGTTTGATTTTGGACTCAAAGAATGTGTAATTTTTACACTGACAAGTACAATCCTAATAGGCCAATAGGCCAAGGGTTTGTATACTTCATATAGCCCGCCGATATACCTCAGATTGGTGATAAACACCTTTCCTTCTCGAGAGCAGATAGCTTAGAATTTTGGTGGCATTGGCTCCCCTCCATGGCTTATTAACATCATTTGAGCACACCAACTTTACATTCTTGAGTAGTGACTTCCCAAGAACTGTTATCTCTACTCAAGGGGATCAATAGTGAGTGTCTTCGGACATGATACTGTACCCTACACTATACCAAGCAATAGCCAAAAAATGGTTGGTCTCTAAAATAAAAGGTGTTTAGTATGGGCATTCCATTCGTAGGGCATGATCCATGCGGCGAGAGTCCCCTTTCGGATCCATCTTGTCGGAACCATATGTGTGATTCTTAGGCTTTCCCCAAGAATCCACTTTTATATACCGGCTAGAAGTCCCTCGAGTTTAGGGTGCTACCGGTCTGAGTCATCCTGGGGTGAGTACTTTTTCCCACCAGAATAGGCCCAAATTCTAGAGTTGGTAACCATTTCTCTTACACCTAGGATCACACGAACGCACAAGGGGAGAGGATACTTCGATGTACCAAATCGTGAAGGTAATTACACAGTTGTTCTTTCGAACCAAACATAGTAGACACTTGTTAATTTTAATCCAAATGAAAGATTTTCTACACTACCAAACAATATGTTTCAAAATTTAACTAGGGTCTTTGACATGAGTTTTGCAGAAAGATTCATTAGTAGTTTTCAGTATTGTCTTCATCAATCATCTTGCAAAAACTCTTTAACTCCTCAAGACACACACTGAAAACAAAAGATTAGCGGAAAATAAAAACATGAAAGGAAACTGTAAATTAAAAATCTAATCTTAAAATCTACCAGTCGGATGCGTCCTTTTCTCTGTCAAATGTGTCTCAGTATTTTACCAATCAATTGTGGCTCAAAAAATGATAGATGCATCAAAATTTGTCAGATGTGTCATTTCTGATGTCAAGTGCGGTTCAAAAAGTCAATTGTATCGCTTCGCCACACTGATGCATCTTCAAATGTCAATTGCAGTGTTTTGTCAAGCAGATGTGCCGTTCCGTACAAAAACCTACAAAATGAAATAAAAATCTACGAATACGCAAAGATGATGTCTTCATGTTGGGTTCACCAAATGTAACGTCTAGAAAAATGCAGAAGAAACATATCAAAGAAAACATCCAATCTAATTCTAATGTAATCTAAGCTAAGCAACAGAGAAAAAAGGAAAGTCAAAACGTGAATAAACTGAACAATCTCACCCAATATGTATGTAATTCCATGTATCATCTCAATTTCCCTTCTCCATTTTATCGTTGTAGTATAATTTCCCTTAGATTTCTCGTAAGTTCATGCAAGTATAGCCTATGATAGTGATTTAGCAAAACATCAAAGATTCAAGTAATAGATATGCTTCCAAAAGTCATAAGATTTCAAGAGAGATTGAAATGATGAAGGATAGATCAATTTATAGAAAATTGATTATTCGAACGATAGGTCAGGATTGAAAGATCAACATACAGTTGAGATCAAAAGATTAGACATGCATTATGATAACGGTCAATAGTGACATGAGTGATACAAATTAGAAATAGAATTAAAGATTAAATAAATGATTTAATCTTCAAGTTTGGTATTCAAAAACAGAAGAATTATCTTTGCATGAAAAAGATAAAGATGGATTAAAGCAACTCTTGTTCGAATACATGCACAAGGTTTAATTAATTAAATAGGAATATTTAATTAATATGCATGTACACGGAATTGAGTTAACACTGGACGATTGAATGATTTGATGAAGAGATTACTCGAGAAAGCCACTCAGACATTAAATCAAGAGTTAACTGCACGTTTTAAATAGATGTTGAGTCGAGTAAGAGTGAATACTTAGATAACTCACACAATTTATCTAAATATAGAAGAATGTGTTAAAATAGAATTTATGAATTAAATCATTTATTTAATTCAAGATTTGATATTTGAAGAATAATTAAATAAATAAGATTTATTTAATTAAGTGACGAAGGGATTTAAATGAATAATTAAATAAATAAATAATTTATTTAATTATAGTTGACATATGATAAAGAGTAAATTAAATAAGCATTTATTTAATTTGAAAAAGAAGGATAAGGTTAATTAGTAACATAATTAACTAAAAAGCGTTTATTTAATTAATTAGATGGAATAAAGAAAAGTATGAATTAATTAAATAATTGACATTGTTTAATTAATAGAAGAATTGAAGTTAAAGTGAATTAATTAAATAATTGACATTATTTAATCATGACCATGGAAGAAATAAAAATTATTAAGAATATTGAAGTCACAAGCTTAAACCAAATTTTGGTGTCTACAGGTATCAATGATTTCACCTTCTTGCAACAATATATCCTCTGAAGCAAGAGGAATCTCATGAGAAGGATCAAAGATACTAAGTGACATAGGAAAATCCAAGTCGCCATCACATGTGTGAAATGGAATATCATTAAGACTTTGAATAAAACTAGATACTAAACTAATAAAATAAGATATTAAATTCATTTTGGTGAAAGAACTAAGAAAAACCAAAAATCTAGATTTTCTAATTTTTTTGGTATTTTCTAGGTTCTATTAATTTGCATTTTCGAAGGTCTTTGGAGCAAAATTTGAGGTCAAAACTTGTGTCGGTCCTTAAAATTTGACATTAGAAGGCATAGTATTTTAGGGAATGAACTAGTTCTCTAGGAGACCTTTCCAATGGTACAAACGGTTCTGAATTCCAAGAACCGAGTCAAAAGTTATGATGCCAACAAGTAGGGGTAAATAAATTCCTAGTGCAAACATTCAAATTATCCTAATTGATATCGTGCACTCGATCTTGATTTACTAATATCAATTCTTCCTGAATCACTTCTTTACTAACCAATTAATTGAATAATCCTTATTTAATTAATTCAAAAAGATTCCTCCTTTATTTGATTAAATCATAATTCCTCTTTGGTTAAATAAATCAATTTTATCTAATCAAATCCTAACGTTCCTCTTTTGATTAAATAAATCATTTTATTTAATTAAATCCTAAAGTCATCTCCTTCAAATTGAATAAATTAGCCTTTATTTTATTTAAGTCTAATGTTCTTCACTTAATTGAATAAATCAAACTTTATTTAATTAAGATACTAATGTTCATTATTCCTCTCATTTGATTTAAATAAATCTAAAAATCTAAGTCAAATGTCATATCAACTAATTCCATCTAAGTTAATTAAATCCTAATTAACTCCTAACTATAATCCTCAAATACTCTAGCTTTTGCAACTTCCACATGTAAATCAATTTAATTGATTTATTAATTCCTCTATTTCCATTCAAAAGTGGCATCTCTTTGGAATATTCCCTCAAATTGAAATCTCCCTCCCAAAATGACTTTTTCTCTAACATGGCATTTATAACTCTTATATGTCCTTTTTCTTGAGTCAAGTGGCTTTAACTCAACTTTCAACTCTTCCTCCACAAGCCATCTTTTGAATTTCAAATTCCACCTAATTGCATTTATTTACACATTGATCAAAATGTGCTCCACCTCTCTTCAATAGCATCTTGACAAGTAGCACAATGCCATTGGCTAATCTTTAGTCCCACATCCTTCATGTTCTCACTTCTCCATCCCTCTTTCCTATAAATGAAAGGATTCTCTATTTATTTTGGATCCACAACTTGAGGCAAAGTTACTATGTACAGATTTGAGCAAAGTTCATCCAATTTCATCTAAGTTTTCATAGTTTTCATCAATCACAAGGTTATCAACAATTTCCATCAAGAAGCACACAATCTTCATCAATTTCATCAAGGAATTGGGAAAGGGCTACTTTCCACATCAAAGTAGCACCAATTCCCCCATGTGATGCTAGTTTGAATGTTTTGAATAGGATTTCACTGGTTTTCATTAGATATTTTGCTTTTTTTTCTTGTTCATTGTGTTCAAATGAATTGCATGGGGAATAATTGTTTTAGATATGTTTATTGACTAACATTGGATTGTTTGATCATGTTTGAGTAGGTCTAGATCAGCCATTCACATCTTGGTTCTAGAAGGAGGGCTCACCTTTCAAAATTAACACATTTTTTGTCAAATTCCATTGTTTTTTTTTCAAAATTTTGTGTCTTCAGGCAACATTGAGAAGGTCAAAGAGCGACACTATTAGTCTAGTGTCACTATATAGCGCCATTGTCTGTGCTCCAAAACACGATGCTACAATAATTCTCCTCACAGTTGGATTTGAAAAATTCCAAAGGGCAATGTTGATCAATATATCAACACAATCGCAGGCTTTGTTTTTCCACATAATAACAATGACCTCACGAGAGCAATGCTGATTTCTTCAAACAGCAACGCCTTCGTGGATTGTGATGCTGGAGTTAGGCAAAAGGTCATTTTTTAGTTCTATTTTGACATGTGCTTTTTATATTGATCACCTTTGACGTTTAACTTGTTTTTGGCTCTGTTTTTTGTAGATTGACCAACTTTTGTAGGTTGAGGTGATCAAGAAAGGAAAGGAGGAAATGAGGAGAAGTTTTCTCATGACACTATCTCATTATTGTAACAAGTGTTTTTAAACACTTTGGGGAACAATTATAATCCCATCTGTAAGGCTTTTGTTATCTTCAATTTTTAGGATTCAAATAAATTTCATTTGGGTTTTAAAATAACAATCAAACGGTTAAAAAGAACCTTAGGAACTTACTAGAGTTGGTTTTGGATTTTAAAAATTGAACAAAAAACTTCAAATATTTGATTTCGTGTTATAAAAAGAATCCATTACTTCTTTTGAAGTCTAAAATGAACATGTTTTTTTCGTGTTTTTTAATCTTTTTTACAAATTAATATCATTTAAAAGGCATATGCACTTCTCTCACACTTCACGGTGATCTTGAGAATCAAAATTATTTTGGTGATATTAGGTTGTCTAAAAAATTTCCTCCACACTTCAATTTGGACTTTTTAAAAATTGGACAAATCTTGCTAGCATGAGTTAAGTATATCACATGTGTTCTCTCTTTGTTCATGCAAACAAAGATTGATCGAACTACGGATGTGTTTGCTCACTATTGTTTACCTTTAGAGGGGTCTGCTTAAGACCAATTCGAAGGTGACTCCAATTAGTTTTTCACTCGAGCCAGTATACAAATGGATAAGACTAAACTTTCAAGTCCTCATGGTATGTAGGCGTTAGTCATACAATGTCTTTCAGAATGGGGTACTACCGTAAAAAGTATAAGCGCCCCTAGTAGGATTGATTAAACCCTTTAGTGGCTTGTTGGACACTCACAAGGTGCCATGTCCCCGATCACCCTGACTAAGAACCAATTTGTTTAGAGGCCAAAATCCTTACTATTTTTTGATGCAAGAATAGTCGTTCTGAAGCCGTCCCACATACTTGCGATTATTTGTAGAGATGAAAAGTTCTTCATGGGAGATTCATGAGAACTAAAGCTTGGAAGACTTGTAGAAGTGAGTGTCTTGGAGGGGAGCCAGTGTGGTCAAGCTTCTAGTCATCCACTTTGAATAAGCGCAATTGGATTTATCTAGGTGGGAATTCAAAAAATATTGTCTCTTTCTATCCTACAGTTGTGCATAATTTTATAATCAAAACACTTTGCTTGGATCTAAAACATTGGAAAAAAACATTCAACAATGGTCATCAAATTTCAAACCCTTTAGTAGAAGCAAATACTTTTGAAGGAATCCAAGTGCTATTGCTTGTCCCTAGGGATTTCATCCTTAGAGTCTTCTAAGCATTTGAATTTATATCTTAATTTTCTCTCACTAAAGTCAACATTAGGGAACTATTGCCTTAATTTCCTTGATTTCCACATAATGGACCTTGTGGGATGAAAATAAATTGAGACATTAGACATTGAGTTCAAAAGCTAAGCAAGAAAGTGTTTGTGGTAAAAAGAACTCATTAAGCAAAGATAAGAAACAATTAAACCCCACACATGTGCTTTTTCAAATTATTTCCCAAAAGATCAAAATCCGAAAACCAAATTCCAAAGGTGTTAGTCCAAGAGCTCTCAAGAAACGTCTTTCAACACTTTACAAATTTAGAGAGAGATTGATCTTCAATTTTTATAAAGGTGCATCAAAGAACAATCCCAATTTGCATTCATTTTACTATTGTCAAAATCCAAGACTTTTTCAAAGGTTTGAGTTTCTCACATAGGAAGTATAGCATGTTCTTCAATACCGAGGTCTTGTAAACAAAATCCTCTCTAAGTTCACTTAGGATCAAAATCAACACCTTCATTCATCCTCAAATATCAATAGAATTTCACTAGTTTTCATTAGATATTTTGTTTTGTTTTCTTGTTCATTGTGTTCAAATGAATTGCATGGGGAATGATTGTTTTAGATATGTTTATTGACTAACATTGGATTGTTTGATCATGTTTGAGCAGGTCTAGATCAACCATTCACACCTAGTTTTTTGAAAAATACCATTCTTCATGTCGGGTTCACCAAAATGTAGAGAAGGGGGATTCACTACTCATGAGTTCTCTTCATTTAGAGAGCCTCATAGGGTGAACTACCCTAAACTACCTCAAGGAATAGCGGTGAGAGTTCTAAAATCTAAAAGAGTGGGTCATGAATATTTTCTAAACAAGCTAACAAGCTCTCAGCCAAAAAATGGTAGCGTGAAATACGAATGACAATGCAACGCGCTAGCATCTCATACAAACTAGAGAATGAGAATATCTTAGAAAATAACAAAATTACCATTGACAATCAAACTACTAAGAACTTATAGAGTATAGGGAAATAACATAATGTAATGGAACTGAAGTAAAGTATAGAATAAATGATAAAGATGGAGAGAAGATAGAAGATGTTCACAAAAATCCAAGTAATGAAGCCTCCAGCTAGTAGATATCTTCAATACCTACGTCTATAAGATCTGGAGAAAGTCTTGGGGCTGTATAGGTGTTTTCCTCAGTCAAACCCCCATTTTGGTGTTCCCACCTCCATGAACAGCCAAAAGATAGAGAGAGTGAGAAGTAAGCAAATGCAATGTGATAAAAGCAAACCCCGCTCTAGGAGGAGAATCTATATCATGAAGTAAGGATGCAAATGATAGGAGATGTGACAAATCCCAAGATGCTTAAAAGCACAAGACAAGGGAGATAGATCTGCAAGAGAAAAGAGTGTTGCAAAGGGTGTTGTAAGAGCTTGAGAGATTTGCAAAGAGAGATTCCAAGAGAGCTTGAAAGTGTTGTAGAAGGTTTTTGTAACAATCAAGAGATTTGTGCAAACAAGAGCAAGATGGGAGAGTGCCAAGATGGAGAAGAAGAGGAGAAGTTAGGAGTGAAGCTAGAAGTAAAGTTGTTGTAAAAATTTGTATGAAGTTGTGCAAGAAAAATATGGAGAGTAGAAGGCTAGAGCCAAAGCTGGAGAGAAGTTAGAAGTAGAGGAATGGAGCTAGAGATGGAGGAAGAGGCCAAATGAATTGAAAAGACTACTTTTAATGAGGGGAAAGAAGCTTCCTGAGCCATTTCAGGGCATCTCAACCCATTATCACCAATCAAAGGAGGTGACAAGTGGAAAACATGCACAAAAATAGTCATTTGAATGTTGAAACACACAGGATGCTAACACGGTGCGTAGACATATGTGCGGCACACTAATGTATGAACACATCACGCTACAAAATGATGAGAACAAGAGAATCAAAAGTTTGAAGAAAAGTTGGCGTGCGAAGGGTAACTATTGAAAAGCGAGACTTTGAGCATCTTGAGAGGGAAAAAGGTTGATGTAGGGGCTAAAATGAGCCTACACAAGATGCTAAGGGAGTGGACACTAAAGCAGAACAAAGAATGTATATGAAATTGCAAGGGGTGCAATTTTATGATTATATAGTTTGGTACTTTAGAAGTCAATTTATTGAGTTATAGTGTATGGCAGAATTGTTTGAGTGTACTAGGTGTGTACATTCTTCAAGTGAAAGTTGTTGTGAAGGAACATGTTGAATTTCAAGGTATTTGTGGAATATTCTAGATCGTAATCATATTCAAATGTCATGTGGTGTCTGCAAGTCATCTTTAGATTTGAGGAGGTGTTTACTTAAGTGTTAATGGTGTTAATACAAGTTCAACTAACCTTGGGTGTTTACACTAATTGTAAAGTTGCTTAGGTGTTTGTGTGTGGCATAGGGTGTATGTGTGGATTTAGATCCTAGCTAAGGTGTTTTGTGTTTTTCCTTCATTCCTTTCCACTGTGGGAATATTTTGATGCCGACCTAATTTGAATTTGCATAGTTGAGGTGAATATCTGACCTTGGAGAATGTTTTCAAGGTTGAAGATGATATAAATATGAGTTGAGTTGATGAAGGATGATAAGATAGATGAGTATGATGTGAGTGATGTGAATTGCAAAGTTGTAGGGTACAAATTTGAGAAGTGCAACGTGAGATTTCATGTGTTAGATTATTGAATGTAGTGAGCAAAAGGTGTCTATAATTCTTTAGAAAGACTGTGAAGGTGTTGGTAATACTGTGGTGGATTTTTCTATTTCTTTGAGATGGATTTCTCATTGTAACACTCTTCTCTATCTTCTCTTTTATTCTATCAATGAGCCTTTCTTTCTTTTGGGCAATGAGCCCTCCAACAATGAGTGCTATTATATTTGGTGTTGATATTACTTTATATTGTGAGTTAATCCTCATCGTGGTTTTCTACATAAATCTGATGTTTCTTTCTATATGGTGTTGATTTAGTTTTGTTTCTGTTATTTTCTTTCATGATAAATCATTTTAACAAATTAAGGGTTAATTGGATTAATGTGGATCTAAATGTTTGTGAGGATTTTGAATTTTTAAGGTTCAACTGATTCACCCCCCCCCTCTCAGTCGTCTCATGCATTCAATAGTGATTGCTAATGAAATTATAGGTAATTAAGGGTAAAGGGTGGTGGGATTACCAATAAAATTATAGGTAATTAAGGGAAAAGGGTGGTGCAATTGCCAATAAATTTATAATGAATTTATTATAAAAAAAACACTTATCATGCGATTATAGGTATTTCAAGGCAATTTATGCATATCAACTATATGAATTCTAGGGAAGATGTTTCTTATCACCATTCAATTATTAATATTATAGAGAAATTGTGTGCCATCACCATGGAATTATAGATTTTTTATGGTTAATATGTGTAGCCACCCTTGAAAAATTTAGTATTTTTTATGGGTTGACCTAAGATGACCAAAACCTTAGTGTGACCATGGATTCATATTTAAGTAAAAAACTTCATTCAATTCACACATTTCTTACATTATGATTTTTCCATTCGATGAATCTACAATGAACTATCAACTATGAGATAGGAGGGTACTTTCTCAAAAAAATTCAAAGACAGAGCTTGCAACTCTATTTCAATCTCCCATTCCCAATGAGTTACAAAGACATAATTATCAAACTTGCATTATTATTTTTGTATGTATATTTTATGATTAATCTCTAAAATAGTAGTTCTCATATACAGGTATACATATTTCTCATATTATAGCATATTTTTTACTATATATTTTTATGTGTTGAAATTGATAAAAAATTCTATAATTAATTCATTGAATAGACTTACCTAGTATAATTATCATTGTTCTATATTTATTTTTTATATAGACTATACCAATGTTCATGTCTTATTAGTTGAGTAAAGTCCTCCTTGTATTATCAATGCATTATCTTTATAGTCCTTGGCACCTAAATTGCTAAGCTAAATATTAAGTGTTCCAAAATAATTATTCAAAATTATAGGTACAAATGTATCACTCATTACTATTTTAGGTTCCTCAAAGGTTTCTACCTTTCCCTTGACAGTTTTTAGTCTTTATTTTCCTCTAAATTGTTCCCAAATTTCCACGGGTCATTATATCTTCTTCATCTTTGAATTTTGAATGGTTTAGTTCATCTAATAACTTTATTCAATATGGTTCTAAACTACTTATCTTGAGAAATTCACATTTATGTATGTTCTCCTTGTCTTCATAGTACCATATAGTGGTTGATATTTTTATAAATTCCCTTGTTTCAAAATATATCAAGGTCTAGAATTAGAACCTCAAACTTATGTGTTATGGGTCCATTGTGCTTCTACTATGTAACACTCTAATTTATTCTACATAGTTCTTCTTATAGACAAATTCTATTTTGTACCAAACCTATATTCTAGGTTAGGACTAGCCAACCAGTCTTACTAGATTCAAGTCTATTTAAGAAATTCAATATTATTGTTTTTCCTAAGAGATAAGTTTGTTCATAAAAAGCTAATTAGTAAAAGACTTCTACTTCAAGATTCTAGTGATTTTTATTGGGTCCAATATTTGAATCGTGCTTTGATGTCAAATGTAATAACCACCCATGGTTATTTCTATTTTTTACTATTCTCTTTCACTGCATTTTACAATAGAAAACTAATGCATCATGAGAACTTCATTCATTGATAAAAATACAAATAATGAGTGTCTATTCATATGATTGTTTTGGAAGTACAAGAAGTAAAATACTTTTACATTCAAGATTTTAAAGGAACATCTTCATTTCTTATAGTATCATCACATATTCAATAAAAGAAGCATACATAAAACTCATTAGGCACAAAGCATAAGGTGAATTAACTCAAGTACCTAACAAATTATTCACATTCCTTGCCAAAGAATAGACACTACATGTGCATAAAAGAGAACAAGGAACATCTAAAGTTCATCAATAAAATATTTATTATTTCAAGTAGATATAAGTAATTTCCACTATAAATAATATTATGTAGTTCAGACCTCATTCATAGTTTCACGACTAAGGATGAAAAAATCCTTAGAGAATTTGTAATAGGTTTCTAGTTTTGGTGGAATGGTGTAAGGTTATCCCATCATGTGAGTACTTAATACCTACCCACCCCTCCAAAAAAAATCACAAAACTATAAAAAATTGGTTCATAATGCTAATATTTTGTGTATATGAGGGTAAACAATCAAATTCATATACATATAGAATTATCATTCAACACCAAAATAAAAACGCATTCCTATATAGTGATCAACTAGTATAAGAAGTGAATGTGACCCTACTACATTTTCAAACTTTTTATCAGCCTATTTACAAAACATAATCTATTTTATAATAAATGTGATCAACAAAAAAATGGAAATATTTTGTATTCCACACTACACCATATCCTTGCTTTTTTGGTTCATGATCAACTATGTTGATAAGACACATATCCCATACTAATTGTCATCACCAAGAAGGGATCATACTACATAATGCTTAGGATATGTATACATATTACTCCACAAATCAAGAAAAACACTAGTAGAATATAGATTCCTTCTAATTTATGAACACATTGCTACCTATACTAAATTCATATGATGTGTAGATAATGGCATCTTTGCTTTCATGCTACTAGAGAAATCTATGTAAACCTTATAAAAGTGGCTAGCTCTTGACATCTATCAAAAATTTGGCTAGATCCTTTGATATAATTTATTACTCTTATTTGTATAGAACACTTCTTAAATTCTATCATTCTAGAAGTTATTGCAAAGTTTAGCTAATGAGTAGATTATAGGGTTTCCAATTCAGTATAGATATGGGGAAGAGTAGAATAAACTTCATTTTAAAAAGAATTGGTGTCCTCAACCCATGCCCTTGTGGTATCTCTCTCAACCCTAGTTGTGGTTACATGAATGTTGACTTCTATATTTATCTTAGTTATAACCTTTTTAGTGTTAAGGAGATACATATCAATTAATTTCAACACATGTTGTCCTAAGGTATGTACACCTAAATTGGTTGATATTAGAACATTACCACTTAGGTTGATTTATTAACGTAGGCTCATGATCTTATAGATTTTGAGAGTTAAGCTTACTAGAAAGCAAATAATGCATTAAGCTCCCATGAATTATCATTAAGTTAATACAACTTATAAATTACATAATCTCAATGATCATTCACTTCATTAATTTACTAACAATTTTATATATTACAAGGAAAACACATGCCTAATAATTATCATTTTTACTTTGTTAAGATCATAATTGATTAGGTTGAGTTCTTGGTTTATAAATTTCTTTTATTCCCAATAGTTTACAATCTAAACTATTCTAATTCTTGGTTTCTTAGTCTCATTTTACTAGTAATGGTTATATCTAGCCTTTGAGTACTAATGTATTCTAAGTAGTATTTAAATTAAATTTAAATTAATCATGTTAAATAGTGCATTTAATCATGATCATTTCCTATAGTGATTACAAATTTATATATAGTAATAGTTCCTCTAATTATAGATGAGATTGGTCCTATTACTAATACTTTATAAATCTACCATTTCCCTCTTCTTTATCAATCCCAATTAAACTAATAAATTTGACCTAATCATTTTACTTGTACAATTGTAATTATTCTTATTAATAATTATGATCATATATATTAATAACTCTAAATGTAGCTTATTAACTTAATCGTACGTTATTAGCTTAAATCATACATTTAAATTATAAACTATTAACCATAAATTCCTTTTTAACATCATTTTACTAATCAATCTCTCCTTATTATGTTAGCTTGGGTCTCTTCACACTTAAAATGGGGGTATTTAAGTCCTAAAATAATATCAAAATCTCATTAAGGCATAATATATAATTGGTTTATAAGATTATAAAAGTTGCATTTTCTTAGCCTATTAATCAACGCCCCTTAATGTGATCAAATCATTTGGCTACCCCCACACACACTCTCTAGTTGAGAGAGATTATAAGAAGCTAAATAATCATTGCTAAATTCTAAACAAAATAAACTAAAAACCACTTTGGGAATACCAAAGGTCATGCCATACAATTAGGTACAACCCTCAATAGTTAAAAGGTATTGTAATACAATCTTCCCTCTCAAATCATTAGTATGTAGATGAGTAGTCCATTATTTCTCATGCTACGATTATTTACTTTAGTCATACTAATTTCCTACTCACTATTTATTATATACACTATATAAATACTCAATTCATGTTTTTAATTAATTGACATTATAATTCCTTTTAAAATATATTCCATATTTGATTAATCCTAGAACTACGCATGTCCCCTAGAGCTTGAGTGTTAAAAGACCTAAGCAGTTGACTCCTATTCAACACAAGTTTTGGATTATATCAAGGATTTCATATTAATTATAATAATTTGAAACTACGATCCCCTTTATGTGTGGAATTTATTAGTGTATCAAATAGTCTTAGCTTGTTGTGTTGCACCTACGAAATGAGGCCCATGTGTAGTCCAAATCATGGGATATTTTTATTTCTATTTAAGAACTTTTGGGCACCAATCAAGTCTCTCTCACAATATCATATCTAGAATAAAGGATGAAAAAATATAAAATTTAAATTGGATTTATTATTGATGTGTGAATCTAGGAGAGGAAAAAATAGAGATTTTTTCTTATCAAGTTTAAGTAGTAAACTATTGAAGGCATGGGAGGAGTAGCAATTGATGATCCCTAGAAATGTCCAATTTCCTTGCTTTGGTTTCATGCTTTTTATCTTATTTTTTATAAGTTTAAAAGACATTACCAAATATTAAATCATATACTTTAAGTATTTAAAAGCATTGAAGATGTTATATTATATTAATGAATGAGTGTGTGATCATTGAATGTCTATGGAATTTAGTATAATTTTATGATTAATTATAGTTGTTAATAATGAAAAATGCCTTAAGAAGAAGACTAACCCTTACAATGAAGAACCTATCAACCTGTAGCAAAAGAATTATCAACTTGCAATAGAAGGATGCTGGTTCAACACAACTAGAGGACATGAACAACCACATCATGTACATATTTCTCGAAGATGATGTAGGCGACGATTTAAGGATGTGGATATGAATATTCATGAGTCATTTCATCTCTTCAATAAATTGTGGGAGGAAGAATAGGCTTGTTCTAACAAGGGATAACATCCTATAATAAAGTATACCCTATTAGAGGCACTTTATAGTTATAATAGTCTTCTTAATTGGTGTAGAGTCCTTATCAAACTCTTACACTCTTACTTCTACACTTATCTTTTTGTTAAGTTAAGACCTTATCCTCTTCCTATGCTTTAGGAAGAGTTGATAGTTGCTCATATTTTATTTTTTATTTTTGAAATTATAGGAATCTCATGTTGGCATGAATAAAGTCTTGTACCTATATAATTCACTCACTAGGTAATTAGGGGACATATTCACACGTTAAGTTTACTTAGGGTATAAAATTCCTTCTAGAAGTCTTAGTTGACTTTTCTAGAGCTTATCTTATCTAGCTTGATTCCTAGGTAGTTAGGTTGTTAGCTATATCATGTGATAGGATTAAGACACTTGACATGATCTTGTCTAATACTATCTCTCACCTTGCCTTTAAATAAGCAAGGCATCTCATGTATATTTATATATTCAACCATTATTCAATCTTGCATTGTTGAAGCAAGTATTCTTTCCATTTTATCTCTTGTGGATGATATTTTGATCTAACAATTGTTCCTGGGGGTGTGAGGAGTCATCATTAACTCCTACATCTCATAGACCCTATATATGAATGATCTTTTGAGAGATGATGAGCTATATTTTTGCATAAAATAAATTAAGCATAAGACTTGATATACTTTATTTATGTTTGAATTACAATAAAGAAGGATACTTTAGTTTCATGAATTTCTAAATTAGTATTTGAAAGGAGACATTTTGGATTACAACAACTCAAGCAAGGGCCACTTGAGATACTACAAAATCTATGTTAGCTTAAATTATTAGTTAGAGTGAATCGTATTTATGAATTGCAGTTTTCTATTTACGTTATGTTGAAAGCTATATTGTAAATTTTAAATTATAGTTTTTGATTGACATTATGTTGAATAACAATAATAATTAGTTGATTTGGGTCATGTTGTAGCATAGAGAGTCATTAACTTTACAATCTATGAAAGAATAGTCACTCATAGCAGTTAATGTAGTTACAATAATTAGCATTCACTTACTCTACTTCTTACATAGGAGTTAATTCAAGTTAAGTAGCCTTAGGTGAATTTTATTTAGTGAATTTTTCTATAATAAATTGATTATGAGGGTTTAGGGTTCTCAATTGCACATATAGTGCCAACATCATCTCAAGATTATGATTCCCTGGTTGAGAATTTAATGAAGTGCCTCTAAAACAATGAATTGCCTAATCTAGGGATATGTAAGTTCATTATGTTGTATGTATGTTATATACATTGGCTAATTGAATATAGGGGAAGCTCTACATTTTTGGAATTATTATTAGGGATGGTGCCAATTTCAAAATTCCTTATTGTGTTTTAATTAAATTACATTGTTTTCATAAATTAAGAATTTCTCAATTACAACAATTAGGATTAGCATACTTTTTTTAAAACAATTGACCTAAAACTATTTAGTAACAACATGTAGGAAGATATCTTAAGCTCAAGATACTATTGTATGCAAAGACAGAGAGACACTTTAGGAAGTTTTGAGACACTTTGGGAAGGTTTTTGAACCCTCAAATCAAGAATAATTTGAAGATACTAGTGTAAGCGAAGAACCTATGGAGGGAACTAACAATATCAAATTATCACTTACACCAATACCTACTCCAAACCTAGGGAGAACTCGCATAAGGAACCTTGAAATTATGGTAGAGGAAGAGGTGGATAATCCAACAAATCCTATTACATTTGAGTTCCCAATCACAAATCAAGAATGAGCAATTGCTTTCAAGAATATACATCCCTCAACCTTGCCCAATTTCTATGGATTAATCATAGAAGATCTAGACACATTCCTATTTGAGTTTGATGTTCTATGTAGAAGTTATGATTACACCATGAATGATCATAGACTAAATGTCTTCCTAGCCACATTAAAGGATTCTTCTTGATGATGGTTCATGGGGCTAGGAAGAAGTGCAATACTGAATTAGGAAACAATGAAAGAAGAATTCTTGCAAAAATAGCATGACTAATATTGTGGAGAAGACATGGAGAGAGATGGCATCTTTAGGATGTCACAAAAGGAAGAACCACTTGAAGATTATGTGCAAAGGTTTCAATTTTTCCTAGAGAAATCACACCAAAATAGGCTCTCTCTGAAGTCACTAAAGCTAGTATTTTTACAAGAAGTAAATGAAGATTGCATGGATGCTTTAAACCTCATAGGATCAACGAATATTTCTCAATTTCATTTTGATGAAATATGCCAGGTGTGTAGAAATTATTCAAGCTCATTTATGAAGAAGATTAGGGGTACTAGAGCCTTCTCTTCCACCAAACCATCCATGGGTGTTTCTACGGTGGTACTAAGAAACCTTTTGTCCAACATGAAGGAGGACATAATAAGTCATCTAGCTACCCAACTAGATACCCTTCACATAATAATTAAATAGGAAGAGGCAAAGGTTGCTCTCACTGAATATTGTCCACATTTTTGCTAAAAGGTAAACTATAAATGAAAAAATAGAGTTAGGATTTTTTGGGAGAAGTGAGGGAAACCTAAATTTCATAACCTAGAAGATGAGGAAGGACAAGTGTTCTATATTTCTCAGTGCAAACCATGGAAATAGAGACAAGGTATGCTTCGAGATCCATTGTCTTATAATATTCCTTTCCTAGGGGTAATACAAACTTCTCTAATTGGAATGATCAACCTTGGAATGGCATACAAAACCAATCATTTCCAATGGCCCAATCATCTAATTAGAATCCATAGCATGGAATGTGGCCATAACAACCATACCAAGCCTCAAACTATAACTCACATTGCCAGTCCTTGCAAAATCAATGGCCACCACAATAGCATGGGAACCAACAATGGAAAAACCAAAACATTAGCTATTTGTAGCCACAACAATATTTTCAACAATAAAAACTTGCCATAATGCAAAACCCAGCCATACCAAGCCCAATGCAACCAAGAGTGCCTCAATTACCGATTCAACATGCACCAAACCCTAACAATAATCCTATTCAATAGGATTACACTAATGAATCCATCTAATGCCCAACCTATGGAGTTGAGGTTAGTGATTTCCACCTACATTCAAGAAAAATGCTTGTTGGACCATCATCCCCACATATCCTAAAACTTACAAATGAAGAACCAATATTAGAAACCACTAAAAATTCAATAAAGCAACCTAAACAAAGCAAGATGCGTCAAGACATCACAAATAAGGAATTGTTATTTCTAGAAATATTGACAACCCATAAATTTCATTCTTAACCTGAATTTGATTTCTTGATCCAACTTAAGAATGTTTGTGTAAAGATTCCCTTGATTCAATCCATTAAAGATGTACCCATATACACAAAAACTGTGAGGGAATCATGCCTCAAGAAGCCAAGAAAAAAGGAAAATATCCCTAGATTGTTCATGTTTTAGGACATGTGGCTAACATCATGCTAGGTAACATAGTTGTCCCAAAGTATCCAAACTCTGGGAGTCCTATTGTAGATATAAAAAATAACGGCATACTTATCAAGAACACTCTAATTGACATAGGGACAACCATCAATTTAATGACAAGAGAAATAATGCAACAACTTCAACTGATGGATCTTAGACCCACAAATATTGTTTTGCAATTAATAGATGGGTCAACCATCAAGACAAAAGGTATTATTGAGGATTTGGTTATCACATTGGATTCATGGGATAGCTAGCCACTATAGATGCATTCATTGGATGTAGATCTAGTAACATGATAATTTCCAATACTCTCTAAAAACACTTATGACTATAGAACATAGCCTAATGGTTGAAATTAAGGATGAAGATGAAGTCCTTTCCCAAATTATGCAAAACTCTTATGGTAGGGACCCACAACAACACTACTATCTAACATTCTTACATTGTCCCTTTACACAATATCATACCTACAAATGCCTTTGAGTCTACCTCCCTACTATTCCATATATTACTTCCCTACAGTTGCAATATCAACTTGTCAGATTTGGATGTTGCTTCTATCAGGAATTTTTCCTTAACCATGGAAATCACACTGGGCATAACACTTAATGTCAATAACCAAATGATAGCTTCCTAGAAAACTACATTACTTACAATGTTGCAAGCTCACACAACAACATTTTCCTGGGAATATCATGACATGAAGGGCATAGATATTATTCTATGTATGTATATAATCTACATTAATGAAGGATACAAGCTAGTCAGGCAACCATAAAGAAGGATGAACCCAAATGTGCAAGATATAGTAAAAATAGAATTACAGAAGTTGTTGGATGTAGGGTTCATTTATCCCATATAAGACAATCAATGGGTTTCCCCATTAGTGATTGTACCCAAAAAAGGAGGTAAATGGAGAGTCACTTTCCTCTTCCTTTTATTGATCAAGTGTTGGATTCACTAGCAGGGAAGAAATAATTTTCCTTCCTAGATGGCTTTAGTGGATACAACCAGATAAAGATAGCTCTAGAAGACCAATAAAAAACTACCTTTACCTATCCATGCGGTACATATGCTTATTTAGTTTTATCATTCAGATTGTGTAATGCACTTGCAACATTCCAAAGAGCAGTCCCAAGCATATTTTTAGACTTTTCACATGACTCCATCGATAATTATATGGATGAATTCACCACTTATATTTACACTCTTATGACTTGAAGCATTAGTAAACTTGGAGAAAACCTTTCAAAGGTGTTAAGATCACAACCTCTCTCTAAGTCATGAAAAATGCTTCATGATGATGATTTAAGGAGTGATCTTATGACATTTTGTGTCCAATAGAGGGATTCAAGTGGATCTTAACAACATAGAAGTGATCTCCACTTTTCATATTCCCCAAAAACAAAAAGATTTTAGGAGTTTCCTCAGCCATGCAAGACATTATAGGGGGTTTATTAAAGAATTTAGTACAATAACAACTCCTTTTTTGTTCTTTTATCTAAGGAAATTGAATTTAATTGGACCTCTACCTTCCAAGAAGCTTTTGAAGCTCTCAAAACAACTCTCACAAGGACCCCTATTTTGAGAGGCCATAACTGGACAATTCATTTCCATATACACATAGATGCTTTTGATTTTTTCATAGGTGATGTTCTAGGATATAAGGAAGGAAATTTGGAATATGAAATTTACTATATCAATAAAAATATTTACACTATTGAGCTCAACTACACCGTTATTGGGAAGGAAATTTTGGCAGTAGTATATGCCATTAACAAATTTAGACACTATATCACTGGATACTCTATCTTTTTTCATATAGACCACACAATAATCATATATTTGATGAACAAACTAGTGGTTGGTGGAATAATTGTTAGATGGTTACTATTACTACAAGTAGTGGGTAAACCAATGAAAGCAAACGTAGTGGTTGGTTTTCTTTCTAAACTGCAAATTAAATCAACAAAGGAAGTAGTGGGTGATTCATTTCCAAATGAACACTTGTTTTCCCACTTTGTGCAACTACCTCGGTATGCATACATAGCTAATTACTTGGTTGTAGGAAGGACACCCCCACATCTCTCACCTAGAGAAAGGTGCCATTTGGTAGAATGCAACTTCCTTTATTCCTAGGTGGTTGGTTATCTATTTTACACAAGGCCAAATAACATAATGATAAGATGCATAAGGGAGAATGAAGTATATGATATCATTAAGGCTTGTCATGATGATCCTTGTGGAGATCACTTTGTAGCCAAATGAAGAACTCTAAAGATCCTAACCACTAGCTACTATTGGCCTACCCTTTATAAGGATGTAATTAAATATACAAGGAGGTGTGACAAATGCCATATGATGGGTAGATCTACTAGGAGTGATGAAATGCCTCTCCAACCACAATTGGTCATTGAACCATTTGAAAAAGGGGATTGGATTTCATAGGGCCAATAGCTCCCACATCTAATAATAAATAATATATCCTAGTCTATACTAACTATCTCACAAAGTGGGTGGATTAGAAGACCACCATAGGGTTCCACCATATGAATTGGTGTATGGGAAAAAGGTTGTCATTCCAATTATATTTGAGCATAAAACACTATGCACAATAATATAGCTTGGCATGGACCTCTTTGAAGCCCAAAAAGATAAATTGCACAATCTCAATGCTTTGGATGAAATAAGGATGGAAGCAGTCCATCATACAGATATTGTGCAACAACAAAGAATAAAATGGCATGATAGGTTTATTAAAACCAAAGAATTCAATGAAGGAGATTGGGCATTGTTTTATGACTCGTAATATAATGATCACACAATAAAACTACAAACAAGATGGCTTGGTCCTTATGAAATTAAGCATGTCCTTCATAATGGAGTGGTCGAACTAACTACAATAGATTCAATTCAATTATTCTTAATGGTCAATGGATATAGAATAAATATTTATAAAAAGCCATTACATAAGGGGGAATTTCTAAATGATATACAACAAAATTTATGCCATACGCAAAACATGCAAACAAGGTTGAATCATCAAGTGATACATTTGAAGATGAGCCAACCAACTCATCTGCTGATATGTAATAGGTATAAATTCTTACAATAAATCTAGCATGCACTATGTACCATCAACAACAATCATTTCTAAATGTGCACAACAAGTTCACGGGACTTGTAGTAATAACCTCGAGGTATTTACACAAGGTACATATTCTACTACTACCTATAACAATTGTCACCATCTCACCATCACTACACCCACAACCAATAGCACTCGCCATTACATATTACTTCTATCATCTCAACATACAACAACTACAATCCACCACGCTTTGCATGCAACATATCATCCCATCATAAATGTATCTCATGCATGCCATAACTTTCTTTTTCAATATTCGGACTTTTGGACACGTGCCATCATTCTAATAAACTCTTTATATGGCACATTTTCTCGTAATACCTCCATTTAATTCCATCATTTCAATTCTTCTACCAAGTAGTTGCATGACAACACTTCAAACTTACATCATAGGCGCCACTTTTTCCATTACCATGACATTTCAAGTACTTTTCTTATTATTAACTATGATTAACATTTAATTCTATTGATTTCATCTTGCATTCACAATTATCCAAACATGTCATTTATATTATATCAATTATCTCCAATGCTTTGCAATCTATTCTTTCATCCTTTTTGTACCTTGTTATTCAAGGAAAAATAACCACATTAAGTTGGTCGGAGAGAAAAATATATCATTTTCAAATTTTATTTGTCAAAGAATTCAAGAGAGTTGCATAAGCTTCAATTCCCTTCGTAATTCATAAGAATTTGCACACATAGGTGGTAGCATTTACAAGCGGAAAGCATACTAAGTACTAGGTAGATTGAAGAATATTTTGAAGAAAAATTCACTAGACAAAGGATATAGAACTACAAAATGGGATGTGGCATTGTTAGAAGAGAACCAACATTACATAACCTGATATTGGAAGACCATCAATGTTTACTAATATTTCAATAAGTTGGGTGATTATTCTATTTTCTCTATCTAACAAAATACAATGAAGTCATGACATGACAATTTGGCAATATGTTACAAAATAATGATGCTACAATTAAAGGGTTGAGAGTAGATGCCTCAAAAGCAATAGTAGCAAAAGTTTTTGGGTTGCCCATGATAGGAGAAGAATTTCCAATAAGAGTTGATGTAATCACAATAAGGAATTTTTTCACACAAACAGGAGGGAATTTGGACTCCTTAACACAAGGTACAAAAAGACTTTCCTTGCCATGGTTATGGGATTTTGTTGTCTCTTATGTAGTTACGTATTTAACTTGTGGTGGTAAGCAATCTCTTTTATATAAAGTGAATTTTAAACTTCTAAGTCATCTATGTCATCAAAGGTCGGTGAATGTTCCGGGAAACTTCCTATATAATTTATTGAAGAGAATGTCTACTAGATACAAAAGAAAAAGGAATAAATATGTTTTTTCACATTATTGTTTAGTCACCCTATTGATCAAAAGTAGTCTCAAAATTCAATTCCCCAATGTGTCTTGGGAAGAATTTTTAGCTTGCAACAATATTAATGATATTCTTATGAGGCTTGGGGTGGAGGAAATAAACAAGGACCAAAAAGGTAATGAACCTTCTACAGCTATTCAAAAGGAACTTGCATCCTCTTCTTCACCCATTGCATCACATGCCCACAACATTAGTGAGAAAAAAAATCCAAGAGTGCAAGAAACACAACCTGCAACTTCTAGTGAGTAGCCCATAACACCTAAGGAATTTGAAACCCTTGCCTTTACCAAAATCCATTCTAAGACCAAGAAAAATAAAAGAAAAAACATGAATTCTACCTTTGCACCCAAAAGAGGCCCAAAAAAGGTCAGTGTGGCCAAAAAGGCAGTCACACCATCTCAAAAAGAAGGGCCTTGCAAAAGGAAAGGCCAAGACCCAACAAGAAATGGTTACTATAAAGGAGTCTGAAGCAGACTCACAAGAACAAAATGTGCTCAGTGATTGAGAACAATCCAATACATTGCAATTTTTGTATTTGAGTAGCAACTCAAACTCTAATTTTGAGGATTTATTTGTAGCAAGAAAGAAGTGTAGACCTCAGAATGGCCCAAATTTTGAAGAAGGGTTTATTTCACCTATTGAGGTTGATGAAGAGATATTTTTGGAAAAAGAAGATAAATTATTTTTAAAAGGGAAAGATGAGGGTAAGGAGTTGCAAGAAGCCTTGTAGAGGATAAAAGAACTAGAAGAACAACTCAAAGAATACCAACAAAGGGAGAAGGGATTGGATAGTAGGATTCAAGAATTTGAGAAAAGGTTACATGCTTTTGAGAAACAAGGGTTGGGCTTGGAGAAATTGGCACAACTTGACACTTTTGAGATTGATAAAAAAATCCCACAACTTGGGAACCATCTTGAAGCTCCAAAAAGGCCTAGAATTCCTACTGTGCTTACCCTTGGGATTGAGATGTGGAAAAATGTAGAAGAATTCTCTCAAATGCAAAAGAATTGGGATGAATAAAGATTTGAAATGATAAAAATACACAATAGAGAAACTAAATAGAAGGATGCAAAATTTAGAAAACTAAAAGTAAAAATAGAGATGGCTAACAAAATAATGCAACTTCTAAGATGTAGACTACCTACTAGGGTTTACATCCTATATTTCCAGGAGAATTTTTTAGGTTTTTAGTTCGTCAGTTAATCAACAATCTACTAGTTTCCCTATCTTCACCTACATTGTTTTTAGAGGCATACCAACAAGCCACCCTAAATATGCAAGACCAATTGTGTGAATTTTACTTGCATAATTTGGCCATTCCCTATGACACTAATTAGAACCCACTTATCTTTGTGGGAGATGTTCAAATCAAGGCAATGGCCTCATTCATTAGGAATGAACATCAAAGAGGACACCTACAAGGAGATTACAATGAAATAGAGAAGGCATTTCCCCTTCTTATTGGAGCAGGGACAAAAGATCTTAGATGGATGGTGGAGGAATAGATTGACTTGGTAGAAAGATGGTGGGTGGAGAAGAATATTTTGGAATATAGGGAGAAGAAATACAAAAGGTTTCAAGAACTAGCAACAGGGGAAAATAGAGAAGCACTTAACTTCTCTTAGGATAGATGGAAGGAGTTAACATCAGAGCTAAAAAAATAAGGAACATCATTCATTTTTCAACTACTTAGAAGCAATTGAAAGAGCTCACAAATATATCATAGCCTCCCTTGAAAATAATATCACCTAGTTCCCCTTAACTTTTCATCCTCCTCTTCTCTTGTTTCTAATTCCACACTAGACAAGAAGAATAGAGGAGATAGGGGCAACAAAGCAGGCTACATAGAAGAAAATAATAGAGAAAAAAGGGTTCTACCTGAAATAGGGTGAAAGGGTCACCAGTATAGTGGACTATAGGGAAGTCACATTGTAATACAACTTGGGACCCTAAGTTACTTGAGGACAAGCAAGAAGCCAAGTTAGGGGTGATGATGAGCCTAGAAATGTCTAGTTTCCTTGCTTTAATTTCATGTTTTTTTATCTTATTTCTACTAAGTTTCATAGACATTTCCAAACATTTCCATATACTTTAAGTATTAAAAGCATTGAAGATGATATATTATATTAATGAATAAGTGTGTGATCTTTGAATGTCTATGGAATTTAGTATAATTTTATAATCAATTATAGTTTTTAATGATGAAAAATTCCCTTAAAATAAGATTAACCCCTACAATGAAGAACTTGTCAACCTGCATCAAAAGGATTTTGAACTCGCAACAAAACGATGTTGGTTCAACATGACTAGAGGATGTGATCAACCACAACACTTGCATATTTATTGAAGATGATGTAGGTGATGGTTTGATGATGTGGATATAAATATTCATGAGTCATTCCATCTCTTCAATAAATCATGGGAGGAAGAAGAGGCTTGTTCTAACAAGGGATAACATCCTATAATTAATTTTTCCATGTTAGACACACTTTCTAGTTATAACAGTCTTCTTAATCAGTGTAAATTTCTTATCAAACTCTTACACTATTACTTCCACTTGTTATTTTTTTGTTAAGCTAAGACTTGGTCCTCTTCCTACGTTTTTGGAAGAGTTGACCGTTGTTCATAGTTTGTTTTTAGTTTTGAAATAAGGGGAATCTCATAGACCCTGTATATATGGATGATCTTGTGAGAGACCGATGAGCTAGATTTTGCATAAAATAGATTAAGCATAAGACTTGATATACTTTTTTCTAAATTTTTGTGTATGTTCAAGTTACAATAAAGAAGGATACTTCAATTTCATGAATTTCTAAGTTAGTATTTGAAAGGAGACATTGTGGATTACAACAACTCAAGAAAGGGTTGCTTGAGGTACTACAAAATCCATGTTAGCTTAGATTATTAGTTATATTGTGAATTATAATTTTTGAATTGTAGTTTTTGATTTATGTTCTATTGAAAGCTATATTGTAAATTTGGAATTATAGTTTCTAATTTACGTTATGTTGAATACCATTAATAATTAGTTGAATTGGGTCACACTGCAACATAGAGAGTCATTAGTTATAATCTGTGAAAGAATAGTCACCTGTAGCAGTTACTGTAGTTACATCAATTAGCATTCACTAACTCCATTTCTTACATAGGAGTTAATTAAAGTTAAGTAGCCTTAGGTGATTTTTCTTTAGTTCTATAGACACCTGGAAATGTCCTAAGTATATCACACACCTGATTTCGCTTACTAACATCCTAATTCACTCATTTTCATCTATTTGATTAAATAATATCAATTATTTAATTAAATTCACCATTTTCCTCTATTAATTGGATAATTAATATTATTTGATTAATTCACTCTTTCACACTAATTTTCATCTGATTTGATTAAATAATGCAAAGTTTATTAAATTGAATATCCTAAGTCTTCTCATTTGATTAAAGAATCTAAATTATTTAATTAAATTTTATAAATACCACTTTGATTAAATGATTTTTAATTGTTTAATTAAATCCCTAAATTCCCTCCACTTGCACAATTAAGTAATTTCTTGATTATTTAATTGACTAATTTCTTCTAATTCCTCCAACAATTGAAAGAATATTCTCATGCAATATTCCTCCAATTTAAATTCAAATATTTCCCTCCCCATGGAAATATCTCCAACATAGTTCCTAAAATTTAGGGAATTTGTTGAGTCACTCATGAATTTTAGACCATTGATCTAATCCTTGATCCATGTGTCATGAATTATCAACCATTTGATCTATCTTTGATCCATGTTCACCTCTCTCATTCGATTTCATCCCTTGATCATCATTTTTCATCTTGACCATTGATCATGATTTCCAAATTCTATAAATAGCAAACCATTTTACATAATAATCATTCACAAGTCTTATGCAAACTTACTCTCTTGAATTGATTACTCAATTTTGATCAATTTGAGAGATTTTTGTGAATCATCCACTCCAATTTTCATCAATTTTCTTTGCAACATCATGGATTTTGTTTGAATTGAGCACTCCACATCCACTTTGAACATAATCCCACAATGAGATTGAGGCTTGCATAAATAGTTAGATTCTTTGCATTCTTGTTTGTTCTTTAAATGCTTTGAATTGAATCTAGTTGTTGATTGATAAACGAATTTCATTGGAATTGTGTAATTGATTGATCATTTGCTTAGTTTTAAAGCTTGATTTGATGTTAATTGGTTGATTGATTTCATATATTTACAAGATTATTTTTTTATACTCAATAGATTAGGAAGGTTTAGGATTCTCAGTTGCACATATAGTAGCAACATCATCTCAAGATTATGATTCCCTGGTTGACAATTTAATGAAGCACCTCTAGAACAATGAACTACTTAATTTGGGGATCTGTAGGTCTGTTAAGTTATATGTATGTTATATACATCAGTTAATTGAACATAGGAGAAGCTTTGTAACAACCTTCTTGTTCATTTTCTTTAAAAATACAAAAACATTTTTTTATCCCAAAATAATAGTTGAATGCACATGAATTTTGTCATATTTTTTTTTGCTTTATGAATGAAATTTGCACCTTTCTTTAACCATATGCAATCCACAATAGCATAAATAAGATTAGAAAAAAATTAATATAGAAACTAAAGAATCCATTTAACTATCACACACCTATATACTAAGAATTTAGAGTTTGATTTAAAATATAGATTTGACATTATACACGTATTCTATTTTTGGATGTAGTCTCTTGTTATCACCCAAGCCTTTGAAACACCCTCTAAAAGGTGCTCAATATTCTAACACCTCTGCTCTCTCAAACTCTTTTACTTCTCATGAATGAATCCTTTTTCTTATAAAAGATTGAAAGATCTCATTCTAATATACTTTGTCTCCCAATATTTGGTGCCTCACATCCTCTAAGCATTTAATTTGAGCATAGTTTTCATCAAGGACAAGGGTTGCTTATATCACCCCATGCCATTCCCTTTTATAGGTTTGTTTATCTAATAGAGTGAGGTTCTCACCAAAATTTTGTTGAATTGTTTTTAATTTCATTAGTTTCCCATACCTTTTACAAATGAATTGTCCTTGTGATTAAATAATCCAGTTAAATTATTCCTTGTCAAACTTCTTTCCTTTCACATTAATTATTAGTCAATTATTTGCACGCCACCTATACCTCCATTAATGTGGCTACAAAGGGATATTAAATATTTACCCCAATATATTATTTACCATAAGACTTAACATTTACCAAAATATATATGAATAATAAAACTAGTGGAGGATTAGCTATTTAATATTTACTAGAATTGTTATTATTTTTTTATTATTATAATTTTTTTAATCCTATAGTAGTGTATATTAAAAAATTATACTCGATATTTTTATTGGGTTGTTCTTAGCTAAATTGACGACTAAAATGGAAAAGTTGTAACATAGTAGAAGATAATATCACTTACATACTCACACTAGCATTTGAACCATGATGTTAGCAAATATAATCAATAATAGACTTGAAATTTGGTATGGAACACTTTAATTCAATTGCAAAATTACAATCACATTGCACCATGAACAAAGAGGTGTTTCAATCAACGTACCTCAAACACAAGGTCATAATAATTCGCATATATGCTTATTATGTTGAAGGTGTTCCCTCTACGAGAGGGAGTGACTTGATTGGCATAGATATGATTGACACAATATTCATAGCAATGCAAGATGATTGAATGCATCTTGTTTGTCAATTTATACAAACAATTATCCCTTATTCATTGGTCCATGTATTAAAATTCTTAAGAGCTCAATCACTTCAACACCAAGATCTTCTAGGGTGAAAAGAAGTTGAATAATTGAATGCATTTTTTTGTTAATTTACACAAACACTCATCCCTTATTTATTGATCCATGTGTTGAAGCTTTTAAGAGCTCAATCACTTTAATATCAAGATCTCCTAAGATGAAAATGAGTGGAATGATTGAATGTATCTCGTTTGTCAATTTACACATAAACTCATCCCTTGTTCATTAACCCACATATTAAAAAATTCAGTCATTTCAATGTTTAAGATCTAAAATGAAAAGGAATGGGAGGGATTCTAGGTAGTGAAAGCATGTATGCACTTAGTATTACCATGGTTTTTCTTTAGCATAATGATAATATAGTGTCACCATTGAAATGCCAATTCTTTTGCATTTAGTGAACCCTACTTTGTGGCCTTGGCCAAAGAAGCAATTTATTCTAGTAGGAAGGTGAAATAAACCAAAACAGTGTCAAAACGGGTTAAAAAATATGAATAGGTTGTCGAAATAAGGTCGTGACAAACATAAATAGGCAACCCACAACAAAAAGACCATGTTGTAAGCCATGATGGTAGTAGGAGTGGATAATCAAAATCAAAGTGGACAATACATAGGGGAGAGGGGCTAGTAGTTGTCCAGGCTAACTTTGTCAGCATGTAGTGATTGATGGAATATCGTAGAACCTTCATTTTTTTTGAAATGTGGACTGAGATCTATTATCTATCTATAACTAAGGTTTGGAGGTGTGACTCATCTTGCAACTCACCACATTAGCACATCTATTGAGAAGTGTCTAAAATTTGACTTTTTAAAGATTCGACCAAAACTTGTTCATGGGACCCCTAGTAGTTGAACAAAAAAATATCATTTGTTGCTTGTAGATTATCATATTATTATTTAAAATAAAACTAATATGCAACCTAAATGGACCAAATTCCTATCAACTGGGCACCATAAACTTCTTCATTCTTCATGTCTTTGAAATCCTCTCCCTTGTCAAACTAATCTTCTCTTTTCATTTATGATATTTTTCCCCCTCTTTTCCTTCTTCTCAGTGTTGAAATTCTCAAAGAAATCAACAATTGCAACTTGGCATTCTCCAATTTTGTAACTCCTGGCAATCACTCTTTTTGCCATTATTTCACTCCTTGCAACCACCAATTACCAAGGATAGAGCTTGGCCCAAAATAGAGAGCATTGTAAATTTAAATTTGAGCATAATGCAACATTAAATGGCCCACTCACATGCCTGGGCATTGGAATTTTTCCTCCTCCAATTTGGTGAAGAAATGTCCAATTTATGAGCCATTAAACACATAAAAATCAAACATTTGGTGCCACCTATCCAATAGGTATTAGAATTTAATTTTTAATATGTTGGAAATGCATGAAAAGTGCTATGAAATCATGCTTATAAAACCAAAAATCAAACACAACTCACAAAATTAGAGAGAAAATTGTTTTTTTGTTGTTTAGGATTGTCTTGTACCCGCTTTTGCATCAAATGGGGCAAAAGAGAGAAAGATAGATGGGTAGGGAGAGAGGGAGACAAAAGAAAAAGATAGATGGGCGGAGAGAGAGATAAGAAATACACATGCACACACACACACACATAGAGAGAGTGGGGGGTGGGGGTTTATCTCTAACTATCTTAGTTTTATTTTTATCACAAGCAACTTCTATTTTTATATAACTTTTTATCTAGTTTTTGGGTGTGAAGAGCATTCCATGTTGGAGATCACCAAATCAAAATTCTAAAATATCAACAATTTAGTACCACATTTGTATGTGGCATTTTTGTTTGGAAAAGCAAAAATCAATTCAAAGCTACCACCAATTTATGGAGACGTAGATTATGTACAAAACCTCACTTGCTTAATGACCTCACAAGTGACCTCATGCATTGTCTCATTGTCTCATCATATGCTACAAAATGATGAATTCAACAAATAGAATCATCATTAAGATATCCATTGCACTCCAAGATTTGATTGCTAATATATTTTATAGTGCGATAAATAAAAATAAACATATATTAAAAACATGTTTAACAAATACAATTAACAGCAATCACATTATAAATAAATAATAATAATATCTTGATTATAAAAAAAATGCACTAATACGCCAGTTACAATGTTACAACTCATAACCACTCATATTATAAATTACAAACTTCTATTACGAACACAATTACACCAGAAAAATGATCAGGTTACCATTACAAACAAGGTAAAATGAGTCCTGATCACCATTACAAACAAATTAAAATATAAATTCTTTTGAAGGATGCGACAGCCTACTGAAAATGGAGGTCAATGTGCCTCTTCAGTAAGTGGATGTGGATGTGGACGTGGATGCACCTTCAAGCCTTGATGTTAGGGATGAGGATTCGAGCCTTGATGTTAGGGATGAGGACTCATTAGATTGATGTATTTTTAAATCTGTTGATATGAAACCGGGCCGCGAGATAGACTTCTCAGTAAAGGTGTGGCCTTCTGACAGCATTTTTACAACTTGAGACATGGTCGGTCTGGTTTTCGGTGTAGCTTGAGTGCACAAAAGAGCGACTTTCAAGAACCGCAACGCTTCTTCCTTCGAGTACTCCTCTAACTTTGGATCCACCAACTCTAGCAATCTGTTTTCCTCATATAAATGCCATGTCTGTAAAACAATTGTACCAGGATGACAATACATAAGTCCTTTGAATTCTAGATCATGAAAACCTTATCAAAGAAGAACTGCACATAATCTCCAAACGAAGACTTAACGAATCTCGATAAGTGTTTCTCCTCCAATTTCGTCTTGCAAGTACAGGTTTTACTTGTAGGTATGTTGCCATTTTATTATAGAAATGAAATTGATATAGGGGTTTTAGGCCCTGTTACCAATCATGTAACATTATTTTACAAAAAACACTGAAACCATGGATGGGGTTTTGTTTAAATGTAACTAGCGAAACATAAATTTTAGCACTTGCACTTTCTTGATATAAACATTCAAGCATTCAATGCCAATACTGATAGGTAGTTTTAGAAGCATATCATGTAGGTTGTTTTATAAGGTTGCTAATGCTAGCGAAATTTTCCTTCTGTTGACACTATTTATTTGTTTAAATATGTATCTAAAAATAAATGAAACTGGCATGAGTACTTCGATGAAACACATGAAACTTACTGTTAATGTTGATAAATTTTGATGAATAGAGATATATGTACATTTTATTATAAAGAAAAAGTTTTCTACAATTTTTTTTAATTTAAAAAATATAATTTTAAGCAATTATATGAAAATATAATTTGTTATAAACCAAAGCTATTAATTTTCTCATCTATAGGGAAAAAGATTTAATAGTTGAGGGCATTCTAATAGCTGAGATAGTATTTGTAAATTTAAAGAGTATTATTTTGAATAGTATAATATTACTAATTGTGACTTGAAAGTTATTAGTGTTGACCATTGTTATTAATAATTGCATGAAGCATATTTATAAGATCCAAAAAACAACAAATTATGGGCACACAAACAAAAAATGACTTAATATACAATTATAGGTCTAACCTTTTTTGGAGGGTCTTTTTATGACACCTCAGCGAATGCATGCTGATGTGGCATTATATTGAAAGATGCGAATTTTAAACCTTATTAGTTTAAGGCAGTGAACATGCCAAGTAAGCTGCTATAAAAATTTAAGTCATTCAAAATTGTCACGTAAGATTTTGAGAGGCATCATGTTAGGAAGCACAATTACATGAAATTAGGGTGCAAAACTCCTAGACCCTCTCCCCTAATTGTCTTTGTTATCATGAGAACTATGAAGCTTTAAAATATCCTCTATAGTGAAAAATGGCATGATAATTGCCATTAACTCTAATGCCTGATTTGAATGCTGATTTTGGAATGATGACCTTTCCTAAAGAGAGTATAAGTTGGAATAAAACTATTATTATGTATCTCATGTCGTGTTTTATCGATGCTTTGTGCATATCTCAAATATGGGTTTGGCATATTGATTGCTTGGTTGACAACTCTGCTCACTCAATCTTTATTTAGGTTGAAAGTCTTGCTGAAATGGTCAAGTAATAAAATCTTCTGTTATAGGGTCAATTCAAGCCGAGTTTGAATCCATTCCTAGTATAAGTGAAACATTAAATAAAAACTATGTCCTTATATCAAGCGTGATGAATATTTGTTTGTTAAAGTTCTTTCAATCTGATCTTGACCATTAGATTTCCTATATCAGTGTTTTGTATGAATTGTTTACACAAATATTGGGATTCACAAATGCATGTGAACAAGAGCCTAGAATTTTATGTCCAGTTTATAAGCCTGATTATATTTTAAGTTACTGAGCATGTAGGATCTAGCCCTTGTACTCGGCTTGAATGGGTCTAGATCTAGGCTTTGGTACCCATTGAATGGATGTTGTTTCGTCATACTATACGTGTGTTTTACCAAATTCAAACTTAACTTATATATTGTTCCTAGAATACAAGGATTTACAGTTATTGATTACAATAAACTTTAATTTTTAGAGCACAGATATTGCCAATAGAGTGATAGTGTTTCCAACTGTTACAATACTAAATAAAATGTAAAGATAGACATATAGAATTGGGCAATCTCAATGCGGCACACTTCCCCTTATTCACTGTTTTCCACATATGAATACATTTTATATTACAAATAGCTCTGAATAATTGATTACAACCACCTAGACATCAACTAATTATAAAATAACAAAAGTGATAATTTAAGTACAAACTAGGAACTTCAGTATTCTGACTAGGTGACGAGTGTGGAATTTAGTACTAGCAATTTAGAATTAGATACATGCAATTAAGTGTTCTAGAACGCTCCCTTAATCTTGTCATGAATCAACTGTATGCGGTCAATAATTCTCAATTAGAACTGGTATGATTGAAGAGGTATAATCTCCCAAATCTATGTGGTACCTTCATGTTGATGATCATGGGTCATAAACTCTAAAAAACAATCCATGTCCAATATCTCTACTTTGCAATTGTATTTGATGCAGGTGAATCTAAAATGCTGCAAATCTTGGGTACTACAAGATTGGTAATCATGAGTCCATTGATGTCCATTATAAACAAACTCTCTATCTTTTCCAAGTGAAAGCAAAGCACTCACTGTCATAGCAAATTACTTATTCCATGAAAACCAATGTCTGCAATATCAGATTACCCATGCTTTGTCCTAGTCAAGAGTCTGTATAAAAAGTCTCTCTATGGAAGGTGAGTCTCCTCTAAGTGCTCCAATTGCATTAAAAACTCAAAATGTTTGATCATTCAATCAAGCTAATCGACAGGGCCCTGAACTATCATTGCTCTGCTCTCTACAACTATGAGTCAATGACTAATAGAACTGGCAAAGTTGACACATAGAAAGCTGCTCATGGAAGAAAAACTGTATCATTAATATGTTCAACGTACAATAATCTGTGAATAAACCAGCTGTCACTATTTGGGATTTCACCAACAATCTGTGTCTCTCCATGACAACTTTGCATCAATCATATACTCATCCTGAATTTTCTAACCTATGCATGTGTCTGATATCCATTTCTGAAAATCAATTTAATAATGTAAGGTCATAATATCGTGAATCAACACAGTATCAAAGGATCTCAATGAAGAAAAGTTGGTTGTTCATTGTACTAAATTATGACAATGTGCAAGTATGCACTATAAACTCTAATCTCTCTCAATCAATGAAGCTAGATGATTCAAGAATTTTCTTGTTAGAACTCAACAATAGTAAGATAGAAATAAATAGAATATATAGCTAAAGGTGTTCAATAACATTGTAAATTTTTTGCCTCTAGATTAAGCTTTTCCTATGTAAGCATCCCCTGAGAAACGCAAATGCCAATATACTCATATCAATCAATCTAGAAGCCTAATGATTGGGCTTTCTCATATCTAAAATCTTCTGTGGGTTTTCAAATTTTAGATTACTCAACCTTCAATGTACTTGTGTATATCTAGGACACCACTTAACAATCAGACTTTTCTGTATCTAAAATTTATTTTTTTATAAAATTTTAGATTACATTGAATTCAATATATTCCTTGCGTATATCCAAGGCACCATCTAACAAACAGGCCTTCTTATATCACAAATTTCAGATTGCTCAGCCTTTGATATACTTCTTGTGTATATTCAGGATACCATCTAATGGTTAGGCCTTCTTGTATCTAAAAATTTCTGCATGTTTTCAAATTTCAGATTACCCAACCTTCAATATATTCCTTGTGTACACCTAACACATCATCGGACGATCAGGTCCTTGCATTTCTGATTTTTTTGGTTTGTTTCCAAAATTTCATATTTCTACTTAATAGTCTATGTTGTCTGACTAAAGCCAACATACACATCAATATGGCTATTTATAAAATATCAGATTATTGACAGAGGCCAAGCAATTTATTGTTTTAAAAAAATTGACTGTCAAAATCTGCAATCAATTGTCTTCTGATATTCTTTTGGCTTTCAATTTTCCACCATAAAAATTGACTCTCATTTCTCATTGTTGTTCTATACTACTTATAGACTATTGATCATAATAGTGGTAGATTTTATTTGTATCAATTTCTTTGATGAATAGTTCAACTCATTCCTCACACTCCACACAAAAGCCTGATTTGGCTCGGTTGCTCACCTAAGATCTACACAACAAAGACTGAAGGAAAACTGCATTTTAATCCCTGCTTGTGCAGCAAAGATGAGCATGTTCCAACAATTCATGGGACAACAATTCACCACTAGTTGGACTCCAAGATATTCAGTCCCTATTTTGATTGTATAGTCAATGGGGGCAAGCTCAATGCTTAGATTCACAATTTGGAGACATATTTTGAGATGCAATTGAATCCCACTTAACCACAACAAAGCACAATAGTGAAGGTTCATTTGAACAATCAAGTTGTCCCCTGGTGGCAATCTCATGTCCAACTTCTAGAGGTGAAAAACAAACTATACTTGGATAGATTTCAAGGCAACTATTTGGGCACATTTTTAGCCCCACAACTATAGAGAAGAGCTATTGGCACAATGGCTTCATCTTCACCAAACAATTAGCCAACTAGTTCAACAATAGATAGAGTAGTTAAATTGCCTGTCCATCAACTTGGATGTATAGGACATTGATGAGATACCTTCCTCATGCACTGCAATGCAGCCTTGCATGCTAACCTTGGTCACTTGCACAACACTATAAAACCTTGCTTGCAGCTTCTAGCATCATTCCTCACCCATATAATTCTAGGAACCATACCGCACAAATGCACACAACTCCCTACATCATTGAGAGAAATAAGGGGAGCACTGTTATAGAATACCACATCTACACCTATATGTGTGTTGCTGCATGTAGGGCATACAGGCCATAGCTTGATGCAAGGCCATGTGCAACACCTCAAAATATGTGCAATGTTTTAGTTCATGCAAGTAACCGTTGGGCACAACTTCTAGAATTGTTTCTTGAAAAGACACCTACTAGCACAACAAGCAATCAGGAGTTAAGTCATTGTAAGATGAAGTAACACACATGAGTTCAATTGTCCCAAACATTCAACTTCCATAACAAACTTTTCTCCTTCTTCACTTTGTTAAGTCTGTAAGTACATATTTGTAACATTAGTCAGAGATAGACGTAGGATAGATAGGAGAAAATACCAGCCATACATCTCCCTCGAGAGTATGACATATATAGATTGCATAAATCAATAAAACATATGTTCTAGTTTTAGTATTCTTCATTGTCTAAACCCTTGTCTCTTTATTGTGCTTTGGCACACCTACAACACATCTAGATCCTCATTTAGAGCGCTGCCCACTGGACAAACTAGGATCCAAATCATACCTTGCATCAGATTTGACTCTAGGTTGTGTCTCACCTTCAATAGGATTTAGAGTTCTAAGCCATCACTTCCTTGTAGCAAGCTTTCCAAGCCTTCTTTGAAGGTGGAAGGTACACAACCAAAGACAAATCAATATTTTCTTTTCCAACACAGTTATTCTTCATCTTTGACCCCTGCCCTCTTCTCTCATACAACTTGACCATCATCCAAGAAGAGCATTCTTCTCCAAATGGATCCATTAAGGGTTCAACCCCCTAATATGGAAAGGAAAAGAAGTATTGTGCTTACAAGTTACAACAAACACACATGACATTCTATCAATGAATTGCAGGGCCTCAAATCAAAATGGCAGACCTTTTGTGCTGAGCAGACTTCACCACGTAAACATTTTGATCTATTTATGTAACAAATTCCAACACTTTTAATCCTTAGCTCATTCTCACAAACAAAGACTATTTTGTCAATGCTAGGGAAGTTCTATTCACTCATAATTGTCAAATCAAGAATAGATTTGTAAAGCTTATCTTTGGCAATGGCAGCCAAAAGAACTTGATTTAATGGAAGTTGTTAGATGATCTTCAGCTACCAATTTCAACACATCCACACCCCACATAATTGTGTCTTGTAAGAGTTCCATCAAATTTGCCACCAAGCCATTCCAGGGTACAGTTGATTGTGATGTCACTCCCTTGAATTCCTACAATTCAAAACTTGAAACACCTTATCAATATGACCACAAGGTCATATTTGATGACTTCCACAATAACTATCAAGTATACAAGGATGGTAAAGTGTATTAAACCATTCTTCCTCTATTAGTCCTTCATTCTCTAGTAAGCCAGTAATAAAAAAGGATAATTTGCATAAGTTTCTCACTCATTGCATCATTTAGGATACTAAGGTAAATAATGCTGGCAAGCTTCCTCCTAAAGCAATCAAATCTCTTGTTGATGTATATTCTGATATATTTGATGAGCTTAAAGGGATCCCTCCTTTTATGTTCATTCAATATTCTGTTGAACTAGCATCAAGTTCTCAATTGCCCCATTGACTGCCTTACTGCACTACACCCATTGATAATGCTAAGATGGGGAAGAAGACCCTCTTCTAGTATTTTGTAAATGCTTGTTTGCTGCAGCCCATGTTCTGGTATTTCTAGAATCTTGTTTGTTGTGTCTAACATGGAATATAAGTGCCCGGGAGTTTCAAAGGGGTTCATAAAAATATTTAAGCACAGCATGAGAACTAAACTGACATGTTTGAAGACATTTGCTAATTTGTAAGATGTGAATCTCAACTTCTTTGAGAGGTCATGTTGACATTTTCCATGGGATACAGAAGTACCTGTACACATTTGAATGCAGCTGACATCTTCCTAATTATCTACATGGGAGGGAGGATTTATTCGGTTAAAACAATTTTAATTTTTTTGTGAATGCTAACCATTCATTCATTTAAGTTTGTAATTTTAGAGTGCAAAATTATATGTTTGATTTGAATCTTTGTTTATCAAAATCCACCACAATTTGATTCTATTATTGCATGCTTGGTTTCCAACTCCATTCTTCATTATGGCTTTCAGACATTTTGAATACAGGATGAACATTCATAGTAGCTGATGTGTTTGTTAAGTTTTAATGATCAGATTAATGCACAGAAATTAAATTCAAATCGGACACAATAACACAGCAAATACCCTGGGAAAACCACCCTCTTGAGGGAGAAAAACCCAGCAACAAAGATCTCTCTTATATATATAAATAGTGGCAACAATTCTCTTTACAATGAGGCCAATTATAAGGCCAATCTTCAGCACCTAACACAAGATGCAATGGCAGATAATAATCTGCAAGTATCTAACTCTGCCTTTGAGTAAACTCGCAATCTGTACTTGAAGAAGTTCGCTCTGCCCTTGAATAAATTCGCAATCTGTACTTGAAGAAATTCGCACTTGAAAGAAGGAGAGAATTGAACTTGCTTGAAATGATTGAAAGAATAGAAATGACCTTGTATATATATGCAATGAGAGAGAGGTCGCACCTCTTCATGCACAAGGTCGGCCAAAGAGAGAAATATAATTACAAATAAAATATATTAATTACAAGGAAGGTCGGCCCTTATAGAAAATTATATTGTTGCCAAGAGAAGCGCCAATTCACATTATAACACATATAAATAAATAGCCGATAGGCTATATTGATTTATGTCTTCACTCGTGGCTGGAAGGATGAACCCGAAGCTGCAATATCATTAACACTCCCTCTCAGCTAGGGAGAGAACTTCCAGCTGCTCAAGACAAATCATCTCAACATGATGCCCATCACATTGGCTACAACCAGATGTGAAAAAAAGAATATCACCTCAACGTGATATTAGATATCGCCTCAACACGATATCAACCATAATGGCTACAACCATAGATTGCGGACTCTGCGGACTCGCCGCGAACTCGGGAGTCCCGACCCTGGCCGAGTCGACTCGCCACGGACTCGGGAGTCGAGTCCAGGCGAGTCCTGGGTCGGGACTCCCGAGTCCGGTCGGACTCGAGAGTCCCCACCTAGGCCTCTCCTGCGCGGCTGAGTCAAAAAACAGGTTAAAACCCATGTTTTTTTTTTCATTTTTTGACTCACTTGTGAAAACCAGGTCTGCAAATTGCTTTGGGGTTGATAGAAGAAAGGAGAACGAACTAAAAAGGTCAAAATAGAGCGAGGTAAGTGATCTAACACTTCTTTTTGTTTGTTTTCTTCAATTTTTTTGCATTCAAAATTTAAAAAATCAAGAAAAATAAGGGGAAATGCTGCCAATTTTTTTTCTATTTTCCTTAATAGCCTAATTCTTATTGTTTCTACTTTCTAGCTTGGTTTTGCATTTTTTTTCTTTTGCAAATGTTTGAAACTTTGAAATTTTGAATCACATTTATTTGCTGATTTTTTAGCAAACCCTAGCTGATTTTTTTTTCCATTTTGAACTTGAAACAGCAATGTCGTCTTCAAATCCAAAGGGAGTAAAAAAAGACCCTGCATGGAAGTATGCAATTCCAGGAAATAAAAAAGGTGAATTGACATGTCATGAATGCAACAAATGGATGACAGGAGGAATAAACAGATTAAAATACCACCTTGCTAGAATACCTGGGCAAAATGTGGAGGGATGCAAGAATACTACTCCTGAGATTATTAGAGAGATGAAGGCCCTTCTTGCTGAATATGAGCTTAAAAAAGAGGAAAGACAAAAAACAAAGGATGCCCTAACAGCAGCGATGAGTGGATCTCAATCCCAATCTACACCCTCTATGCCCCATGGTGTTGCAAGTCCAAGCTTCCGTGCTCCACATTCATCTTTTGGTGAGAGTCCTGATGGTTCCTTTTCTACTGCTAGTGCTAGTCAGGGTCCTTCATCAGGACCAAATTATTTTATTCCACGTAATGTTCCAGGAGCACAACCTTCACTTGAAGGTACTGGTTGGAATAAAGAAAAGCATCAAGAAGCTAGGATGGCTGCTGCAAACTTTTGGTACTACAATAATCTACCTTTCAATGTTGCAAACAGCCCATATTGGGAAGGTTTGGTGAACGCCCTTACAGTTGCAGGAAAGGGGTTTAAGACCCCATCATCTAAAGATTTGAGTGGGCCATTGCTAGAGGAAGCCGTAAAGAATACACGGCTTGTGGTTGATGAGCAAAAAAAATTTTGGCGAAGAAAAGGTTGCAGCATTTTATCTGATGGGTGGACAGATGGACGAAATAGAACTCTCCTTAACTTTTTAGTGGCCTCTAATGGTGGATTGGTGTTTCTAAAATCAATAGATGCCTCCCATGAAGTTAAAAATGTTGAGACTTTATGCAATCTATTAGATGGGGTGGTCCAGGAGGTTGGAGTTGATAATGTTGTCCAAATCATCACGGACAACGCAGCTGCATATGTAGCTGCAGGTAGACTACTTATGGAGAGGTATCCCACAATTGCATGGTCTCCATGTGTTGCACATTGCTTAGACCTATTGCTAGAGGACATTGGGAAGATTTCATGGGTCAAAAGTGTGGTTGAAGATGCAAAAAGTGTTACAAAATTTATCTACAACCATACTTGGGTGCTTTCTTTGATGAGGAAATTTACAAATGGCAAGGACCTTGTGCGACCTGGAGTGACACGATTTGCTAGCCACTTTCTCACATTGCAAAGCATTCTTGGTGCCATTGGTCATCTCAAACAAATGTTCGTGTCTGATGCTTGGAAGGAGTCCTCATTTTCCAATAGACCTAAAGGGGAGAGGATTGTTGCCATAGTTTTTGATGAGACATTCACAAAAATGGAGAGGAGTTGATGGGGGTAAGTAGCAATCACACAAAAATAAATTATACATGATAATCTATTTGCTGTTTTTATTTTTTGAGGGGTTAATTTTGTTATGATTTAACATTTGTTTTCATTTTTTTAGGTGACAGAACCTTTGGTGAGGGTTCTTCGTATGGTGGATGGAGATGGCATGCCAATGGGGTTCATCTATGAGGCCATGGATAGGGCCAAAGAGGCCATATCACGTTACTATGGCGGAAACAAAAAGAAATATGAAATCATATGGTGCATCATTGATCGGAGATGGACACACCAACTCCACCAGCCGATCCATGCCTTTGCCTACTTCTTGAATCCGAAGTTCTACTTCTCGGACACATTTAAGGTGGATGAGGAGGTCATGGAAGGTCTTGTCATATGCATTGATAGGATGGTGCCTGATCCTGAGCTGAGAGATAAAGTGCTTGATGAGTTGGAGGTGAGATTTGTTACATCTTATTTATGAATTTGCAATGTTGAGCCTTGACTATCTATGAATTTTCTATATTTGATTTACTTTTTCTTTTATCTATTCAAGGTCTACAAAGGTGCAGAGGGGAGACTCTTTTCCTCCCAACAAGCAATTGAAAGGAGAGGAAAACAACAACCAGGTAAAAAATGAAATTAGAAACTTGATTCTTACATATAGATTGTTTACTTTATTCTTATTTCTTAATACTTATATTTTTTAAACATGTTTTTGTAGATCTATGGTGGGAGAACTATGGTGCTAGCACACCAAATCTTCAAAAGCTAGCCATACGTGTCTTGTCACAGCCATGCAGTGCTTCTGGGTGTGAACGGAATTGGAGTTTATTTGAGAACATTCACACAAAGAAGAGGAATAGGTTGACTCAGCAGCGCCTAAATGATTTAGTTTTTGTTCGGTACAACCTTCGCCTTCGAACTAGAAAGGTGGAGGGTGTTTCACACGAGTCCATCGACTTGGATGACATTGATCCATATGGTGAATGGACTATTGATGAACAAAATGATGAGGCTGATGTCTTCCTTACTGATGAGGATCTTGCTGAATTAGAGAGAGCAGCAGCAGCAGAAGAAGAAGCAGCAAGATTGGATGCCATGGAGGACGATGAAGACACATTCGAATATCATGTTTCCCCTTCTCGATCTCCTAGTCCTCGTTTGGATACTATAGCACGGGCACCTTCTAGTTCTAGGCCTCCAAAATTGAGTACCATTGGGAGGGGAAAAAGGAAGATGTAGATTACATGTGGTTGTTAATGTTTTCCTCTTTTTGACATGATTATATGTAAACATTTATAAATTTATGATGCTGTTCTACATTGAAACTATGAGTATTTGATGACTATGAATGATGAAATTTCAATTATTGAGTGTTTGATGATCATATGACATGTGTAATCTTTGAATTATAAGTGTTTGATAATCAAATTAGGCTCTTATGTTCTCTAAATGCATTAATTTGTTCTTGTTTTTTTGTAAAACTACGGTTTTTTTTTTTGCCGAGTCCTTGCCGAGTCTTTTCCCGAGTCCGTGCCGAGTCCCGAGTCCGAGTCATATTTTTGGGCTGCCGAGTCCGAGTTTTCCAACTATGGCTACAACCATACTATGGTAAGTACAAGTGTTCATCACTTGCGTGATGTTGTCACCTCAACGTGACTTTCACCATGACTCTTTCAGAGGGTGAAACACAAGTACAACATATGCCATGGAGTCTCACACATGACATCCACCATGACTCAGCTCAGCGGGTGGAAATAAGGGCTTTCACCTCAAATTCCTCCGTCTCAAAGGAAAATGCATTAACAAGGGCTTGCACCTCAAATTCCTCCGTCTCAGAGGAAAATGCATTAACAAGGGCTTGCACCTCAAATTCTTCCGTCTCAGAGGAAAATGCATTAACAAGGGCTTGCACCTCAAATTCTTCCGTCTCGAAAAAAATGCATTAACAAGGGCTTGCACCTCAAATTCTTCCGTCTCAAAAGAAAATGCATTAACAAGGCTCACCGATACTGAGACTCTTACTCAATCAAGGCTGGATTCTCCACCATACCAAGCTTATCTCGGAAGTACACAAACTTTATCCTAGCGAGAGGCTTGGTGAGAATATTTGCCGTCTGCTCATCAGTGCTAATGTACTTCAACTGTACAGCCTTTCACAGTACCATATCTCTAATATAATGGTACTTGATCTCAACATGCTCGGTTCTATCATGAAACACAGGATTGACAGAAAGCTTCACACAACTCTGATTATCACAATGAATGATAGTAGGCTCCATTGATTGTCCAAACAATCTTGCAAAGAGCTTACGAAGCCACACTGCTTCCCGAGTTGCCATACAAGCTGCAATGTACTCTGCCTCTACTGTACTCAATACTACAGATGACTGCTTCCTGCTGCACCAGGAAATCATAGCAGAACCCAAACTGAAGCAACATCCAGAGGTGCTCTTCCAGTCGGCAACACAACCATCTTCTTTAGGTTCAGTAGGCTCCCTCTGAATCTTTAAGTGCTTGCTTCTGACCTCATCGTCCAAGATTGCCTGCAATGCTTGCCTTAGATAAATGTTTTCTAGTGCACACCTCTGGTACTGTAGAGAGTTCAAGGTAGACCTCCTCGACCTCATAGCAGATCACTCTATTCTGAATAGGTTTGCGGAGCTACCAATATCAAATCTAGATGACAGTCTTTGAGTAATTATGAACTCAGCAGCTGAAGGGATCCTCTAAGAATTTAGCACCTAGCCTTGCAATACAGTAATCTTCACTTCTTCTCAGTGAGTTACAAAACTCCCTCTTGATCCCTGCTTCAGAGATTGCAAAGAAGACTTCTGGAAGTGAACTCCCTCTAACCACCAGCTTAGTTTCATGGCTGCAAGTTGTGACTTCATGCTTGATCATTTCTTTGGTTGGCATGACTTCCTCATAAGATGCCTCAAGCTTTTCATGGCTAAGCAATCTCTCATCACCTTCCTGCTTCTAGCTATTCACAAAGCATTTTAGAGAGAGATTACTAACAGTTTACAACTATCCAAAGAAATATCAAGACTAGAATCATACAAGGTTTACTATCTCAGGTTATAGCATGAACACATAAGAATTTATGAATAATATTAAAAAAAAATCAGCCTAAAGAGAAATATATCAAAAGATCAGAATGAAGGACTAAGAAAAAAACTTATCTTTATATATTTTTGATATAACTCTTTCTTCCATCTTTTACTCCTCTCGAGAGTGCCAAACTCAGCACAACAAAAAAAAACAATCTGCACAACTACAGATTTCTTGAATGCATTATGCGGATAGCATGTAGAACCAACTCTCTCCAAGAGTTCAAGGCTCTATCACAGATCATGCATTAGAGAATGATATCGACGTGACCAATCACCATCAAACTTTCAATTCTCTTTTTATTTCAAAGTCACACTCAGAAATCTTCACAACCAACATGAAAAGACTAGCAATAAATGAAGTCTTCAAAGGATCTTACGCTAGTAAACATAATTCAAGAGAAACCACTATCTCTCTTTACTAATTACAAGATCCAAATAAAAGATATAACTTAACAAACAAAGAATACTTATCTCTCTAAATATTCTGATGGATGCAAGATACACTGCTCTTGAGCACAGATCAACACAGAACCTTCACGGCTTGAACACAGGCCCATGACTTAGAATAGAAATTCCCTAGAATCCTTCTGAGGAGCGAACTTATTCATATCCACAAATGAAGCATGCTTATTAGGCCCGGTTGGACAATCCTTTGCATAGTGACCAAACTTGTCACCACGAAAGCATTGGACTTGGGAGAGGTCCCACTTCTTCTTAAATGCGGGAGCACTATTTGACCCTTTATCTCTATTCCTCTTGAAGTATCTTTTCTTTCCTCTTTTTCCTTTCTTCTCTGATGATTGAGCGGAAAGAACATGAATATCTTCATTTGTAGAGCTTCGACCAATACCTCTCGCAGCCAACCTCGACTCCTCTTGAATACAGTCTGCCCTCAATCGATCCAACTTGGGAAGTTTCGATCTCGCACTGATTCCTTGAATGTAAGACTCCCAAGATGAAGGAAGACCTTTAAGAGCCAACATGGTCAAATCCTTGTCATCAACAATATGACCAATGGTAGAGAGTTGATCTCTTAATTCGGAAATTTTCATGAAGTAGGTGATGACAAATTCTCCTTCTACCATCTTAACATGATGAAGTTGTTGCTTCAAGGCAAGTGCCCGACTGGTGTTGTTGATTTCATACATTTCCTCCAAAGTTTTGAACATATCCCTTGCTGTCTTCAACTTGGAGACAATTGGCACAATATGGTCTTTGACGGAATCAACCAACAACTTCTTCGCCTTGATGTCTTTCTTCCTCCATTGCAAATTCTCTTCTTCCTCTTTAGGTTCGGGAACTTTGGTCTCCACAAACTCTACCAAATCATTCTCCTCTAATGTGAGCATGATTCTAAACCTCCATGATGTAAAGTTGGAAGCTCCCTCGAGTCTATCTTCGATCTTCAATCTGATCACCATCTTGATTGATGTAGAGATAGACAAAGAATTAAGACGAAGAGAAAATAGTAACGTTGTAAATCTGATAACGATCTTCTCAAACCTGCTCTGATACCATGTTAAGTTTTAATGATCAGATTAATGCACGAAATTAAATTCAAATCAGACACAATAACACAGCAAATACCCTGGGAAAACCCTCCTCTTGAGGGAGAAAAACCCAGCAACAAAGATCTCTCTTATATATATAAATAGTGGCAACAATTCTCTTTACAATGAGGCCAATTATAAGGCCAATCTTCAGCACCTAACACAAGATGCAATGGCAGATAATAATCTGCAAGTATCTAACTCTACCTTTGAGTAAACTCGCAATCCATACTTGAAGAAGTTTGCTCTGCCCTTGAATAAATTCGCAATCTGTACTTGAAGAAATTCGCACTTGAAAGGAGAGAATTGAACTTGCTTGAAATGATTGAAAGAATAGAAATGACCTTGTATATATATGCAATGAGAGAGAGGTCGCACCTCTTCATGCACAAGGTTGGCCAAGGAGAGAAATATAATTACAAATAAAATATATTAATTACAAGGAAGGTCGGCCCTTATAGAAAATTATATTGTTGCCAAGAGAAGCGCCAATTCACATTATAACACATATAAATAAATAGCCGATAGGCTATATTGATTTATGTCTTCACTCGTGGCTGGAAGGATGAACCCGAAGCTGCAATATCATTAACAGTGTTGACTTTTGGTATTGTTCACCTACATGGAATTCGTAACAATGTCAATAAATAATGCTTTTAATTTGTGGAATATCTATGCCTATTAGCTCTTTCTAATGAAACCACAATCTTGATCTGATATAATAAGTCATATTATAGAAATCTCAAAGGCCAAAATTTGTAGAGACCCTTGTATGACCGTATTGTTGTTTTTGACCAATAAGGTGCACCCAATAAAGTAGCAAAATAATGTACCCGCGGCTAACATACCTAAGATAATTGAAAAACATGTTGGAAACCCAAATCAGGACCATCCATTGGATCTCAGGACTCAGGAGTTTGAAAGCCCTTACATACCAAACAAACCTTGAATTGCCTGGTGGCTGCTAAGTAATTGTTGTATTTGCAGCCCCTATTTTTTTCTTATGCAGGAGATATAAACACTTTTATGGCTTCAATGCTGCTTGGCAATGATCCGTTTTGGTATAGCTTCAATGCCGTTCATTAATGGGCCAAATTATCTAATTCTTTGTTAATTGTTAAGTGGTTCTTCAAGGGGATTTTCTTTGTGGGTGTGTTGAACTTTACAAAGTATATCCTTTAATTTGCATGGAGAGCATATATACAGTTACGTTTCCAGGACTTATTTTAATTAAAGTAGTGATATCTAACATTCCCTTGTATCCAGTGTCCAGCTAAACAAAATTCCTGGAGCTTTAGGCCATTTCTGCTGTTCACTTTTTGGGCACCTTATGGACTTTTGTGGTTGGGGATATGTATAATGTTGTCAATTTTTTTGAGAAATGTATGAATTATTGGGTATTTTTCCATCATTGTGTATCTTTTTCATTATTTATTTTTTAATTTAATTTCTTTTACAGGGGTTTTGTTGGGGCCCCATCCAGTAAGTCTAAAACATTAGAAAATATTACAACAGCAATACCAGGATGACAACTCATGTTGATCCAAAACACCAAAAGAACTAACTTCATACATTGCATAATAAACTAAAAACCAGGGTAATAGGAAACAACCATGCAACAGCTATTAAAGCTAGTCACCTTTTGAAACCAAAAGAAAGCCCAAAACAATAAATACCAAGTGCAAAAACAAACAAGCTTCCTGCACCAAAGGGAGAGCAAGCATGAAATCCGTTAAGACAAAAAATTTAGTATAACAAAACTCCTACACAGGAACATCAACTGAAGAGGAGGACCAAGAACCACAAACACCACTGTCACCCTACAGTTCTACAACAACTCACTTTCCAACTCCACTACCCCCTTTGGCCCCATACCAACACGAATAAAGGATTGCTAGCTGCAAAATCCTGACACGATTAACCAATTACATACACTTGATAACTCTTTGCACTGCATTATTTCCTAACTCTGATGAGATAAAATCATTCAGCATCTCTAGGACGGTAGGACCCCATTGGGAATGGGTGACCTGGAGGTGAGCCCCCACCTTCATGTCTTGACAATAATCCTGCAAGAGATGCATATGATGGTCGACAAAGGCCATGACCTTTTTCATTACATTCCATTTGTCTTCATGCATCATAACAGTTGGAGATTGGAATTTAACTATAGGTGGGACTGACAATTCCCTTGATATTTACATATCCACTCCTTGATAATCCCTTCTGAGACCCTTTTAAATGAGTAAAGAAATCACCTCTAATTGACCCCTTACTCTTTTTGTTCCCGTTACTAGATAGGAGCAATCAAAAGCTGTCTTTAGGTGATGATCCAATGCCACCCCTTGAAGAAAAGGGTCATGAGGGCCCTTGTTTCTACCTCTAGCCATGACTGCCACACACTAATGCCACCAAAAAAAGATACCACACATAGAAAACCAACTCATAGCCACCACCTACTCATAGCTGTACACACACAACTACAATATGACATGCTACAGTCTACATTGGTTAAAAAAGCCATTGCACGTGTAGCCTTACAGCCAAAAATAATGAAGAGATATAAAAAAGGAACATCAACTCAATTAAAAAATGAGGCGTCATAATAAAGATCCTTTGTTAGGGAATCTACGCTCACATAGCTTGGAGACTCTGTATATGATGTTAAGGTGATGATAGGCTGATAATAAGATCTCATGATTTCTTATAAAGCTCAAGTCTCACCAGACTTTTGTCCTCTTCAATTATATTCTCCAGATTCTCCCATCCTGTTGAGCAATTAGAAAACAGATTGGTTAATAGGGTCAATCATAATCCCATGATTTGCTAGAGGGCCCGCTGCTCTATTTCCTTCACGAAGAACATGAATAAAAGAAATATTAATTAATTCCTTTTTAAGCTGCTTAGCCCCATCTAGCATAAACTTGGCCGCCAACTATTATAAGTCACACCATTCAAAACCATAATAACTACTTTCAATAATGGAGAAACCTCTCACATTAACGAATTGCAGAGCTTCAACCCCAGTAACCTATTCTGCCTCATTACTCATTTTAGTTTGAAAGCAGAAGGAACCACTAGTTATGAAGCTGCCTTCCTCATCTCTAAATACCATCGTAGTACTTGCCTTACCCAAGCTACCCTCACACACTGTCAAAGTTCATCTTTGAAAAACAACTTGGGGGAGGTCTCCAGTTCACATATTTCCTTCTTTCACATTTTTCTCTTGCCCAATTAACAAGGATTATTTATTATCTTTGTTGCATTTTAACAAAATCATCTTGTTGATAAATCCCTAGAGATTCTACAACACATCAATGAATTGGTATAAAGAAGGCTTGTCAATCTTTATCGGTATCCTTGTGATTTGTGTCAAACATGGAATTTGGCAACAAGTTTATATTCTTGGGTCAAAAAATATTCTTGAACGTCACTCTTGAAACTGGTACATCTTGGAGAGTTTAACAACAATATATCCTCCATCTTCAGTAGACTTTGTTTCAGCTAGTGATCTTATTAGAAACCCAAGTTTACATTATCTTCCCCAACTCCTCCTCAGTTTCTGTCCATTATTGTTCGTTTCAATACTGTTTCACCTAGTGATCTTATTAGAAACCCAAGTTTACATTACCTTCCCCAACTCTTTTCCCTCAGCTTTTATCCATTATTGTTTGTTTCAATCCTATATGTGAATTCAGTACATTTTGATAGCGATGCCTAGCTTGGCTTGCTTTGTTTTTGAGCTAAACAAATCAAAATAGAATATTTCTTTCTTTATCATGCAAGTATGTTATTCCACAAAATGCAATTCAATTGTGATTTTTTTCTGCATTCCCTTGTTTGAGAACTATGTGTAACAATTAACAATGTCAGAGTTTTATGGCAGCTTTCCTTGTTGCTTGACTGTTGTCGTATACCATTTTTATTAAATAACTTGCATGCAATTCGTAGCAAAATGAACACCTTGTGACTCTTTTTTTTGTCGTTCAGATGCTAGCAAGATTAGTGCTTTTATGATTCAATGATAATTTGATTTTATCTAAATATTCAGAAATGTTCATAGGCTAATATTTTTTTACACCACGTTTACATTACAATACCATGAATTCAAGCATTAGAGAAAACACCTTCAAGTGGGATGTGGTCAAATGGTGGGCCATTTGGTTCTCTTGTTGGAGGCCATGGTTCAAATCCCCCTAAGAGCACCTTAATGCTGAATGGCATGCTAAACAAATATCTTAGTGCTTATTTCACAGGTGGTTTGCAATAAGGTAGTGTTGGAAGAATGATGCAAGAAGGCTGCCAAGGAGTGCTGGAAGGATGTGGCAAGAAGGCAGCCAGATGGTGCTGGTTGTGCAGCAAGTTGTTTGAGGGAGCAATAGCTCCATTGGTTTCATGTACAAGTGTTAAGGCCCTTTCAGAAAAACTCAATTCTTTCTTGTTCATAACTCTGGTCAAAAGAGTTTACCCATAATCTAAAATAAATGGCTTTTCCAGAGGTTGAATCAACACATCTTCTTGGCATGGCAAAAAAAATTGGTGTACATGTATACAACTTGATCACAACATTCATTTCTCAGGCATAATCAACTCTTTTGTTCTGTATAAGGGAATCCAAAATAAAATGCATTGCTTAGTTTCAGGTAACATGGATGCAATACCAAAATGCGATGTAAAAGCAGAAACCGGGTACATGGAATTCATAGTAAAGTTTCAACTTGTGGATTGGAGGGCACAAAATTTTGGTTCCTTCAAAAGAAACGGCAATTTGAATTTTTTAAACTTATTCAATGTCCCAGAAAAATATTTTCAATGCAGCTATCTTCATCAATATCTTCTTTGTGTTAAACTTTTCATGGACCAGCTAGGAGTTGAACCTAGGACCTTCCATTTGCTGCTGGGGTGCTCTACCACTGAGCTACTGGCCCTTTTAGTGACTGGTCCATCTTTGGTTTGGGTGTGGCTCATCTTCCAGGACCTCCCTTGAGCCACACCATAGGTGCTTGGGGATCCTAGCTTGGCCTGGCTCTGCTGATTTAGGCTCTGCTACCATGTTAAACTTTTCATAGACTAGATGGGACTTGAACCTAGGACCTCCCATTTGCTGCTGGGATACTCTACCACCAAGCTACTAACCCTCTTGATGACCAGTCCATCTTTGGTTTAGATATGGCTCATTTTCTAACACTTTATGATTAGATTTGTTGAAATTTTGGTTTGATCTTTTTCTAGAGGCTGGCTTATGTTTAGCATTAGCTTATTACCAATTGTTTTGTCTTTTGCATTGTTAGTTTTCTTAGCCATATTTGTTAGCAAAGAAAACATCATGGACAATTTCTTGCAAGTTACCAAGGAGAGTGTCAACCCATAAAATTTGTATCAATTAGTTGGCACTGAGCATTTCAAGGTAGCATTTTTAAGATGCACACCAAATGTATTGCAGCCTATATGATTTACATGAGAAAGCACATCAGGTATTCTTGCAAAAACTTTACTGAGTTTTTTAACATTTTAAACAATGGAAGATACTCTATTTCTTTCAATTAAGTGTGGAGAATTGCTTTCAGGATTTCATATATTTTGAAGGATACCACAAATCTTATTATGGGAATCTTAAGCAAAATTGGAATGCAGTTAACATTAGGACAGCTTTGCCAAAGGGCTTTATATTTGAGATTTCTCCATGATGTATGACTGGGAAAAATGAGTTATTTTGATTAAACCGGTTTCTAACAACTTTCTTCTTTCTATGATTTCATGCCACTTGTTTTTTAAGAGATCATAATTTACTGCACGTGCCTCTAGCTGAACCACACCCATGACAGTTGCATTGTTCTGAAGGAACTGAAGTATTGACTGTTTATATTGGGTGTATAATTATATGCTTCTATAGTCACATAATTTCTGGCACATCTGAAAACAGTCTCAGAACTTGAACTCTTCTTGCCTACGCTCATCAGATGCAAGGTTTCCATATCCATAAATTAAGAAATTATTATTTCAAGAAAAGTGTCATTCATTGCCCCTTACAGCTAAGCTTGAGAGATACCAATGTTCTTGTCAAGCATTTTCTTGCCTGTACAAGCAAGAAACTGAATTATGTTTCCAAACCATTCCAATCATGAATAATATTGAGTCATTAGAGGATTCTGTGAGCAAAAGACCCCGTTCTACATCTCCCCCACACCATAAGAGGAAACTGTATGATTAGAAATTTTTTTTTGTGTGCCTATGGCTATAATCACCCATACTTTTTGAAGCACAATTTTAAACTTAGATTGCCCAGGTATCATAAAGACCAGAATGCTTATGATACAATACATCCCATTATTGGTATCTAGGACTAGCATCTTTGACTGTTCAATATATCCTATTTAAAAATAAATAGCACATTCCTTTCTAATACTAAGTGTGCACTATTTTTTTCAATCACTTCCCAAGGCATCACAACATAACATTTCATCTTTTTGGAATTCCCACATGGAGTATAACTTAGAAAAGAAAATTCAGATACTAAAATTCACAAGCAGCAAGGAATCACATAATGGAAGACATCTTTTCGTTACCATTTTCAAAAGAATTTTCTCTTCAACTGATAGGCTTGTGTTTATATTGCTTCTGCCACTGATAATTTCAATTACAAGTACCCCAAAGCTATAGACATCTGCCTTTCTTGTTAATCGCCCACGCATGGCATATTCTGGAGCGAGATAACCTCTAGCCAGGAGACAATCACAAAAGAAAAAACTATCTGTTAGTCTTTACACTTGTTCTGACATTGATAGAATAAGTTTTCTTTCATGCATTTTTTTTAACCATATTTAAAAACAAAGCTCCTACGTATATAACATTTATTCTATAAGTGATTTAGTATCTCATATTTATTACGAAATTAAAGTAGGATAGAATGAGAATTAGAGACCTATAACTTTATTCTGAGTTCTACTACATGCATTGATTGAATTCATTACTTATTGCAGCCATATTGTAATTTTAGTAATTAACTAAGAAAGATGATCCCTTTAATGCATAGTCAAGATATCATTTTTGAGGCTTCATTTCTTTGTAAGACTAAAATTCTAAACAAGACTTACAGTGTTCCAGCAACTCGTGTACTGATATGTGTAATATTATCTGGAAAAAGTTTAGCCAGACCAAAATCTGCAATCTTAGGATTGAGATCCCCATCAAGGAGTACGTTGCTAGCTTTAATATCTCGGTGCACAATATAAGGTGTAACTTCTTCATGAAGATATGCAAAACCACGGGCAGTTCCAATGCAGATTTTGGACCTTGTTTGCCAATCCAGGTTTATTGCACCATTACCGTAACCTGACGTTGCAACCAATGTCATTTTCATGGAAACCTTACTTACATTGGCAGATAAGATTTTCATTTTCTTTCTTAACTTTAAAAGTATGATTTTAATCTCTGTCCAACAAACACCCAGAGAGACATAGCCAAACCCTACATACCATCTTTTAAAATTGATCTATTTTCACATACTCGTAATGTACTCCATCTGCTTTAAAGTATAAAAGAAGTAAACAATCAACATTATTTCTCAAGATCATAGCTATACCAAATAAGGCATGTGAAATGCTATTGTTCTCCATGTATTCATACACCAAAATTCGCTGATTTTCTTCTATGCAACACCCATGCAGCATGACAATGTTTTCATGTTTGATTGCAGAGATTGTAGCTATCTCAGTTAAAAACTCACGGACACCTTGTCTTGATTCAGCAGAAAGCTGCTTTACTGCAATCTTTGTACCATCCTTCAAGGCTCCCTGCAATTCAAGGGGAGTTCAATGGAATAAATAAGCAAAACTGTATTTCCTGCAAGAATTCCTTCATTGTCCATGCAATGTAACAGAGTCCCCAAAAGCAGAATTTATATGTATACCTAAAAAATGTATGCTCATGAGTGGTGTTATTATATAGGCTGGAAATGTGAGGATTAATTTTATGCTGGATCTCAGATAATTAATCAATTACCTCGTCAAGCTTTTGGTTACATGTGAGCAAAATGATAAAGTATCTTTTTGAACTGTTGAGTTGGTTTTCTCAATAATATAGAGGCTCTTGTTATTCATCAGAAAAAAAAATCTTTAGGTGTCCAATTGCTGCCTTTCTCCATCCATGTAATTTGGTACTATTTGGTGAAATTCCAAAGGAAAGTTTGAAGGTGAGGGTTTTATGCACAATACATATAACCTAACAAAATCGATTCTATCTCATGTGTATATTCCATATCATAATTTTTTTTAATGAAAGGTGCAAAATATCTCTCAAATAACTTCTACAAAAAATTATACACAGTTTTTATTCAGAAGTTATTTAAAACATTGTAATAGACTGTAAAAATATTATGTATTTTAAGTTCTACAAGCTTATTTTGCAAAAAAAAAACAAATAGGAGCATATGCCTGTCGGAGCCAGAAACATGAAAGAGAAACAAAACACATAATAATATATACTTACCAATAAGAGCTAAAGCCTTTCAGAAAATTATCTTACCTATGATTATCGAAAATGAAGGCTATTTAGATGTGCATTCCTAATTAAAATTAGTTTACACCCAAAACACATTTGTACTAGATATACAGATGTAGGTGAAAAGTGCACCCCTTTTTCCACCCTATGTGAAGAACCCTGCTGGTTCAACTTCAACCCCTGATGCTTAAACTGATTTTTTTGTGTATTTTGTGTTTTTTTGTAATTTTTTGTGCAATAAGGGTTTTGGCGTTTTTTTGAAGAAAGGATGCCAGAACAAATTAAATGCATAAACTTACAAATACTTAAGCAAACTATTGACTAATGAAGGGCGATGAACTTTATTTGGAATGATGAATGTTTACAATACTGAATTGATAGCATGCATACAAAAAGGCAATTAAATAAACAATATCTAAAGAACTTGATTTTCTGATTTGCAGCCGCCTGTGGAAGGTAATGAATGGTACGGCCATCTTGTTTAAGGCATTTCTCCCACTAGACAATGGTTGCTAAACCCTCAAGTCCAAGGCATCCACTGTAGAATTAAAAGGCAACCCAAAAACAAGGCGATTTGATGACTCTGAAGAAAACGCCCTTGCAGCTGTTAAGTATGGCCCTAGATCAGCAATGAACAAATCCGTACCACCTTGGAAAGTGCGCTAGATACTTGATAACTGATGGCAAATGGAAAGATTCTCCTCTGTAAAGAAATCAATCCAATCACTGAATAAAAGAAACTCACAATAACTGGCAGGCAATAAATCAGCTGATATTTCACAGCCTCTGAACTGCAATTGAAGATGGCAAGTTCTCCAATGCAAAAGAAAACTAAAACCCTTGGCTTCATTCTCGAAAGAAAGAAATGGCTAAAATCGATTTTCATGTGCATAATAATGAATTTCTCTCAAATAAAACTTATATCTCCTCAATTAGGTCGATTTCCTTCAAAAAGCATCATTTAAATAAAACTTGAATTTCACTTTTATTTCTTCAATAGTTTGGGCGCCCTTTTAATTATAATAATTAACTAAAAAGTGGCTCCTTCTTCATGATGGCCGACCCCTTCAATAAGTCACTTAAGTTATAATATTAAATTACATTATAACTTTATAATATAGACTTCAATTAAATTAATATTTATTTTGGCAAATAAATATTAATATCTCTCTCAATATAAGTCCAAATGACAAACTGTCATAAGCCGGATGATAAGTGACTGAATCTGCATATGACCAAACCATACTGCTAAAAATAGCAAGGGTGCTCTGCTGAGTGTCTCGACTTACTAAAAATAGTAAGTCAAGCAAATGATGTCCAAAAGACCCTGAACGAAAGCCAAACTGAATAGTTCTAACAACTGAAGCCAAGCCATGCCTCTACAAGACCCTCTATCCTCCATATTAGCCTATGAGGGCCACATAATAGGCTAATTTCAAGTACTGAGAGATGTCAACTGGAAGGGGACATTACACCCTAGACGTGCTAGCTGCAGCTGGGTGCATTGGTATTTTCTATCCTAATTAGAGTACACATCTTGTTGAAATATTAAAAAAAATGTTAAACCACTAGCCTGTTCACTTTACTGCAGCTTGCCAGGCCAATAAGAAGCTGTAAAAGTCTTAGAAAAAGAAACAAAAAAAAAAGAGCTTTGTGCTCCTTAGGTTAATAGTGAGGTGGTTTCCTTGGAGAAGAATAATGTAGGCAATTTTAGGATGGAAAACACTCATGTGGTAGACTACCTTTCAATGGGTAGGATTTGCTCTAATGTAGACTTGGCTTCTCCAGTTGCTAACTCTTCAATTGAGGTGGGTGTGGAAAGGGAAGTCAGTGGAGGTATGGAGGGTACTGTTTGCCCTACAATGACAGTCCTACCTGCTCTTTGTTCACTATCTCCAGCCAAGGAAAAAAGAAAAATATAGAATGGGAACTCAAGCAGTCCTTTTGGATCAAGATTTCCGAGAAGATTTTGATGTCTCTCGATTCAAATTCAGCTGCTAGAAAAGAAAGAAAGATAAGCAAGGAAAACTGCTTTAACATCTCAATGGATAGAATTACTGCTAGTGGTCAAGGCTCTTCAGAGCTCTACGGTTATAAGCTGCCTGACTATTACGTTTCTGGGTGGTTTGTCTTGTGCTTTTGTCTCTTTGCCATGCTGTGTGTTTATGTGTTGTTATTGTGTTTGTAGCTGTTGGTTTGCAGTCTTGGTTTGTCTTTCTATTACTTTGTGGAATTTCAACGCTGTATCTATTCTTGATTTTCTAAAAGAATTTGAACCCTTTCAAAAACCGGCCTCTACTTTATTTTATATATATATATAAACACAAAAACATGAAAACATGAAAATATCAAATAACGACCCAAACTTACCTCTTATTCTCAACCATCATTGTTAGAAATTTCAGCAAATATCTGACAAACAAAGCTGGAAGGACTCCATTTCTAGCCAATAAAGAATCTCAGCGAGTAATAAGTGTTTGACTTGTCTTGATTCATAACCCTTCTATTGTAATTTTTTGTCAAGGCTCGATTTCATATGACAGCTACATGAATTTGTAAATTTGATTTATGTTCTTGAACAGTTTGGATGTTACGTTTATCAGTCTCTGCCTTTTTCTTAAATTTATGCAGAGGATTAGGAAGGAAAAAAACAAAACAGTGTTTTGAAGTTAAAAAAAAATCAATCTAAATATTTTATTGATCTGACAGTTTTATTGGTTGAACTTTTATTTTTTTAATTTATAAAAATTAATAATCACAAATGAGGCCATAAAAAATTAAACAACTTCTAATGTTTATGTTTTTTTATTTCTCACTGCACAACTAAAGACTACAGTTGGGTCATATTCCACAATGCATTAAAAATTATAGTCCAAGATTCAACTTTTAAGTTTGATTTTCACAGTTTTAATGTTACCCTGCCTACCGAGATTTTTACGGTCGGCACCGGCATAACTAGGTTTTGGAATTTCACACCTAGTGCCGCTTATCCACACCGTGCATAACTGCATACTACTGCACGCGTGCACCCATGTAACATTGGCAAACAAGTCCAAATACTAAGATCATTTGAATATTCTTGGATTTGGTGAGCCCTAAAAATAATACGCAAATCAATTTACATTTCCTCCTACACCACAACAGAATACAAAATTGATAAGCTATCTGTCTGTAAAATGCAGATATCTATTTGCACAAATTAGGTACATCCTGAGCATTTTACATGATCTTCGATAACATTCTAGGTTGTAATATACCTTGTATACAGTTCCAAATCCCCCAGCACCAATCTTGTTGTCTGGATGAAAATTCTTTGTTGCCTGTATGAGATCCTTATAGGAGAAAAGATGAACACCTTGAACGACAGAGAAATCTTCTCGAACGCGAAATCATAGAAAGTGCAATACATTAGTATGTACTCAAAAGGAAGAATATATGTGCTAAGACTGCATTAGAAAAGTAACAGTCCAGACCAGTACAACAACAGAAAACTCCAATTCAGCTTCGCTCAAGAGGAATATAAACATGTAACAAAGTTCATACCTTCTCCACTTTCCCCAACAGTAGTTTCGGATTGTTTGTCCTTTCTGAACATACCACCAAAACAATTCAAAGATGCAAACATATCTCCAACCAGCCTTAAGTCACCAGGAAGGATCTTGTTCTAAGTATCCTTAAATTGGAGACTGCCAAAGAACAGAATGATAAAATCAATAGAAGATCATAAGTAATAAGAATCCAAGTATGCATATCGACAAAGGAAGAGCGAGTACGTTTCCAGCGTTCGGATACCATTACCAGAGAAGACCTGGTATTTAGTAGTAATGGAAAGAAGAAACACAATTGATTTCTACGTCCTATTGGTCCAAAAATAAGCCCATGAGTTTGGGAAATGGTGGGTTTCTATTATGACTAATCATGCCTAAGCTGAACAGCTAATACACTGGGTTAAATTTGATGGCCGTATGGCTTTCTTTTTTATATTGAAAAGCTAAAGTCTTTTAAGTACTTTAACTGTAAATTATAATGAAAATTTTGGTAAGACTCTTTTGTTTTATTGGGAAGAATTGATAATATAGAATTTTATTATAGTTTAAATAAGATACCCCTCACAGTTTTTTAATCATGTGTTTTAATATTTGAAAATAATTTCGAATAAACAATTGTTACAAAAATTTGTTTGACAGGTAAAGTCGGTTGTCAAATGTAGGCCCTCTCTCAGTAATGAAAATATATTACTACAAATTGTAATTTAATATACTCTCTACTGTAATCTTTCATTGCCCAAGAACCCAATGATGCCATCTGGACGCTTGTATCTACCTTTTCCACCATTGTCAATATATATATTAGTCTTCTTTAAGTTTAAGACGCCAACTTATATATATAATAGAGCTTAACATGACTTTGGTTCGCCCAAAAGGCAGGAAGAGCGATTCTTCTCTTTCTGGAATCTGAAGAATTGGTCTCTGGTCATCATTTGCTACGGTAACACGACTTTTAGCCCTCATGATTGACCAAAATGACCGGTGAAAAGACACCATGAAAAGTACATTAATGTAAAACAAACCTTTCTTCCTGCCCATGTACATTCAAAATTCCTAGGTTTCTAATTTGACTGTAACCAGGAAGGCAAAACAAGAAACTGACTTCATATCCAAAGGGGCTTGGACCATGCCAATGGGACTAAGATTTGATAAAACAAAGAGTGTCAAAGAACTCCCAAGCAAATCCCATAGCTTACAAACAAAGGCACGAGCATAGACCATGGATTCAAAAAAGAACGTGAGGACAGAGACCAATACCTTGAATACCGAAACATCAATTTAAAACAAAAGCAACTTGACTGCAATAAACAATGGAGACTCACCAGATCTACCCACTGTCCAATGTAAAATGAGGCAAGTTGGCTAGCCACCTTCAGAGCATAGAATTTGGGATCAAGACTAAGCATAGAAAGAAAAAAACTCCCCCACATGGCTTAAAATAGACCTACACAGAGGGACTGCTCCCTTTGACTAAGTCAAAGCCTATATAAACTAAGGAGTGAGAAGAAGTGCTCCGGTACACTTCTAGGACCAAAATCAAGAACTATTAAACATGTCATAACATGTTCTTTGGTGTATTTGGTTAGATCAACATTCATGAACTTTTCATGTTTCCTTGACCAAGTCAAAGTCTACATAAGCTAAGATTTGAGAAGTGCTCGAGCACCACTTGAACATGTCACAACATGCTCTTTGATGCATTTTTTACCAAGTTTACAAAAACTAAGATTCAGAAAAAGTGCTTGAGTACAATTAATTAAAAAAGTATAGGACCACAATCAAGTACCACTTAAACATGTCACAACATGCTCTTTGGTACATTTTGTGAAACTAACTTTTAAATATAAGTCCTAATCACTTGAGAATCAAACACATGATTTGTGCAAGTGTAGATTGTTAACAAAAATTCTAGTTATTTTGAGAGATATCATGCCAATTTAACAAGTCAAAATTATTATGTTGAGAGACATAATTATAGTGGCAATAAAGAGTGGAGTGTAATGGTATGAGTGCGTGAACAAATTTATTAGAGAGTCCATACATAAAATTAATAAAAACTAGAACATACCAACATATAAAAATAATTAAAACTAAAACACAACCAACATATATTTCAAAAAAAATTACATCTACAATAATAAAATATAAATATAAATATTAACTCTAAACATTGTTTTGACAAATATTAAAAATGATATTTCTATAGGAAAAAGAAAAAAACTCCTAAAACAAAAATTGAAGTTTTATTTTTCATTTATCATTTAAAATTTGAGAATAATTTTATGAATTATTATATTATCATTGAATAATAAAATAGCTCTTCAAAATAAATAGTGTCAATTTTTTTAAAAGTAAAATTAAAATAAATAATTATATGATGAATGTGGCAATATAAAGTAAGAGGGTATCTACCAAATCTATTTAATTATATTGAATATTTGATAAAAACTTAAAGATTATTTATACTCATCAAATAAAGTATTGAGTCATAGTTTTTCTTAAAAAATGTTTTTAATTGTTTATTTGCACATATATATTTTTAAAAACACATCAATAAATGTCAATTTTAGTGGATGTTTATTTCTTTATTAAATTACATAATAAAATAATTCTCCCAATAAAAATAAAATAAAGTAACGAAAGAACAATGTAAATTAATAAAAATAATTAGTTTCTTCAACAAGAAATTAGGGCATGATGTGTAAGTAACAACATAATTGTTTCATAGTCTCATCTAAATGACAAAAAGGATATTTAACTAGTTAGACAAGCATGCATTTTAGTATATCACTAACAAGCAGTTTGCAATGTTATAATTTTCAAGCAAGAATTTGAGTATATGTTTAACATTGAATTCCTAGATATGTGTACTTAATTTTCCCTAATATTTATGACTACATTTGTTTTTTCCATTTAAAGCTAAGGCAGAGAATTAAAGAAATTTTGGGAAGGACGAGGAGATATAATTTTTTCAGGGAACAAATGGAAAATATTGGTAAGAGAGCCAATGCCAATCTTTCAAGAAATTACACAATTTTGGGGTGTATACATTGATTTTTAAATAAAGTGAGCCAAATATTACACAAAATTAAGCAATTAATTCTAATTATTATTCAAACCAAAATATTCTTTAGTGACTTGCTAAGGAGACCAATGTAAAGTTGTGAAGTCCCATATATCACTAAATTATTGAACCATTTTCTTGAAAAGATTGCTTAGGGAAGTTGATGGCTAAATATTTCTCTTGATATTGGATATGTTTATTCCACTAGATGGAAAAAGAACAGAGCTAAAACCATGGCGCAATGAAGACTTTCCAAATGGAGAAATGACATGCTTGTTACCAAACTTTCTAAATGGATTAATTTGGAAAGGAGGCTTTAATTTGAAAGAATGGAACAAAAAGAATTTTGTCCAACCAAATCAATTTATGCCATTTTCCTTTAGTTTTGGTTATAACAATCCCATGTCTTGATAAAAAAAAAACTTCAATGGTTCATCACTTTTGACAACTCTAGTAATCAATTTAGCAACTAGACAAAATCCTTAAATTTTGTGATCTATAATTTGTAGTCCACTTTGGACCTAGGTTGAATGCAATAGACAAAGAGGTGGATTTAAAACCAATAGTACCATAGCACTGAGTCTAAAGGAATTGTTGAATTAATTTACATAAATCTTTATCTTTTATTAGATGACATATAGCAAGAAGGAAAATACATGTGTGACAAGAAATATTATATTTTCCACCTAGACTTTTTAGCCAATGAAAGAAATTGGTTACCTCAATTAAATAATTTATTCTTAAAAGTCTATTTAGGCACTATTCCACATCTTAGTAAGAGACACTCCCAAACCAAATGTAATATCAAGATATTAAATTATTTCACCATGTTTGATCTACTTTCAATATGAGCAATCCAATGAGGGTTTGGACCAACTTGGGACTATTAAGAACTCCATTTATGATGACCCAAGTAAAATCTTGACATAGAATAGTATATATTTAAAATGTGTAAGGTATTTTTAGCTCTTTTTCAATTGTGTGGAAATAATAGGCTATCATTAGAAAAATGTGAATTAATCACAATAAAATTCTATGAGATGGAAATACTAGATAAAAGCTATAATCAATTGGATCTTTGTAATAAATAATTCAAAGTGTTAATAATGAGCACATATAAAATGGATAAAAGAGGACAACCTTATCTAATGGAGTACTATAAAGGGAAAAGTTTAGATATTGTGTTATTAACCATTATGTGGACATTGATATCCTTGGAAAGAATTTGAAAATAAGCACAAATTTGAGGCCCAAATCCCAACCACTGTTGTTAAATTTAGTGATCAGATTAAGTGCACAAAAAAATAAATCAAAATCAGACACAGTACACAGCAGATACCCTAGGAAAACCCTCCTCTTGAGGGAGAAAAACCCAGCCAATAATATCTCTTATATTATTAAGTCTCATTAAGAAAACTCCTTTACAATAGGGGCCAATAATGAGCCCAAGAGAATGCACAATAAGTTGATTCTCACACAGCAATATGATAATGATAATCTCAAACTTTGATAACAGATTGGTTGATCTACTCTGCTTCTTTCTCTTATTCACACCTTATACTAGTGAATGGATAGTGTAAATTGGATGATAAGCAATGAGCAAAAGAATGAATATATATACAAGTTTTGGTAGAGGACGTGCCTCTTCAAATCATAACCAAGTCAGCCTTCATAAAAATGTCGGCCACTAATAAATAATATTCTTTTATAAGAGATCGTGCCTAGTGAGAAAATCGTAGCCAAAGTAGAATGAGGTTGGCCTCATACAATTCTTCATTGAATGATGACTCTTCAAAACTCGTGCCACTAATAAATTAAATAGACTCTTGGCTATTGTTTAATTTATCAAACAAGAACAATCAATAGGCTGGAAGGATACGACTGAAGCTACATTTATCATCAACAATTGCATCATTTTGAGAATGAAATTCTAGCATATTTTGTCATAAGCTTTGTCAAAATGTAGCTTGACCAACAATGCATTTTAGCTCAACTACTAAATCCATTCCCTAGTTTCTTGTTCCATACTTAGATTACCAAGAATATATATTCCTCTAAGAAAATATATTTGTTGTAGTCCCACAATCATCTAAACCACTAGTTTTATTTGAATACCCAATACCTTGGTAATAATCTTGTACAAAGTGTAATAGAGTAATAGGGTGCCAATAAAAACGGATGTCTTCATTTCTCCCCTTTTAGGAAGAAGTTTGATTAAGCCTTGGTTGGTTCAAGCATAAAGATCTTTTTTTAAATGCTTCCAAACAAAGTAGATAAAAATCATCTTTAATGTATGGCCACATACTTTACTAAAATTTCATAAGCATCACATTGATGCCCAAATTTTTCTCATGCTCCATAAAAAATATTGAATGTTTAATCTCTTTGAAGGAAAGTAGTCCAAAAAATAACAAAAACCAAGATCAATTTTATTAGGAATACAACCTTTAACTATGCCTTAAAATATTTCTTGTATATCCTCTCATTGGCTTCTTCTATAAAGAGTTTCACAAAGGAATCTTGAAATAGTAAAGCTATGTTAGAGAGATGTGTAATAAGCCCTAGTCATTAATCAATGAAAAAAATTTCTTATGTTTGTAGTTCAAGTAATTGAATAAGAATTTTGATTCTCTGTTTACATCATTAATCAAGTGGGTTCTAGCTCTTATTTTGGCACCTTGTCTTATATATAAGTGTTAATATTACATATTCAAGTTTCAGTAGAATCAATAGAATTTTGAGTCATATAGTGTGGATAGGATCACAAATAAAGTGTTTCCTAGCATGTTATAATTTACCTTGGAGATATTTTTCTCTATGTTTATCTTGCCAATCCATTCTTCTACCAAAGTAATGACGGTATTTAGTGCATTGAGAAAGGGATACACCACTAATCAATTCATGATTCCCCTTCTCACAGCTTGGGTATGGAGTTACAACTTTCCATTATAGTGACATAGTCAATAATTTTTAAGTTTTAAGGGAAGTTGAGATGGTGTAGGAGTAGAATTAGAAAGAGAGATGGAGAAAATTATGAGAAAGTGATGAAAAAAGGTAGTGGAATAATCAACATGGAGAAAAGCATCACAATGAGATGGAACCAAATGAAGATTATGCAGGATCTAAAATCTATTCAACATGTTGATTTTCCTATCCACTTCATCTCTACAATTATACTATGTAAACTAATTTTGTACTTGAATTCAATATTTACTAGGTAAAGGTCAACCACACTTAAAGAATTGCAATAGTGAATCTAGTTTTCAAATTAATCTTGCCTAAGTTTAATATGGTTATACCAACTAAAATCACTGCATTGATCCACCATATTAAAATATCCTCTCAAAATCTAATTTGTAGTAGAGAAAATTTTAGACATTCAATCCCCAAGAGTAGCCCATTCTTTGGCACTATTAAGAGAAAACACAAAGCAAAATCTAATAGTTTATCCATTGAAGAATGTAAGAACCCAAACACAACTACATGAAGGGTATTCACCTTTATTAGTAACATGTTTGGAAATCCACGTAGACATCCCTATTAAAACTTATCCACTTTCATCATTATATATGCATTGAGACATCAATGTGCTAAGAAAAGGTGTCATTGAGGGGAGCTTAGTTTGAAAGGCATAGTATATGTAGAGGGTGAACATAACAATAAAAGACATTTTAGGGTAGGTTGAGCACCAAATGATGTGGCACTAATTTCATCCACCGAACCTAAATTGTATTAACTAAAACTCTTCCTTCCACCTACTATGTCATTTCCTTTGGAACCAATCCATCTAAGATGTCCATTTTAGGTAGAAGTGTTGCTAGGTCATTGATTCCATGGAGTTACATTGGAGTTTTTAGGAATTGTGACCTATTAGGTTAAGTGTGGTTTTTGGGTTTCATTTGGAGGCATTGGGAAGTGCAAGAAAAGTAGTAGAATATAGAGAAAATCCAAAGTCTCATTTAGGAAGGGTAAAAATTAGTTTTCAATTTAGATACAGAGAGGCAGAGGTAGTTGTAGGGCTTAAAAGGTTATATGGCATATGTTATCAATTCTTGTTCTCCACAAACATATGTTCAAACTCAAGAATATATCTAGATTGTTAGGTCTTTTCCCTCTTCACACTTTTTATTGTGAGTATAAATTTTATTTGGTGAATGCAAACAACATTCTAAGCATGTTGCAACTATTTGTGATGAATTATTTTTTATTTATACATGGATTTTTGTAGCTCATTAATGGATTATTAAGTATTAGGAATTGGTAGTACTGTGTGTTGATGCATTTATATGTTTAGACCAATTGGTGTTTGTCACTTTCTCTTGCATTCCTCTCTCTCTATATAAGTGGTGACTCTATAGCCCTTACATTGACATTGTTCTAGCCTGCACTATTTCTAATCAAACAAAATCAACTTAAACCAAAGAATAAACCATAACCAATATTTTAACATATGTCTAAATAAGTGTAGCTCATCTTTCCATACCAAAAATGGTGTGAATTTATATGAATTATTATTATTAAATCATCTTATAGATTATGTCTTTCCCCCACCATGCACTCATTGCATTAGTGCTAAAATAAGCTATATTAAGACATCTTTAAGACAACTTATTGTTCTTGGCTAGTGACAATCTTTGAAGTCAAGTCATATGTTGGATTTAGATATCACCATTTTGGTTTTTCATTTTCTTGAATGAGCCTATAGGAACACCCTCCTAATTCTAAGTTGATATCAAAGAGTAGAATAGAAAACCCACTCTTGTAGAGTTGATCTTCAACCCTCCATGATTTATGGATGAGCAGGTTTTACTTTCTTGATGAAAATCCTAGCCTCGAAAGTGAAACCTTGTTCTAGGAAGTGGAGTTGTGATTTTTGGGACCCAACACCACTTACAATATAAATTAAAATGATGTTTTAGTTTATTTTGGTTGTGTTGTGAGATGATGCGAGAGGAAACTAGTAATAGATTGGTGCTTATATTCAATTGGGAAATAGAGTCACTACCTTCATACAAAAACATACACCAAGTAAAATCAATGGTGATACCTTAATGAAGGTGTCACAAAAGACTATGTTCACCAAATGTATATGCAAACTAGGTTCTACACAAACATTGAAAATAACATATATTTGTAGAATATTAGACAATTCTACTTGGAAATTCATCAGCATACCCATATATTTCTTTATTTTTCCTAAAATGATACCTCACAAAAGCTTTATGAATATTTTGTAATATTTTGGCTAGCTAACTAATCAACACATCTAGAAATTTATATAACACATAGTGATACACTTAATTGAGGTTGATTCTACCTTTAATAATAAATTGTTCCAAGGTTACAACTATTATTACAAATTTTATTGATGAACCCAAATCATTACTATATCAAAATTATACACTTAGAGTTAAAATTTTGAAAACCTAAGGCTTCCTACAAATATCTCTTTTCTATTGTCTTTGTATATGCTCTATCTCACTTTTTCATTTCTTTTCCAAATGAATTCATTTTTGGTTCTTAATACCATTGAGAAAGTTGTAGAAACCAATATTTAATTTGAAAATGTTTCAATTGGTACCTTGTAGATGATTGGACCATACCAATTGGAGGTCATTTTTCCTTGAATCTTGCCTATATTCATAGCTCAAATGTGCCTAGATGTACTTGTAAAGCATGGAAAAATGTTCCTTTATCCTACAAATTCCTCTACATTAATAATTATTAGGCCTTGATTGCATAGAAAAGCCTTTGGTTATTGTGCACAATTAATCTTTGTAGACAAAATATCCTTGAGTAGGAGTGGGTAGGTGAAACAATGTGACATTAGGGATTTTGAGTCAAGATGAGAATTTTGTGATGTATTTTCGACACTAAATTGTGTTAGTGAGTTTAAGAAATGGAAAACTCTCGCATGCCATCTATTCCTTAGCTTATTTATTCTCTTCATCAATATTTTGATTAGTTACAAAATTTTGAAACCTTGCCTCAATGTTTCTTTCTTTTCCTTTTGCTTGTCACACTTTTGAGGAGTTCAAAAACTCATGAAGTTCTTAATATATTGAACCTGACCACTTTTTAGCCCATTATTTTAGTGCTTTGGAATTTTGGGGAACCTATGAACCTTGTTTGTTTTTCAATAATTTTATGAATTTGTGAAGTTAAACAACATCATGAACTTGGCACTTTCTTGTTGCACTTTCACACTTTTGCAAAACCATGCAAACATGTCACACTTTTTACTTTTCACAAACTTAAAAACCTTGTTAGATTTTTGGCAAGTTTGTGAAGCTATGAACTTGCCAAAATTATGAACTTAATCCTTCCTTGTAGGATCTTGTAAACTTGGTGAATTCAAGTAATTGTTAGAAGAAAACACTTGCAAGAAAATGGGTTGGGAATGGATGTGGAAGAATGAGGGGTATACGAATGTTAAAAATTACAAATGGAAGAGAAATTTGCTTGAACTATTTTGTAGAAAAATAGAGGAAAAGATGGGGGTAAATGGGAAGAAACTATACATGAGTATGGGAAGCAATATTTTTAGGCTAGTACTAGATGGGGTGAAGATAGTTTGAAATCCAAGTCAACTTCCATGTGGAAAGAAATGAGTGGGAAAGGCTAAGACAAGTCCTTGGGGGAAAATAATGTAGAAGTGGATGTAGGTTGAGGATGTTGGAATGAGGTTCACATTATTGGTAATGGAGCCTTCATTATTATAATTTTATAGTAAATATGGATCATTCATCATTAGGTCATAGATTTGGCAAAAGAGGTTATGTTGGTATCTTTTTTTCCCTAGAAAGCAACCTTCTTTTGTGAGGGTATTGTACTACGAATGTGTATAGTGAGAGGAGACTGTGAGAAAGTGAAGAGGATATTTTAGTAGATGTTTTTTGGTATTTATCCCTTCATTTTAATAGATGAAATAGAGGAAGTAATAACTATTTCTTCGTAGTTGTAGCCCATATTGGGTGAACCACATATTTGTGTCTCTTGTATATTGTTTTCTTGTTTTATGTTTGCATTCATTTTGACTATTTGTTGCTCTACAATCATATTCCTAACAAACATGCCCTAATGCAAAAGGGAATCCTAAAAGGAAGATTAGGGAAGTAGTTGTGGGAAAGTCTAGTGAAACTAGACATGGGATGTGGATGTGATACAAATATTAACATCCACATCGAAAGTCTACGAGGGTGAGGGGAATGAAAGAATATGGACTTGTGAGGATTTAAAGTGATGAAGAACTCAAGGTTAGGATGAGGAATGGGGATCAAAATATATCCTAGTAGGACAAAAAATTCCACAAAGGTGGAAATAGATGAATACAAAGAAAAAATACAAAAGTGGACATCAATAATACATAGGGGATAAATATCTATACCCACTTTGAATTCCTACAAAAGAATAAAATAGATGAAATTGAAGAGATATATGGACTCAAAATATTATGCAAAAATTTCACGTGAGACCAAACATGAGATGTGGATGTGAGATAAATGTCCAAGTCCACATAAAAATCCTACAACAAAACTTGAAAGTGATAGAATATAACCAAAACACTCCCAAACTCTATACTTTCTTAGATTTATGACCATTGACAAATGATATGCACATGGGAGTGATTATGGGGAACACCTAGTAAAATTTGACAAATGGATACCCATACAAGCATTTCTTAAATTAGTTATATATGATGGGAAAAATGTGACCTAAGTGCACAAAGGAGATAAGGACATGGATAAATTTTGTGAATTTTGAGGCTTATAAATCTAGGCTCTAATAGGGGAAACTATTGAGGATTGATCAAGATAGGTAATGGGGGAAGAGGAAGAGGGTGGAGATTTAGGTTGCATATGGGAAAATAAGGAAATATTATTAAGAGGAGATTTAGGTTGTGTTGCCCTTAATACATCTTTTAAGCTCCTACAAATCCATTGGCTGCGCAATTATGATACACTTCTTGCAAACCTTATTGAGGCCATGGTATGTGGAAGATTGCAAGTTGAGGGGCCTAGGAAGGGCCTATAAGAGGAGAAATCACTAAGTGTATAGACTTGAAGGCACCAAACTTAAATAAACCTGTGTACAAGCTTGAAGGTGCCAAACTTAAATAAACCTATGTATAGGCTTGAAGGTTCCAAAACTAAGAATTATTATTGAACTTCATGTCAAAAAACTTATGTGCAAGTCAAAACAAACTATTAGAAAACACATAGATATGCCATGAAACCTTGCAAGAGAAAATATCAACAAGAGAATAAATTTTACAAATAGGTCAAAAATGCTTGCAAAATACAATTTTCTACCCAATGGGCATATTGGCCCTCTGCTATTTTTTTTTAAATTTACACTTTAGTATAATAGGCCAAAAATTTGCAAAAAATGAAAATTTCCAAATTTAATGGAATGAAGGTGTTTCTTTATTTATCGGGCCTTCCAAACACAATGGTAGTGCATGTTTGGCTCTATGACACTATGTTGATAGGGCTATGTGCAGGAGTCACCTCAATGTGGGAAGGGACGTTCTCTCATGGCTCTAATACAATGTTGGAGAATGCCAAAATCAAGAGCATGAAGCAACTTCCACAAGTGAATAAAATATGCACAATCGTATGCCTATCAAATATAATATGAAGAGTGTGTAATCTAATGATCAAGCCTTACATATATAGGCAAGGATGAGGAGGTGAGAAGGTAGGAGTGAAACTTTGACCACCCCTCTATAGATGGGACACTTATGACCTCACTTGACAAGCGTGTGGGAAAGTGTCAATAGGTGTCTCAAGTCATAAGGACACATGTCTCAACCATATTAAGTGAGACAAAAGCAAAAGAAACCTAAGTAAACTTAAGCTAGGTGTGAATAGGTCAATCCTAGAAAGGTGATTAGCTAACTAAGGATGATAATGACTCCATTTACACTAACAATCACAAGGCACATAAAATTAAGTATTCAAAAAATAATAAAAAAGAAGTCCTATGTATTCCTCAATTCAATGATTGCATTTAATATGATGTAGATTGAAGGAAGACTAGATAAAAGTGATATTAAATGAAATCAAGGAAAACATTCCAATTCAAGAAAAGCCTATTGAAGACACTACTTGGGAGAAATTCCATATTTCAATAAAATTGAGAACAACACTATAAGAACCCACATATTAAGAATACTCCAAATTTATGGTCAAACATTAGTCAATTTCATTATTTAATAAGGCAAGATTTAGATATTATACCTAGGAGACAAGAAATACCAATTTAAATTTAGTACAATATTAGTATATCAACTTTCCTAATTAAATAAATAGAGATATAATAACCATAAACTCTACCCACAAATAAACCATACATATAAAAAATAATCCTTCATAACATTATACTTCCCCACTAAAAAATAATCCATTAGTACCACCACCACTTGACTAGTTCTCACCGCAAGAGGAAGAGTGACTAGGTGAGTGCTTCTAGCAAGTATGCAATTAATTTGTGTCTAACTCGCTCACATTATGCTTTGGTTGATTCTAAATTGGTGAAATTGACATCAAAAATAAATCCTTCTAGGTGAGCTTGTTTACATTTTTCACTTCTTTCTTCTTTCACTCTTATCTCTCTTTTCCTACATTACATTTATTCACTCTTATTTTTTGTACCCCCTAGAATATGATAGAATTAGACAACATTTAGGAGTAGGTACCCTTAAATAAACCTATCACTCCCTCATTAAATAGATACATTTTACTAGATCCTATGATGTGAACCTCAAACCTCTACAACTTTGAAGGTATTAATTTAGATTATTGGAGACAATAGGATTTTTAATTTATATCTTTCAACAACCTAGTCTTGTGTATATACAATATTCTCAACACATACCTAAGTCAATAAAGAGCACGCTGAGTGCTCACTTGGTTGGATATTCATCAATATGATTGTCCTATTGTAATCTATAGGGATATGGCCACCCAAATGGAAATGATGTAAGCCACTTAGATAGAAACTTGCATGAGGCTTGTGAGGCTCAAGAAAACCTTCACATTGCCAATCAAAATTTGAATGATTTATTGCACACCAAGTATCACAAAAAGTTATTAAAGAATGAATGAATGAGGCTATTTAATCCCCATAGAAAGATAACCCGCCTTAGTGTGATGAAATTCATAATATATAGATTGTGACCATTGTAGACCTTATAACTATCTTATTCCAATAGATTGGAATTCTCAAGGTTGGAGGTTTAAAAATACCTAATTAAGAAAAAATTAAAGAAATACCTAGACCATAAACTAATCCTTTCACTACTAGGGTTGAACAATACTATGTGGTAACATAGTTAAATCCGTATTCAAGCTTCTATTCTTGCAACAATAGAAATGATGATTTTGTACCTCCTTAGAAACAATAAGTGTATAACATGTAACCTACTTGAGTTCACACAAAAAATCAGAGGACTCTACTAGGACACTAGTTGATAAATATGCAACCATTGTGTCCAATCACACTTGAATACCAAACAAGCATTCACATTCAAAATCAACTTAGTTTGTATTTTCCTACTATGGGACTTATGTGTGTGGTAATTCAATGACTTCATAAAATAGTTTCTCAATAAATTACCTAGAATATATAAAAGAACCTCTTTAATTCAATATTTGTGATATTTTATTTTCATTTTCCCTCCTAAAATTTCCAAAATTCAAGAGGAAGGAGATCCAAACTCACACATAAATATTTATGACAAGTGTAAGGGAACTCCTACTAGATTCAAAGTTATAGCTCAAGAATGTTTTTAAAGACTCTAGAAATAATTGATCTTGATTAGTCTTATTGCTTCCTCATGGCCTTAATACATTCCTTTCCATAGCTTATAGGAAAACTTGTCACTACTTTTTACATAAATAAATATATAAGGCTATGAATCTAGGAATTCCTAAGTATGAAACATGATACAAATCAATTAGTGGTAAAATTAATTGCACATTGAATGAAATTCCTCTATTCATCAACTAGTGTACCTAAGATAGATCATAAATAACCTTTATGACCTCTTCTTAAATGCCACAACAAGGAATCAAGGGAAATAGTCCAAAAGTTACCATATAAGTCATACAATGAAGCTTTAGAAAGTGTGTTGAGGATAGACCAAACCACCATTGACAATGGGTAAATAATTTGTTGTGTGAATGTAATACTTGTGAATTCCTAAACTAATGATAATAGTGGAAACAATCCTTCCACTATTAATATTTTAAAAAATCATAGTGTCATAATAGATGGGGTTATAGACACATGCCCTATAAAGAGTAATAACAATAAGGGTTATAATAAGGGATATGTGGGAGAGATTAAATTTTCCAAAATAATCAAGTTTTTAATATTGTTGTCTATCCTTGAAACAACAACAATTATTATCGAAGATAATCAACAATAAGGAAACTATTTTTAATATGGCAACAAATATGACCGATGTTAACCCACAAAGCCCAACCAATTTAGGCCATTTCATTGAGTAAACAGACATATCATAGAGTCATGGTTTAATAGTATAATGGGTTCATCTCAAAACTCCTCAAGGGAAAATAACATTTATTTATCAATATGTTCCTCAATCCTCAAGAGATGACAACCAACAAAAATAAAAATTAGTACTCACCCAATACCTTCCAAAATGTAAACATGAGAATATTTAGGATCATTTCCTTATGATAGTAATAAAACTACTTCAAGATCACCAATGCATCTCATATTAATATCATAAACAACCAATCTATTCAAACTAAAAGTAGAAACTAAAATTCTAGGCTTAGTAGAGATATTTTATGATGAAGCCAAGTCTAACCCAAAACCAAACATGTAATAAGAGAGAATTTTCTTGGGAAGGCCATATCAATGAAAAATCATATTCCACTTCCCAGAGGTATTTTGCGATGAAGCCAAGTCTAACCCAAAACCAAACATGTAATAAGGGAAAATTTTCTTGGGAAGGCCATATCAATGAAAAATCATATTCCACCTCCCAGAGGTATTTTGTAATGAAGCCAAGTCCAACCCAAAACCAAACATGTAATAAGAGAAAAATTTCTTAGGAAGGTCATATCAATAAAAATCATATTCCACCTCCCATTGGGCCATGCGATCTCATTGAGGATCATAAACAAACATATACAAGGATCTCTCTCATTGATCTTCTCAATAATTTTCATCATATCATGCAGCTCTCTTGCAAGGGATTGGCTTGAAGTTCCTTGACCATATAATTCCACCACCAGAAGAGAAGATAAACTAATTGGATCCTGACATGAGTCCACCAACTATAAAACTTTATGATATTGGCTACTTCTTTGATTTAAAATAGATTACCATGAATGTTTTTAATTCACAAGAAAAAGAAATCTCACCTTCAACATTTAATAAACAACAAATAATTAAAAAAATCATCCTTCTTCATTAATTTAGTTATCACACTTAATGTGCTCTACATTAAAGAAGAGTAGATAAAAGTGGTATTAGATAAAATGAAGGAAAACCTACCACTTCAAGAAAATTCTTCTACCAAATTATTTGGGAACAAACCTAAATCCTAAAAAAATATAGCAAAACACTATAAAGACCCACATCTTAAGCATATTCAAAATGTTGATACTAAATTTAAATATGTAATTAAATTTTAAAAAATTGTCTTTCATTATTTTTAGTTTTGAGATTATAAATTTAAATTAAGATGATGGAAAGATAAGTTAAAAAACAAGATCAATCATTAACGATTAATACAAATATATTTAAATTAGAATCAAGTAAAAGAAATATTACTTTATGCATTAATCATTACTTTAAGAATAAACAAACTAAAATCAATCCACAACCAAAAACATACAAAATATATAATTTTGAAGAAAAAAAAATATATTAAAATAATATAAAAAGTCAAAATTCTTAGAATAGAAAAATAATAAATAATAATCACAAAATCATACCCAAAGCACGTAAACTAACCAAAATAAAAAATAAACATATATTGAAAACCCCCGGCGGCTGCCTCAATATAATCCCACGGAAAATGACATTTCTCCTCGCTGTTTCGAGAAAGTTGACTAAACGCCTATTTAATTTTTTAATTAATCAAGCACGAGGAGAGTGGGCGCTTCACGTGTAGAATTTAGGGTCAATCTCTATAAGTTAATATTTTTAATGACAATATAAATATTCTAAATTATTTAATTTTATTATTCGTTTTTCATTAATGTTTATATATATGTATATATCACAATTATATATGTAAACATTTAAATTTGATCATTTATATTTTCGTTTAGCATTATTAAGTAAAATTAATTATTTAATTAATGAAATCGATCATAAATTCTAATTATTTATTTGTTTAGTATTTCTTTTATAATCTAATCTTAATTAAATAAATCTGGTCTTTGTTTGAATAAGTTTATCATTCATATCTTAATATTCCATTAATTAAATAAAAAATAAATAAAGATTATTTTCTTAATTATCAAATCTCCTTTGAAATTGTTAGTTGGCTATAAAATAATCATTTAAACTACTAAATTATTTGGACAATCCAAACTATAATTAATCAATATAGTCTTTCTCAAAATTGCACATGACTCAAAAAATAATTTTTTCGATCTCCAAGAAAGTTTTTTTTGCATTTCCAAAAGAAAGCTTTTAAAATCCCTACCCTCCATTTTCTCAAAGAAAATCTTACCCCTATAGAAGACTAAAAAACAATGACATTTTGGATTTCCAAAATAACTACATTTTGCATTTTCAAAAAAATACTTATTGATCCTCACCCTCCATTTTTTCCAAGTAACCCTTGGCCTTTCAAATTCCTTGGATCATGGACCTCATGAGCACCAACCACAAAGTACTACTTGGAGACTTCTTATGCATTCAATCTTTTCAATCAACCTCCTCCATTAATCTCCCAAATCAATCTCAATCTTTGATCCTCTATTCTTCAAGCTTATAAATAGCTCATCATATGAACTATTTTCAATTTTCAATACAAAGTTATGTTGTTGTTTTGAGTGCCTTACATCCAATCTTTCATACACCAATCCATCTTGAACGCACTCACCTTTGGTGCAACAAGGGACTTGTGGGTGAGAGACTTGTTCTTGTCTTTCATTACAACACAAAACCCACATTATTCAAACCAAAAAAGAAAAAGAAAAAAACTCAAACACTTTATATTCCAAATCGCATGCTACATTCATTTGTTCATACATTTAACAACTACATTAACAGTATGGAGATCTACCTCACAAGCTTTGAAGAAACTTTGATGAAGATTTTGATGAGGACCAAATACCAACTTCCTCCAAGAATCCTTTTCAAGCCAAGCTCCTCCATTTCTCTCCCTTTTCACAAGACACTCCCCTCCATTCACCAAAAATGTAAAATTAAAAAAGAATTCCTTTTATTGAATTGAAACTTAAAGAGGGTATAAATAATGGAGTCATGTCATCTCCTCTCTCCCAATGAGAGGATGACACATAGATTCTCTCCTTTCTTTTCATTCAATTCCAAGGAGATGTGATCTTCATTAATGCACTGACATGGGTGAGAGAGGAGCATTCATGAATGCTCCATCTCTTGACTTCTTTGAATTCTTATTCATAAATGTGAGGATTAGGAAGTCTTCAAAAATGACTTGGAAAGTGGGCAAGATTAGATCAAGCTTCTTTCTTGAGTTGCAAGTTAAAAAAATTCGTCACTTTAATTTTATGGATTTGAATAGAAGTTAAAACAAGTCAAAAATTCAAAAATTTAGCTTTTAAAGCTCCCCAACCCCTATAGGTTAGACTTAGGAAGACTTTGACACATGGTAAGTGGTGACAAGACTCATTTAAGGCTCCTTAAATGTACTTGAAGGACCAATTTTGAAATTGACACTTCAAATGAAAACTCACCCTTTCACACCACTCTAGAACACTTAGGAGATTTGAGAAAATAAATAAATAAATAAACATCACAACACCACATAATAACATATGAAGACATTAGTCTTTCCATATAGACTAATATCGACTTTATGGGTTTCACACAATTGGATTTACTAATGGCTCGTGCACACGTCATTTTAATACCATATTTCATCTTCGAACTAATTAGAGTATCACATCATCAAAAATGATAATCAAAACAATACTCATAAATACAATTAAACATTAAATTCATCCATGATCACTATTCATACTCATAATTAAACATTAAATCTATACATGATATTCATAATTTATCTCACCCTATAATTAATCATCAATTTGAATATTTTTATTTAAATGACGTCTAATCATATGATTGCCTGACCATCTATCATATGCCATTATAATAAATAATTAAAAATACTACAAAAATCTAATCATCATCCATGTAAAAAATATTGTTATAATAATATCCACAACAGAAAGTCTAGCAATAATAAATCAAAATATTGCAAAATTCTAGGCACATAAAAGACGGGCCTCACATTATCATCATTTTAACTCTATCTATAGGTTTTTTTTAAAAAAAATTAGTGAACTTTTATCATATTATTTGGTAGTTGTATTTTTTTAGCTTTTTTGTTCTATTTTGATGTATGCATTTATGAATTAGTGTATCTTCTTTAGGAATTAGTATACTTAATGTAATTTATTAGGAAACATAGAACCCTTCTTTTAGTATCTATACTTTGAGATTGTCATTTTAGTTTCTCTATCAACATATGTTGGTATGTGAAGTCAATTTTTTAATCCAAAATTGATTAAATAATTGGGACTTACTATTTTTGGTCATGCAACATGTGTACATCATGTAATTGATCAAGTCACATTTTCTATTTTTGAAAAGTTTTCTTCAAAGAGGATTCAATAATTTGGATGTCTTATAGAAGTAAATGCATATGAAAATGGATGCAACCATAAATTCAATGATCTCAATAATAAATAACAATAATGAACATGCCAAACACTAAAGGAAATATAACTATTAATATAAAAAAATCACAAAAAAGAGTAATTATTAACATTCAAATGTAGAGAACACAATCATTAAGATACTAACATACAAATTAATAGAAGGTACTTAGATAAATAATTTACAAACTATTATTGTTGATACGCCTCAGGTTGGTCCTGAAGGGCTAGGCGGTGGGGTTGGCAATCTATAGCCTCCCACCCTGCATTGGAAAATAGAATGGTGGGGTGAGAGGGAGAGCTCCCTCCCTGGGAAACTCAACAACATCTAACACTTACTACGATAAAGCAGTATCGGTTAATGACGATGGCTATCTCTCTCTAGGGGGTAGGTGTATTCATGTTGGTAGGCGGTTTGTAGGATCCGTGAACTACATTTGAGTTCTCTGATTCTGTTAGATAGGCCAGCCCCGAAACTATTGCCAACCCCACCGCCCAGCCCTTCAGGACCTAAGGCCAAACAATTCGTTTAGTGAAATCTTCACATAGATAGACATATTTATAGGGAGTTGGTATCATTGTTAGAAATACTATTGAATTTTCAATAAAAATCAACAGTTGCAGTTCAAATGGTTGAGTACAATTGACAAGGGTGATGGTATGTTCCTTAATTACACCATCCACCAATATTCAAACCCTTGGAGGTATGATATAAGGGATGATGCCAGACTCATGCATCAAGTGATCTTGATAGAATGGATACCCCTCAATCCTTAGTTCTTAGCCAAAAAGATATCAGCTTGAACTTCTAGTCTTCTATCAAATAACTGAACGAACTCGTACATGATTATATAAAAAATTGAAAAAAACATTAGACCTGATTCACATTGAAATGTTAAGGTGCAAATTCATGCCAAACTTTGCTTGCATAAACTTCTAGCTCTGGAGAACTAACCTATTGAACAAGTACCCAATGACATACCTTTTGCATTTAAAATATAACAACCTAAAACATATTTGACAGTGATCATTTCCAAACACTTTAAGACAATCTTTAAGACTATGATTGCACCATATATATCACAGAATTCCACTGAACAGTACAGTAGCCATTAGCAAGACTCAAAGGCATGGCCCCACTGCTGACTCTCACTCTTTAATATTTTGTTGTACTGTCACATCATTCATGATCATCGGCAGGTATGTGCTTCTTCATGTTACATTAGGGGAGAGGGCCCAGTAGTCGTGCACCCTAACTTTGCGCTTCTAATTATCCTACGTCGAAATTTCAAATCACTCCCAATTTTTTACAGCAACTTACTTGGCAAGTTCTCTACTTATAACTAAGGTTTCAGGGCCACATCATCAAATATGATGCCACATCAGCATGTGTTTTTGTCAAGGTGTCCAAAAAGGCCCAAAAAAATAGTGAGACCAATTCTCGTGCATTACATCATGAGTAGTTGAGCGCTGATGTGGTATCACATGATTGGTTGTTTTTTAGATCAAAAGCATACATTTTGTTTAATTATGGGTAGTCAAATCACAACTATTGGACATTATATAAACGACTACTGGGTATTATATTTACGATTGAGTGCACGACTATTGGACCCCGCACGACTATTGGGCCCTCTCCCCTAATTACCTGCATTGATCAATCACTCGACATCCCTGTCAATCTTTTTTGACTGGCCTCTCAGTTTGTACTAAAATTTTAACCTCTGTTAAGAGCTAAAAGTTGGTCATATATCAATTGCCTGACTTTTTAAAATTCAAATTGTGTTTTTTAAAAGTTAGTCATTGTGTATTTTTCTAGAAGTTAAATCATATTAATTGTTTGTCGTTTTCAAAATCAATTATTGTGTGTTTTTCTAGAAGTTAAATCATATTAATTGTTTGCCATTTTCAAAGTCAGTCATTGTGTGTTCTTCTAGAAGTCAAATCATATTAATTGTTTGTCATTTTCAAAGTCAGTCATTGTGTGTTCTTCTAGAAGTTAAATCATATTAATTGTTTGTCGTTTTCAAAGTCAGTCATATATTAATTGTGTCATTTTAAAAATTAGTCTTATATCAATTTTGTTGTTTTAAAAATTGGTCATATATTAATTGTATGTTGTTTAGTCATATTGTTTGAAAAATCCATCTTATATCAATTGTGTGTCATTTCAAAACTTTACCATATATCAATTATGTGTTGTTTTAAAAGTCAGTCATACCAATGGTATATAGTTTCATATGTTATATTTTGTCTCTTGCTAATGAGAGATTTGTCTACTAATATTCAGTTTGGGGTGAAAGTTTAAAGTCGTGTCCCACTTTAGACAACTTATCAACACAGATGAATTGAAACATTTCCAATTGAAAGTCAATTTCAATTAAACATATATATTCATTCTAATTGAATTAAATCTGGGCCACAACTTTTCCAAATGAATAGCGAATCCAACTAAAATATATGTTTAACTGAAATTGATTTTCAATTGGAAATGTTTCAATTCATCTGTATTGATATAAGTTGCCTAAAGTGGGACACGACTTTAAACTTTCACCTCAAACTGAATATTAATAGACAAATATCACCACTCCTACTCACATTAAATAAACTAAAAAATCTATATTTTACTAGTATACATCATTTCAAAATTCTAAACATGAGTCACTTTCTCTTGATTAAATTAAAAAATTAGATTAGTGTTGGTTGTTTCCTTTACAAAAATGAAATACAATCGTGAACTTCAACCATTTCTTTAAATAATTTCTTATGCTATAATAAATATTTAATGTGGTAAATTACTTTATATAACTTATTTTAAATAAAATCATATACATAATTTAACAAATTTACTATTATTTTTTAAAATCTTATATGTTAATAAGCATGCTTTTATTAGCCCCTATCTACGTAAGGGTACTAAACTATTCACCTCTACTAATATATTACACTTTTAGCAAGGAAAAAATTAATCTATTAACTAATGTTATTGTTTTTCTCTTTTTTTCAAAATAGTTGTATTCTAATTTTTCATAAAATTTTGGTGGATGGATTTATAATTTTCAATTAACAAAAATAGAAGAAAAATGACATCTGAATCATCAATAGTATGTTATTACACAACACTTCCATCTCAAGTAATTACTATATGTGAATAGTCAGTTCATATTTACTTTCAACTTGTGCCAAAATGAGAGCTTTCTAATAGAGTATGGACATCCATCACAACATAAAAGATAGGGAAAGTTCATTGGATGTTTTGGTTGCCATTGAATTGCTTGACATGACTCTCCATCCATCTTTGTTCAATTTCCTTATAATTAGCACAAATGAGATATTGGTTTATATAGATTTGGCGAGGAAGAGGGTTGAACTTGATCCTAGAAGATGGAGGGGAATATGTTAAAGTAACCATCATGATGAGCTTTAACAATTTTCTAATTTGACAAATTCAATATTGAGGACTTTCGATCTTTAATTTTCTTGTGTAGGTTTGAAGGTTTGAATTTTCTCCCTCAAATAGAGAAAATCGATAAATTATCTGTCCAATTCCTTTTCTTTGATTTTTTATGGGGTAAAATTTAGTCTTTTTGAATTGTGCATGAAAAATGTAGATTGATGGTGTGTCTAAGATTTCAAATATTAAAATAATTTAAAAACTTGCTACACAAGAGATTTTCTTTCAATGTTTGGCATTTTTTCTCTTCTCTTTCTTTATAATTATTCTCTTATTGTAGTTTCCTTTCTTCATGCGAGTAAGTATTTTTCAAATTATAACAACTTAAATGTATTCTATTTTAACCATAAATTTTCTTTGTGAGGGGGTCTTTGCAAAGCACTTGAAAGTCACAAAATCATTGGTAAATGATTGTGAATGTGACAGGAAATGTTGGAAAGTGGCAAGCTCATCCTCTATAGCTATTCATGCCTTTGACCCGTAAGAAACATGATATTGCCTATGATTTGCAGATGTTCTTGTCAAAACTAAGTCTATACTTAAGCTCAACATTAGCTTTAAATTTTGATTTGATAGCCATAATTTGATTTATTTTCAAAATTATAGCAAATGTATCATTGTACTTCAAAATTCATGCCTTACTCATTTGTTATTTTGCAATTTAATGCTTCTATGCAGAAACTTAAATTTGATCTTGAAGTACTTACTTTTAAAAAAATTGCAAAGTTATTGCCACACTTTAAACTATATTATGTTGTTTATACGATATTTTTACGCTCAAACTACTCTTATGTAGATTTTGATGATGTTGGAAGTGATATTAGGGTTTCATATGAGGGTTTCTTGCCCAGGGTTTTGAAAAGTGGTTTGGGGTTATTGTATTTTCCCATGTCCAATAGTTGTTTGCGAACTAGCAAAAGTAGTCCCAGATGTGAAAAGGGTATCATTGTCAAAGATAAAGTCATTGAGAAGATTGTAAGTAGGATTTGCGTGGAACTCATACCTCTTTATTATGCATGGTTTTTATTTTTTCCATTATAAATGTAACTATAGCATCCAAGTTGTAGAAATTCAACTTTCATTCATAATTATTTTCCATTGGATATGCATGGGTTAGTTTTTTAGTCTTTAAGGAGGATGAAATGAGAGAATAGCATACCGAGATTTGGTTGGGATCTAAGTGTGTTAAGGAACTCAAAGTGTTGTGGGTGGGTAAAACTTATACCTCTCTTCTAGTTGAGAATGGAGAATACTATTAAGAGAAGCCACCAACTCCTCTACTAGATGACTAAGTGGTTTAAGTTGTTTAGTCCTTAGTTGATTATATTGGTTAGATTTCACAGTATGATTGGATTATTTTCTAATGGGTCTAAAACACTAATTAGCTAGATTATGTGTTATTATTGTGTGCTAGGTGACATGATTTCAAAAAAACCTAGATAATATACTTTAGATAAGAGATCAAGGTCAACATTATACTTTTTGAACACTAAGTCTATGCATGTGGTTGAAACAAACATCTATCTCTAATTCCATTGTATTTTAATTTCTAGTGTCTTTTTATTAAATGAAACTTTCATCTATAAACAATTAATTATATGTCTTATTTGTATTTTATCTTCTTTTTATTTTGAGTTTGTGTTCTCTTGATTGCATGATTATTCCATTATCATTATTTTTTATCTTCTAACTTGTTCTCTACAGTTGATTGCTTAGCCTTTTTCTACAACATATTAGAGGTTGAGTTTTAAGGCCAGGTTACTAGTTCAGTGATTATGTATCCATATAATATTTGTGTTTAGGATTTATATATATTGAAGGATTATTGCATGGGTAAGTGCATGGAAATGGGGCACAAAAATAGTCAAAAGTGGCCACCTTTTTTAAAAAAATCAACTAAACTTGAACGTGGATGATTAATTGGAGATCCATGTACTCAAATTTTCAAGATATGACAAGAAAAAAATATTGTAATACTTTGAATCTAGTTTCTAATATATAATTCTTTTTAAATGGTTAATATTAAGAGGGTAAAATGTTGTGTGCACACAAAACTGTTCCTTTTTTTCATATAAAATATAACATCATGTTCAGTGTGCATGCTCTTATGTTTTTTTGTTGCATTCAATAATTTTTGAAAATTCTTGGTAGAAATATTGTTAAGTACTAGCATATCTATCCTATTATATAGTCTATATAGAAAACGTCGAGAGATATCGATTGTAGGAATCCAAAATGAGAGTAATATTTATATTTGTGTTTTTGTTATAATATTTTCTTTAGTTGCATCATATACAATAAGATTGTCATCATCATTCATTGTATTGTCATTGGATTATATTATCATATACAATAAGAGTGTCATCATCATTCACTGTATTATGTGAAAAGATTTACATAAATTGGGTTTTTAATCTTTCCAAATCACAAATGGTAGGAAATAGACCAAATTGTGCAAGTTCATAGCTTAATCTACGGCTTGGGAGAACATATCTACATCATTCATCTTGAAGGGGTTCGCTCGAAGGAGGAGTTTGAGCGAACCCCTTTTTGGGTTCATGCAAACCCCCCCTTCGAGCGAACCCCTTAAAACCCAATTTTTTTTTCTTTGGAGTGTTTTTGTAATTTTCCTTCCTCAACAGAATTGTAAACCAGTATTGTGGGTTTACCCCTCTATCTCTTTCTATCTATATCCTTCTCTACATATATCTCCCTATCTATCTATCTCCCTATCTCTTTATCTCTTTTCCTACCCCTCTCACCCTCTATTTATCTCTCCCTCTCCCTCTCCCTCCCCCCCTCTTCTTCTCTCTCCCTCTCTACATATATCTCCCCCTTCCCCATCTTCTCTCTCTCTCCCTCCTCTACCTATCTCTCTCCTTTTCTCTCCATCACTCTCTCTATTTCTTCCATCTCTCCCTCTCTTGCTCCCTCCCTATTCCCATAGCTATCTTTATATCTCAACCTCTCTCCCTTTATATTCCCATATATCTCTATATTTATGTCTTTCTCTTCTCATTTATCTCTCTCTCTCTCTCTCTCTCCCTATCCCTATTTCTATCTCCCTCTCCATCTCTATTTGTATTTCTCTACTTCTCTCTATTTTTCTCTCTTTATCTCTCTCTCTCCCCCTCTCTCTATATCTCCTTATATCTCTGTCTTTATATCACTCTATCTCACCATATCTCTCTCTCTCTCTCTCTCCTCTTCCTCCTTATCTCTTTATCTTTTCTTCTCTATCTATCACTCTCTATCTCTCCTCCTCTATCTCCCTATCTCTCTCTATTTTTATTTCTCCCTCAAGTTGTCTCTCGTTCTGTATTCATCTCCAACTCTATCTATTTTTCTCACTCTTCCTCTCTCGTTCTATATTCATCTCTACCTCTATATTCCTCTCTCCCCCTCCATCTCTAGAAATGTCTCCCTCTCTCTATCAAGTATTCACCCCATCTCTTCCTCCATATCTTCTACTCTATATCTTTATCTATTTTTCATTGCTTGATAATTATGCAACTTAATTGTGTAGATTTGGGTTTATGGTTAGTTACTTGGTTGTTTCTTGTCCATAAAGAGGTGAATAGTTTGGCTATTCAATTATGGTGCAAGATTTTATGGAATGAAATTAGCAAATTACGTTGCTAGAAACTAATCTATCTGTTATCCTATTTTACACCATTGTATTTAAATTTTGCAAGGAAATCCTGAGGATCTATAGTACATAACCTATTCAAAAGGAGCGAAAAAGGAAACCATTCAAGAGGATATCAATTAACACTTTTGTCTTTTGGTAAAGATAACTTTATTCTCTTATGCTTCTCCTTATCCTTAATCACTCCAACACATCCTCCGTTACGACTTCTAATAACCATAATGATACTACTAACGTGATAAAACCCTTGATCAAAATATTTGGGCACCAAATGATATACTAATACCCTTATTTCCCAATAAAAATAAATTCCACATCATCTTTAGAAACACCTCTTAATATTTTCCAAGAATAAGTGTGCATTACATCTTGAATATCCTCTTGCATTATTATCTTGCACAAAGTGTATACCAAAAAATAACAAAGGAAGCTCACTATTGAATGTTTTTAAAATTCTTACTGATCGTCAGAAGTGATGACTTGTGTTCCTCAAAAAATCTATACAATTTTATTTTGCCATATCACTTCAAAATTTATATATTGAATGCTATTGGGGAGGAAGGTGTATGAGCTCTGCTAGGGTTTTGTGTTTTTTGCGGTCACCCTTGGCCCCTCTTGTGTCATATTGTGCATCTTGCGCAGGAAGCCCCTCTTTTCTTATGTGTATGGCCACATTTATTGTGGTTTTCTTGTTTTAATATGCCTTCAACCGACTCTAACCCAACAGTTCTTGTTGGTGTTAGCGGTTTGACGATGTTGATCAATGGCTCCTCCTTCGAACAAACGTCCCCAAAAATTTGTTCTGAAATTCTTTCACGAGGTAAGTGCTTTGATTCACCAGCTGATGTGGTTTTTCCTTTACCAAATTTTGATACTGCCTATCAATGGCTTGAGCAATACACCCTTGTTGGGTATTTTGTTGGGAGAACTCCCCCTGAAAGTGTGCTTAAAGAATGGGTTAACAAGGCTTGGGTCCCTCATGGGGTCCACCTTGATATAGTCCAAAATTTAACCAAGGGTTTCTTTTTGTGCCGCTTTGCAGAGGTCAATCATGTGCAGACTATCTTAGCCCATGGGCCCTAGTATGTCTGGTCTTTTTTCTTAGTTTTCCAAGTGTGGACCTGTGATTTTGCTATCTCGGACAACACCAAGTTGCAGGTCTCGGTCTAGATTGAATTCCTTGGTCTACCCTTGCCTTGTGTGCCTTTTCTGAACAATATAGATTCCTCACTAGGGAGGGTTATTTGCATTGAGCCAGATAGGTTCTTTCAAGCCCAACCCCAGAAGAGGGTTTGTATGGAAGTGGACCTTTCCAAATATTTGAAAGACTCCATTGATATCCAAATTGGAGCTCTTCGCCACACCCAGAAGGTCACATATTTTAATCTACCCAACACATGCTATAAGTGTCAGTCAGCGGACTACAAGATTAAGGATTGCCCTTTAGCAGTGCCTTGTACACCTTCTCCACCAAGAGAAGCTGAAAAGCCTCGTTTGGCGGCTGCATCTGCTACCAAACCTGATGCAAAATGGACTACAGTTACGAATCAAAAAAATAAGTCCACTAGTTCTGGGTCGGGTCCCATGACCTCTGAACCAATGAAAGATGTTTCAAACCCTTATGTGAAGGGGAAAGAAGCTCCAGTTGGAGTTGATTATGTTTCGCAACAGCCTAGGCCAAAGGCTACGCCTCGACCGACTGCTGTCATGTTAACATAGCCGAATGTTTCTTCTCCTATGACGGGAGCTCAAAGGCGATCTCACAACCCTTCCCCTTCTTGGACTATGTTCATCAAAAGCGGAGGATGTCCTCTCCGTCCATCCAGATTGGATTAGTTCTGCCAGAATTTTTGTAGAATCGTTTCTCTTCCCTGAATGAAGAGGAATCGGGTTTTGAAAACATGGAGGAGTTTCACTCCTGAAGTTCCTATCATGGAATGTTTGAGGTCTGACAAACCTTTCTAGAAAGTATTCTATCAGGGATGCCTTGTGTAAGTACTTTGGTATTGAAGTGCTTTGTCTCCAAGAAGTTAAAATTTCTAGTTTTTTGCTTGTTGTGGCTTGTCGCTCTATTTGGCCAACCAGTAAAATGTTTTGTACTACTCATGATGTTGGGCGTGGCAGAGCTGTCACCCTTTTGGCCCCATGGTGACACTCTTCTGTGGTCGACCACGGGTCTGATCCCACTCATCGGTTCGTCTGGATCCTTCTCAACATTGATAATCATTCATTTGGGATTATTAATGTCTATGCTTCTAATGATGTTGTGGAACACTCTTTGCTCTGGCGTTGGATTGTTGATTCTTTACTAGTTGCTACCTGGTTACTATGTGGGGACTTCAATATGGTAGAAATGGCGTCTGACAAAGATGGCACTTTGTCATTCAGATGGATAGCTAGAGAAAGAGAGGCATGGTTTTACATGCGCAATAAATTGGGGCTTTTTTATCCCAATATTGGTCACTGCCATTCTCATTCTCTCTGGCACACTTGGTGTAATTACAGAGCCAGTTCTAACATAATATTTAAGCACTTTGATCGTGCCATGATCTCAGCGCAATATTTTTTCTCTTTTGACAACTCCTCTCTCTCGGTTACGTCGTTAGTGGATGTGACCTTGTCAGACCACTTCCCATTTCTTTTTGCATTGAATGGGAGACTCGACAGCCTTGTACGTGTAAAACTCAAATTTTTTTAAACACGTCTTTACTTTGCCACAAGCCTACCTTGGTCCACATTCACAGAGTCTAGAATTTGGAGTGTAGGCTAGCTCATCATACAAGCTGGATTAATTGGTGGAATGAGGCTATCATCTGCACGGCTAGATTTTTGCGCATTTATGGGCGCCAGCTGGCTACTTTTCGCTGGCAGTCTTATGGGGCTACCACCGCTGACCTTCATGCTGCCACTGAGGCTTTGGCGGCTAGCCCCTTTTCTCCATAATTGCAAGTTAGGGTGGCAGAATTAAGGCACAAGAAACAAATTGCTGACAGCTATGTTGCTAGAGGTGCGCAAATCAAAGCTTGGTTACATTGGCTAAAAGTTGGTGATCATGCCTCCAAAGAGTTTTTTTTTGGCTCTGCGTGCCAGGCACTCATCTCCGAGCATTAAAAGAATCAAAGATGGCATTCAGGTGCTTTCTGAGTTGCTTGATATTCTTCAGGCCTTTGTGCGTCATTATGAACAAGTCTTCACTGCGCAAGAACTCACGCCTGTGCGACAACAAGCCCTTCAGGATTGTCCTGTTGTTGTGCCAAATAAGCTTTCTTCAGCTCAAAATTTTTTTGTGATCAATTGTTATCAATTGATGATCTCAAAGAGGCTGTCTATTCCATGGCTGATGACAAAGCCCTGGGAATTAATGGGTTCCCTTATGAATTCTATAAAGCCATGTGGGACTATATTGGGCACGATCTGCATCAAGTTTACTTAGAAGTTTTCATTCCAATTCTCTAGGTAATTTAATTAATAAAGGTAACATAAAATTCATACCTAAGTTGGGTGACCCAGAAGACATTTGCAACTAGAGACCTATCACGCTTCTTAATGTCTCCTCCAAGATTATCGCCAAGGCTTTGGCTCTTAAAATCCACCATCTTCTACCTTAGATTGTGCGCCCAGAACAAATTGGGTTTATCAAATCCAAATTTATTTTGGATAATATTATTGTTGTTTGGGAAGGCATGGAATGGGCTAGACGTTCAAACCTGATAGTCGTGTTCATTAAAATTGACTTTTCCAAGGCATATGACCGCATTGAATGGCCGTTTATTCTTGTTATGTTGCAAGCTTTGGGTTTTGGGCCCAATTTCATTCAATCTATTCAAATGCTCTTTACGGATGCCTCAGCCTGTATCACCATCAATGGCCATGAATCCTCTTCCTTTGGACTCTTTCGTTCCATTCGGCAAGGGTGCTCATTGGCCCCCTCTTTGTATGTACTTGTAGCTGAGGGTTTTGGCTACCTCTTAGCCAACGCTGTTTCCCAGCAGCGGGTCAAGGGAATTTCTCTGCCCAATTCTCAGGCTCAACTTGTTAATGGCCATTTTGCTGATAACTCATTCTTCACCCTTCTGGAGGAAGAAGACTCCATTGCGGTAGCTCTTGAGTGTCTTAATTTCTTTTGTCTTGCTTCCAGCTCTGCCATCCAGTGGCATAAAACTTTGTGTTACCGACAGTCTATCTTGCCCTCTCCGCCTTGGTTACAATAGTATGGATGGAAGTGGATTGGGCCTAGAGAAATTTTTTTATTTCTAGGCATTCCCTTTGCTTGTCAGGCGTCCCTGGCTGAGCTTTGGCAAGCCATACTCTCCAGAGTTGAGCAGAAGCTTGCTTATTGGGTTACTAAGCCCCTTTCTTTGACAGGGAAATTCCAGGTGTGTTCCACAAATTTAGCGGCCACCCATGTTTATTATTCTTCTTGTTGGGACCCTTTCAAAGCTGCCTATGGCAAGCTTGAGAAATTGCTTAGAGACTTTCTCTGGGCCTCCTCTGAGTCTCACAAAGGGTTTCACCATGTGGCTTGGGAATTCTACTGTCTTCCCAGAGATTCAGGAGGTCTCGAGTTGTTTTCTATTCAACAGCAAGGGATTGCTCTATATGTTAAATGAATTATTCGTGCCCTTACTGGGGACGAGGCCTGAAAAATTCTTCTTATGCATGGCATTCAATCTGGCTTCCTTGTCCATAGACCTACCTGGAAGGAGATTGGCTTTCAAACCCTTCTAGTCATGGAGGTTCAACCAGTCCAAATTGTTGGGACATTTGTTGCCAAAAGTATCTAGTGAGGCTAGGAGGCTATCAAACCCTGGCTCTGTTGGGCTGGCTTTGGTTTTCAAGATCGGATTTCTCTCAACCAGCACAATATTTGGTGGTCGTCTCTTTTTGCTTGCAATGGTTAGCCATTGGCTAAGTCGCCTGGGCTTAAGGTGCTCAGATTTCACAAAAAAGGTATCCAAACCCTACAACAGATATTTCATAGATCCACCATGCATATTATGTCGTGGGAATTTTTTCGTACCCAATACGTGCTACTTATGATGGTCTGGTGAATGCTATTCCTGCTGAAATGCTTCATAAGGTTGGAATTCATAGGACCAAACCTTGGTGGAAAGACTGGAAGTGGTATCCAGACACCCCTTTCAGGAACTACAAGCCTCGACTTGGTTACAGGTGGCTCTCACCACATTTTCCTATGATTTAGAGTTTGAACCAGAGGTGGCTTGTTCAATCTCCCACTCATATCTGGCATAAAAGATTTGTTGCCACTTAATCTGCAAGTGTTAAGCCGAAACTTATCCACTTTGTCTGGTGTATTCTATTCCAAGGATTCTCTTTGGGTTTTCGGCTAGTTCGCCTAGGGGTTCGGGACTCTCGTTGCCCTTTTTGTGGGCAAACTAAGGCTTCATAACCAAGACGTGCTACTTATGATGGTCTGGTGAATGCTATTCCTGCTAAAATGCTTCATAAGGTTGGAATTCATAGGACCAAACCTTGGTGGAAAGACTGGAAGTGGTATCCAGACACCCCTTTCAGGAACTACAAGCCTCGACTTGGTTACAGGTGGCTCTCACCACATTTTCCTATGATTTAGAGTTTGAACCAGAGGTGGCTTGTTCAATCTCCCACTCATATCTGGCATAAAAGATTTGTTGCCACTTAATCTGCAAGTGTTAAGCCGAAACTTATCCACTTTGTCTGGTGTATTCTATTCCAAGGATTCTCTTTGGGTTTTCGGCTAGTTCGCCTAGGGGTTCGGGACTCTCGTTGCCCTTTTTGTGGGCAAACTAAGAATTTTAAGCATCTTTTTTTGTTTTGTCCCAGAGCCCAATAACTTTGGACTTGGATTCATGACTTTTTTGACCCTTTAGGCCAGAGCCTTTCTCCTGACATATAGTGTTGCTAGGAGATTCTCCCAGATTTCCTGCAAAATTCATCCAACTTTGGCACACTTTCAGGGTGTAAATTCTCTTCAATATTTGGAAAGACAGAAATGCTTGCATTTTTTCACATACTCAAATGGATATTCATGTATCTTTATATGCTAAAGCTATGATTTGCTCTAATGTACTTTTACAGGTTCAGGTGCAAGCTAACAAAGTTGCACTTGAGGTTGCTCACCTTCAGGTTCTCCTGGATCACTGGGGTAATGCTCCTTGTACTGTTGTTCGGGTCCCCACTTTGCCCACCTCTTCTCACGATTGGTCGCCCTCTAGGGGCCGACAACGGAGTGGCTCTACGCGTCCCCATTCCCAGCCTCCGCCTCGGCGAGATTCTCGCACTCCTCGGCAAAACCGCTCTCCTCCATCGCGGGCTAGCCAGAGGTGGCCTTTTGGTGGTGCTTCGAGGAGCGGCGGTGGTGGTTCCAAGTGGCCCTTTGATGACTCTCCTGCTTTTGACTCTGGTTGGCCAGCCACTGGTAAAAAATTTCCGTGTCTGGCACTTGCAATCTCGCCCCGACGCGAGGAAGAAGATAAAGAGAAAAAAGATGCTGATAATGGTTGGGGTCCTCCTCCTGACGTCACTCCAGACCCTGCTGATGTATGGGGGAAAATTTTGGATGATAGAGACCCTCTTGGCTCTGCTAGCACTGCTCTAGCCGCTTAATGGTCTTTTTATTTACTTTGTAATTTTGGACTTCTGGGCTTCACCCATGTGATTTGTTGTTTTTTCTGGGCATTACCCATTTGACTCTCGGTGTGTGCCTTTTTACCACCTACCCTTTTTTTGTGAATATGTATCTTTATATTTGAATTAATATAAATAGCTGCCTATTTATCAAAAAAAAAATCTACACAGACCACTTGTGTAGGGATGGCGTGCTTCTAATGAAATCCACACAAACAACTCACGTTGTCTAGCCTAAGTAATGTAGGAGGCCACTCTTCTTTTCTTTCATAACTCCATGCCTAAAATGTCACGCAGTCACTCATGGACGTAGAAGAAGCCCTCATTAATTCGCTTGCTCTGGGAGGTAGTGGATGATCGTAATCAACACATTAAGTGTGTTATAGATCCTTCACCCATTTAGCAAGGATCGTGCCTTTGCTCACGTGCTAGAGAATATCATTTTTGTGTGGAATACAGCGATGGTATTCGAGTTTAGCACATTAATCTCTTCTCAAAAACATTCTTCGCAGACTTCACCACATAGGTACAAGGCTTCTAACCTGGGAAATGATGGTGGCAGAATGCAAATCTTTCACATCAAAACACTGCACCTTCGATGGCACGGTCTGTTACGTCACGCATCAAAACATATCATAGACACAGAGGCTCTAATATCATATGTTGATAAAATGCACAAATGTTAATGGTGAAAACTTCATTGATCATACATTTATAAACAGTCATGAAGGTAAACTATAAGCGCAAGGAAAGAACAACTCACTTCTGGTTGTACTTCACCAAACTGGATGAGGATCTAAAAAAATATACAAGTGATGCATAAAAAGTCTTTGTAGTGGTTCTGAAATACACAAAATATTGTCAAATGCCAAGACCAATTCTTTTGAAATTTCACATTTTCATATTTTACATATCATGATTATGTTAATTATCTAAAGAAAGTTTCAAAGCGAAGCAGTTTATACACTGATGCCTCATTAAAATGAACATTCTGACAACTATCATCAAAAACATTATAACCAACAAGAATTGCAATATGCATTGGTAAATCTGATTCAAAGGTTTGAACGGTCATACAAATCTGCCCTTCTAGCTCTATCTTGTTTGTCAGCTTTTGCAAAAACGTTTGAAGCAAATCCCTCCACATAAAGATTGTCTTCATGACCTAATGTCAAAGGCTTTTTATCCTACAAATCAAAACCAGAAACAAATTCTAAGAACACAACCACAGAAATTAGGATATTTATTTTGAAAATATGACTAAAAACTTGAATTAGTTCTCAGTAAACAATACAAAATATCAATGTACATTCAATTTTTATAAGTAGTTTCAAGTTACTTTTTCTAATATAAATTTTAAAATCACAACTGTTGTCATGAGAACCGTAATATGGGGTTACAAAAATCTTGAAAAGACAAACACCGTTATGATCTACTCTGTATCCCTTTTGTACATAGACTAGGACAAATGATATACCTTTTAACAACAGGTATCCAGCTCTTTTAAACAATGGGTGCTATTTCAGACCAACATAGAACCAGACCAGATATTCATTTTTGCCAATAGGAATATATCCCTAATGTTTTCCATCAGATAATTTCCACCCCTGAGATAGAACACATTGAAGTGGATGCATATAAGCATACATCAGGCCAACATTTTTATAGGCAATACTGCTCTCGATTCTCTCTATATGATTTTTGTTGTCTGTAACCTCTCTAAAGCATGTGCTATTTTCCTACGCCTGGCTTCCCCTTCTGCAGACAATTTGGATTTGCTTGCTCCAGGAAAATTTTCTTTTTGAAATGAGTTTGAGAATGCTAGCTGAGCCATTGTCTTTATAAGAAAGCACTCTGTCTAGAAGAACGATTGCGATTAGTACAAGATCTAATAATGTTAATTAAATGTTTGAAAATATCTAGCAAGGATGATTACCTGAACCATAATGCTTGACTTTCACATTCCCCATTCTCCCAAGATTCCCAGAGCAATGGGAGATTTCACAAAAGGATTCAAAAATAGTGCAGCCAGACCATTGGCAAAGGCACTTTGTCCTACTCAATGTTATAACAGAAAATGTTTCAAGATTTTTTTCTTGTAAATTTGTGCTCGTCTTCTATTAGTAAATTAGATAAGTACACTTACCAATATTATCTCAGAGAGTCCATTTGCCAGCTCCTTGTTCAACAATATTGTCAATTTGCTTGAGAACTGAACCGAAGAAAGAAAAAAATTGATAGCTGCACAAGTTATTTGTTAGATGAGGAAAAGAAACAAAACAGAAAGGTATAAGAAAGCATAAGTACCATCTCCAACATTTTTCTTTTCTTCTTCTTGCAGTTTCTCTCTCCATTTCTGACTGCTAATGTCGGTAATCTTTGCACCCCTGGTGAGGAGCTCCTGTGTCATATCTATATTATTCGACTTTGGTTTTCTCAGTATTTTACTTTTTCCCTTTGCAAAATATTCCTCAAGCAAATGATGAGACATGGCGAGTGGTGAGGACGGAAAATAGTATTGTAGAAGCCACATGTTTGAACTCGAATTTTCGGGTTAATGAACGATGACGAAGAATTCCTTTGTTCACATTCGCACAACATAAATGCACCAAGCACGGTTAGAGAGCAATGATTAGGAAAAACAGTTACGGAAGAAGGCAGCTCGTTACCAATAACAGTTTTATTGGAAAAAGGTCAATTATTGTTATTTGTATAGTTGCAATTTTTAATTTTTATTATTTTAAATATCAATATTTACATAAAAATAAAATAAAAGGTGATGATTTCAAGAGCTCTCCTTGATTTAAGTTAGAGTTTTTCTAAGCACACAAAATGCCATTGTAAGATGTCTCTGACGTAACTAGAATTCATGTATTTTATATATTTTATTAATTTATTTATTTTTGTGATTTTTCAAGGTGGAAGCATCTTAAAAAAATGATTCATCAAGTGCGTGTGTCACATAACTTGTGAAAAAAATTGAAAACACTATTTTATTTTAATATGTAAAGAATGAAGCATAGAAAAATCATATACATTTTTTTCAAATTTTTGATAAATAGATCAAAAAGTTATAGAAAGAATCAATACATATGTATTTGAGGGATATAAAAACATTAGTAAAATAAAACAAAAATAAATATGTGAATGTATCTCAAATAGAAAAAAAAATAATAAGGTTAAAAAGTTAAGAAGATGTGTGAAATTTTGGTGGTAATTTTTTTAGATCTTATTACAAAATGAGTAAATATGTTGACATTGAAGATGAAAAATATTATCAAAAATAACAAGTATGAAAAATGGGGGAAAATTAGGAGACTGATCCCTTAAGTTCATTATTCAAGTCTTTTCCAAACCAAAAAGGGTGGGAATTTTTTGACATTATGTAACACGAGTGTGTCACATAACACAAGTGTGCTATTTAATGTGATCATATTTTTTAGAGTTTGAAAGCCTTCTCTGCAATAGGCCTATCTTTCTTAGAGTCCAAAAGCCTTCTCTGCAATAGACCCATGATCATGTTTGACACCCTTGGTGCTCAAGGAAAGGTCTAAATTTAAGGATTTGTGATCCTACAAATTTTAACACCAACAAGTTAATCCCTAGTGCTTGGGATCAACCTTGAGTTGCTTAGGATTTATCCCAATCAATATTTTAAATTTCAAACTAGTAGTAACTTTCTCCCTTTTCCACTAGCCATTAGGAGTTGATTTAATACATATTTGGGTGACTATTCATTAAGTCTTGGTATTTTTAGATATTTATTTGTAGAATTAAACACATTGAGGAATATTTGTATTATAATGAACAATAACAACATGAACATTTTCATTGGAGCACCAAAATGATAAATTTATATTAAAATTAACATGTATGAATTGCATGCTTGAGTTTGTTGCCTTCAATCATTGCCCAAGGCTATAAAGTTTGTTTATTTAGAGACTTGACTAAGGATAGCTTACATTCACAATACAACATCCTCTAAACTACTCTAAACTATATTTTAATATCAATCCTTATGCATCGTTAGACAATAGTTTAATCACAAAGGACCAATATATAGATTAGAGTTATGCTTCATAGTTCATTTCTACACTACTTAATATTGACATCAAGCAAATTTTATGATAAAAACAAAATATTCTAAATTTGTGTAGCAACTAAGGTAGTGAGCACATTAAAGACATAAATTTCTTCTAGATATTTTCAAATCAATTTTGTATTGCATCATCAATATTTTTAATCTTTGTTCCCTGAGCTAAGTACCCTAATTCTCTTGCATTTAGTTTTTAAAACTAACATTTTGATTTTACATTCCCATCTTAATTGACATAAGTAAATATGAGTTAATTACACTCTATTTATATGTATTTATTTAATTAACTTATATTATTTATGTAAACAAATTTATTTATTCATGATAATATTATCAAATTTATTATGTAACTATTATGATATATAAAAACTAATTACATATATTAAAATTTTCTATGTACACTTTTCATAGAGTATAAAAGAAAATAAATTATTTATTAACTTTAAAAATTTGTTGAAGTTAATTGATTTATTATAGTTGTAATTATGTTATAATTTATAATTCTATAAAAATTGTAATGGTAAAGAATGCATATTCTACACTCTTCTTTTACATACATCTCTAAAATTTGGTTTTCATTCTCATTTTATCTTAGATGGGATTTACTGGCACGAAACTATTAATATTAAGGTGCTATTTACCTTGCATCTTATGTATTATTCATGTGTCTCTGACACTCTTGGAAGGTGTCTTTGGGTGAAATTGGATATTAATTTATATTTATAATATCTCAAAATATTGATATTTGTTGTCACTTCCAATTGAATATTTTTAATCACTAGATACATTTTCCCAATTTTAGACATTAGAATTGAGGAGTCAGAATCTTGTATGACAAGATGAGACCCACATGAGTTGGCTACTTTATTTTGGAGCACTACATTTTGGGAGTGGAGTTGTCAAGGGGTATGACACCCATGATGCTTTTGTGGTTATAATCTTTTTTAAGGGCTAATTGATTATACCCATGCAATTGCATGTGAAGTCATTTATGTATTTACTATTTTTAGAAGATGCTCTCCAAGCTAGGTGTGGGGTTTTTGCAATATACCATAGTTTTGGTATCCATTGTTTTGAAAATTCATTTTTATAGTTTTTTCCTCTCTCTAAGTCGTGGTCTATTTAGTATCCAAAATATTAAAAATTAAATGTTAAAACTTTTGTTGAGTAACCATGCCCCAATCTATGGACAAAAACCCAAGCCTAACATTGCTTCTACCAAAACCTCATTCAATATTTTCCTCCACTATTGTCTAATTAAAGTGATTGCAACTACTTGAATCACTTCCTTTAGTTCTCTTTCTTCTAGAAAATTGTCACGAGCATCATAGAGACATCAATTTTGACTCCACAATAATGAATAGTGATCATAAATTATTAGATCCCACCATTAATCTTTAATTGCAAATTTGTGACCCCTCCTAAAAAGGTCATTTTCTTTTTCTGCCAACAATCTTACATTTGTGTCCATGTTTGCTAATTGCTTGTAGTGATAAAAAAATTTGTATAAATGAGTGGTTCAAGTACTACAAGAGATACTCATATTGATCTCACATGCTTCAACCTTTTTTACTTGACATTATTATAAATTATAAATGCTTGACACCTTCAAATCTTTCAAGTGAGATTTGCCACCTTATATTATAAGTGATATATTTCATCACATAGAAGTTTTTTTTTACTATACATATATATACATATATACACGTGTGCACATATGCATATATATACATATACATATACATATATACACATATATACATATACATATTATACATATGCATATACATATACATATATACATAATTAATTTGTAAATATATACATATATACATATACATACATACATATATACATACATACATACACACATATATCAAATTCTTAATATTGGGACAATCTTAACAAGTCTCATTGAGAAAGTCACAACTTACCTCACTAACCATTATCCCTTCTCACAATTGAGTGAGAAGCCTGAGATTTGTTCTCCCCATTACCTCTCTACTCGAGGCTATGTACATGGTGATGCCCACAAGAAGATGGCCCGTTGAGGAAGAGAAATATGGAGGAACTCTAGCAATGTTGAAACACAAGGGGTATTAGCCTAGTGGTTAAGAAGCATCTATAAGTGGAACACTTCAAGTGTAACTTTATTAATTGCACATGGATTTGTGATGGATAGGGGTAGTTGTTGTCACAATTCCCTAATCATTTATCTCTTAATTTTTCAACCTAGGGGTGTCTAAAGCTATCTGCGGAAAGAGTTGAATTGGTTTTGTTGGTTTTGGGGGGTTTTGTAGTATTTATGCTCTATCAGGAGCGGTTTAGAGTGGTTCCTGTTGGAATCAAGGAACACTGAGAGGGGGGGTGAATCAGTGTTCTGCAAAATTTAACTTTATTAATATGATCTTTAAACCACTTACAACATTTAACCAAAAGTAAGATGCAACAACACATAACAATCAACCACAACACCATAACACAAGGTTTTTTATGTGAAAATCCTATTAGGGGAAAAGCCACGGTGGAAGGCCAATCCACAATAAGAGTATACTCAAATATAAGCATTGCAAAAGGAATGCACATGCATTCAGACACACTACCTAGAGCTCACTGCTCAGATACAAAATCAAGACTAACTGTCTTACAATCACAGATTAGACAATTTGGAGTGGATGAACTATGAAGTTAGCATCTGCAAATGCCTGAGCATAGTTTCAGTTAATCACATCAATCACTTTCTTGACCTTCTGTCTGATTATGCTCTTATGCTTTGTCTGCTTTAATTTGCATCACAAATCCTTTTATGCACAAGTGAAATTGTGCATAATCGCTCTACAATCCTTCTAACTTTCGCAACACACACCAAAACACTTTTTACATACATCCAAATGATATAAATGATCACTTATATATATCTACAACTAAAGATTTAATCAACCACATGTCAGCTTCAATAAAACATAAAATATTTACAAACCGTCAGCTCAATCTATAAGCAATTTTTAATGTGCATCAAACAAAGTCGGCCACAACATAGTTATGACCCAAAAAAAAATGCTCAAGCACAAAATACTTCAAGAAATTACTCCTCGAATATCCACAACATCCTATATTTACTTAGTTAGCTTTCTTGCACTATTAGATAGAAAAATAATCAATTGGATCTTCTAACTTTCACACCAATCAATACAAGGCTCTATGATTCAAGGATAACATAGATCATACAACAAAAAACCTTCCTTGAGATCCACAACTCAAAATGATAACAAAAATTGTATATGAATCAAAAAACACAACTCTGTCGGATGCTCTATTCTAACTTGAAGATAATTACAAAACTTCAATCTGAATTTCAATATGAGAAAATATTGGCGTGCGAATCAAATCACAAAATAGGGTTTCCATCAATGACAAAACCACATGACATGTGCAGTGTCTCTTGCCAACAATCTCCCCCTTTGGTATTGATGGCAACACTTAGTGAAAAATTACTAAGTGTCAGATCAGTACCACATGAATACACTGCCAACCTTCAAAACTTCAAAACACAACTCCCCCTTATCACAAAGTTCCTTTCTCTTTTCCCTATATTCGTTGATTTTATCTTTCGATGATTGAATGAATTTATTAGCATTCATGAGGCTTGCCTGCAATTCCCTGATTTCATATAATTTGGATTGATCAAGATCATCTAGTGCCACCACAAGTTGTTGTTGAAGACTGCTTGAATCCATTGAATCACTTTCCTGGATCTTCCCCAAGATTTTAAACTTCTTTTGAGGAATTAGACTTTGATACCAATTGTTGGAATCAAGGAACACTGAGATGGGGGGAGTGAATCAATGTTCTACAAAATTTAACTTTATTAATCTGATCTTTAAACCACTTACAACATTGAACCAAAAGTAAGATGCAGCAACACAAAACAATCAACCACAACACCATAACACAAGGATTTTTATGTGGAAACCTTGTTAGGGGAAAACCATGGTGGAAGGCTAATCCACAATAAGAGTATACTCAAATATAAGTGTTTACAAAAGGAATGCACATGCATTCAGGCACACTGCCTAGAGCTCACTGCTCAGATACAAAATCAAGACTCAGTGTCTTACAATCACAAATTAGACAATCTGGAGTGGATGAACTATGAAGTTAGCATCTACAAATTCCTGAGTATAGTTCTGGTTAAGTACATCAATCACTTTCTTGACCTTTTGTCTGAGTCTGCTCTTCTGCTCTGTCTACTTTAATTTGCATCACAAATCCTTTTATGCACAAGTGAAAATGTGCATAATCGCTCTACAATCCTTCTGAATTTCACAACACACACCAACACACTTTGTACATACATCCAAATGATATAAATGAACACTTATATATATCTGCAACTAAATATTTAATCAACAACATGTCGGCTTCAATAAAACATAAAATATTTACAAATCGTCGACTCAATCTATAAGCAATTTTCAATGCACATCAACCAAAGTCAGCCACAACATAGTGAGGACCCAAAAAAACATGCTTGAGCACAAAATAATTCAAACAATTACTCCTCAAAGATCCACAACACGCTATATTCACTCAGTCGACTTTCTTGCATTGTTAGACATAAAAACAATCAACCGGATCTTCTAACTTTCACACCAATCGATACAAGGCTCTATGATTCAAGGATAACATAGATCATACATCAAAAAAAATTCCTTGAGATCCACAACTCAAAATGACAACAAAAAATTGTATATGAATCAAAAAACACAACTTTGTTGGATGCTCTGTTCTAACTTGACAAATAATTACAAAACTTCAATCTGACTTCTGATATGAGCAAATACTGATGTGTGGATCTAATCACAGACTAGGTTTGTTATCAATGACAACACCAGATGACATGTGCAGTGTCTCTTGCCAATAGTTCCTTCCTTATCGAAAGCGGCTCTACGTTACTTTATGATATTCCTCTAATATATTCATGACTTAACTTATTCTAACTTGTTTTAAATTGAATTACTTCAAAACAGAAGATGTACAGGGATAGTTCATACTCCAAGCTAAATAAAATGGTGAGGATTGGATGATGAACTTAATTCTAATTACAAGAAAACAAGAATCTAACATCTAGTCAATGAACTTAATCTAATTGCAGGAAAACAAGAATCTAACAAATTTACTCTATTCAAGATCTAGAATTTAAATCTAACTTTAAAAATAACCTACACCAATCCTCATTCATTCAATCTAACAAGTAAGAATTCCTACTCTGCTCATATTCCATTAAGAATGTAATCATCTATCAATGCTAAATTAATTGTCTGATCTATAATCTAACTACAAATTGAAGAACTTTATCTATTTAATTAACACAGTAATTGATCTAAGAATACAATTAATTAACATGATAATCGATCTAAGATTGTAATGTTAAATTTGGGATTTATTCTAACATTCAACTTGCAAGCCATTCTAAGAACAAAAGATGAAATTTTAAATGAATGACTTGATCAACTATAAACTAAATAGGATCACCTTCCTTTAGTAGAGTGGGCCTTGCTCTACCTCTGGAGGGATCCAACATAGAATTTTGATCGGCTTCTTCTTATTTTCATCAAATGTGCCCAAAGAGGGGTGAATTACAAATTGTTCAACTAGTAATTGAAAACTGAGAAAAACTTGAAAGTAAAAACTAAGATCATCTAATGTCGAACTAAACATGAGATGGGATACATATATCCATCTCTTATTTGAAAACATGGAAAAAGTGGGAAACTAAACAAGCTTCAATCTATTAAATATATCTTGGATGCAGGGGGACAGTTGTGAAGATCTTACAACTATCTTCAACTGACGTCGATAGAACTCAAGATTTGGAACATGTACTTAGTTGGAACCGTTGCTTAGTTGATAGGTAACTTGGCTGATGATGTTGAGTTGTAAAATTTTAGCCGCCAATCATATCTTAAATGGAAATGGTTAGCATTTGATTTTGATAAGTAAATGCCTCTTCTAGTTACGCATTCAACACATATAATCATGAAACAGTCACACATTAAATAAAATTTCAATCATCATTTAATATAAATAAGCATTCATATAAAACATTTATATTCTAAGTTCTTATGCATAATTAAGTTCATATTTGAGGTAAATAAAAGATAATATCACAAGTTTCCATGCCAAATATAAAGTATCAAGTGCTAATATTGCAAAATATATGAAGTCCTCAAAAGGATTCATCATTCTTCCCCTCTCGTTCATAACCATGTCCTTATGGTTATAGATTGATGATATCAGGAATATTTTTGTTGATAGTTTCTAGCCATAAAGCACAGTCGAAGACTCCTTTGTATTCAACTGTTGATCTGTATTTGTTAACAAATCCATGATTTTGCTTGCTAAATTCAAAAACTTGTAGTTGTTTCCTTGATATTAAATGTCTTTTACTCGACATTAAATTTAGCTCAAACCAAAGTGTATTTCACACACATGAGATATCTTGCCAACTATATTTTTTTAAAAATTGTTGGTGAAAGGTGGTGAAAGTACATTTACTACTTCTAAATCCATCACCTCGTAATCATTACTTAACAACTGAGGTCACCTCACAACATCTGCTCAATAAATTATACTTGGATTTTAACTGCATGATATGACCTTTTAAACAACTCTATGACAGATAATTGAATGCATTTAAACTTTCAAAAAATAAATGCATCATACAAATACTTACCCCATTAGTATGAAATGATATCGATTTGACTAAGGGTTCATCCAACAACGGAGTTTATTGAAACAATCTTTACTTCTTCCAAAAAGGATCAACATTTGTCAAAAATATTTAGATTTGAATAATGTAGTCGATCATGGTTAATAATAACACACTGAGCTCAACCCTTGTGGGAGCCCAATTTATCCACATGTTATAATATTAAACCATTAAAATTTGAAATATTAAATAAATTTGTACCTACACAGTCAACAAACTAGTTAGCAAAATAATGAAGCTGAATGCTTCCAATGACGCATGAATCCATTTTATCGCTCCCAAATATTGTGGATTGTACCAATCATTAATTGATCATCTAATAACTCAAATAAATTAGGAGTCTTTCTATTGAACTTATTTTCACACTGAGAACAACTGATTAGGATTAATTGGGAGCTATTAGGAGTTGAATTTCGTTAATTAATGTTTTCACAAAGAAATTGATGTCAAAGTCAATCAAGAGCTCTCAGGAGCTTTCTAGTTTGGTAAGGAGCAATCAAAATCTATTCAAAGGTGTACTTGCAAGAGACAAGAAGGTTAGAAAATTTTATTATTATTATTATCATTTTTGGATCATTTTTCGGAAGGTAAACCGCCATTTAGAACTCTTTTTCAATTTACCTTCTTTATTCATCATTTCTTAAAAATGATTATAAAGAAGTGCATTCTTTCATCGAATAGATATCCTCCACAAGAAAATGTTCAATTCTATGTTGCAACTCAAATAAAAATTCTTCTTTTGATGTTGGTTTGTGATATATCTTCAAATGATGACCATTAACCAGCATAATTCTTCTTTCTCCATCTATCGGTACCAACTGAGCAACTCCATTTTCAAAAACTTGATCAATCTCATAAGGTCCTAACCATCTTGTATGGAATTTACCTTTAAACTCCTAGAATTTGGAATCAAATAGTAATGTTGAATCTCATTTCTTGAATTGTTTGGTCATAATATGCTTATCATGCCATCTTTTCTCTGCTTTTGTATCATTTTTGTATGTTGAAGAGCTTCCATTCTCATTTCATCTAATAGGTTCAACTGTAGAATCCTATTTTTCTCTGCCTTGGGTAAATCAATACCAAATTCCAATACTGTCTTTAATGTCTGCAACTCAAACTCAATAGGCATAACTGGAGTTTTCCCATATACTAACTCATATGGAGAGAATCCAGTGGTTGTTTACCAGGTTGTATTATAAGCCTAGACTACTTCATCTAACCTTTCTTCCCAATCCATTTTTCTTAATGAAACAGTCTTTGTCAAGATGTTTTCTAACTCTCAGTTAGTAACTTCTACTTGCCCATTTTCCTGTGGATGGTATGGTGTGGGTTTCCTATTTGTCATATGATATCTTTGCATAAAAGCTTCCATCATAATAGACACAAACTAAGGTCTTTGGTATGATATTATCTCCCTTGGTGCTCTGAATCTTTGAAGAATATGTTTTTATAGAAAATCAACTACTTTATCTTCTCTTGCTGCTAGCAAAGCTTTACTTCAACCCACTTTGTGACATAATTTGTACAAACTAGAATATAATGTTGTCCTCTTGAAGGTGGATCAACAAGTCCTATGAAATCAATTCCCCATTTCTCGAATGGTTCCAGAGCTATCTAAGGTTGTAATGGCATCTCCATTGTTGGTGTAGGTCTTCCCATGCACTGAAATTCATCACAATGCTTAACAGAGAATGAAACATCCTTTATCATAGATGGCCAAAAATAACTAGTTCCTAAGATCTTATGAAAAAAATTGATTACTGAATAACGTCCTTATGGATCATGATGGCAAACATGTATAACATCATAAACATATATTTCAACAACACACCTGCGAAGAACATGATCAGGACACATCTTAAATAAAAGTCAATTTATCCATTGGAATCTAGAACTTTCACAAATCAATCTTCTTTTTTGCTTAGGATTAAAATGACTTGCACACTTCCCTATTACAAGATAATTTTCAAGATCAACAAACCATGGTGTATGAATTGATATTGCAAACAAGTGCTCATCAAGAAAGGTGTCATCTATTGGCTCTTGATCTCCTTCTAAAACAATTCTTGAAAGGAAATCAACAACAACATTATCTTTACTAGGGTTATCTATAATTGTCACATCAAATTCTTGTGACAATAATAGTCATCTTATAATTCGTCCACCCACTACAACTTTATTCATTAGATATTTAATAGCATCATGGTTTGTGTGAATGAATACCTTGTAACCAGTAATATAGTGCCTAAATTTATTGATTGCATATATTACTGCTAAGAATTCTTTTTCAGTTGCTGTGTAATTCCTTTCAACAGGATTCATATTTTTACTAATATAGTAAGTAGCATGCATTGCTTCATTCTTATCTTTTTGTCCCAAGACCGCACCAATAGCAAAGTCAGACTCATCAGTATGTATATGAAATGGAACTCCCCAAACAGGTCCTTTGATAATTGGATCAGTAGTTAAAGCATATTTAATTATTTCAAATGTTTTTTGACAATCACTTGTCCATACAAACTCCACATCCTTCTTGAGAAATGTAAACAAAGGTTCAACAATTTTACTAAACCCTTCAATGAATCTTTTTGTAGTAACCAACATGCCCAATAAAATTGTGAACTTCAGTTTGACTTTTAGGGATCTCAATCTTTTGAATGATTTCTACTTTCTTAGAGTCAACTTTTATCCCCTCTTTTGAAATGTGATGTCCCAGAACAATCCCTCATGTCATCATGAGGGAACACTTTTCATGATTCAAAGACAATCTAAGATCCTTACATCTTTGCAACACCTTATTAAAACTCTCAAGTGCTTCTTCAAATGTTTGTGCATGAACTATGAAGTTATCGTTATATACTTCTACACATGAGGTAGTTAAATCTGCAAAAATTGCTAGGACAACTCTTTGAAAAGTGGTTGATGCATTGCACAGTCCAAATGGTAGAACAATATAAACATACGTTCCCCAAGAACATGTGAAGGTAGTTTACCCTAGTCTTCAGGAGCCACTTGGATCTAATTATAACCACTAAAGCCATCTAGGAAAGAGAAATAACTAATACCTGCTAGGTTATCAAGCACTTGATCAATAAATGGCAAAGGAAAATGATCTTTTTTAGTGGCTTTGTTTAATTATCTATAATCCACACCTACACACCATTTTCCATTTTTCTTGGGAACAATAACCAATGGGGAAACCCATTGACTATTAGATATTGGTTAAATAAATCCTACTTTCAGTAGTTTTCTATCTCTTGTTTTACAATATCTCAAAGAGCAGGATTGATCCTTTTTTGACCTTGCCTCACTGGTTTAACATCTTCAATATAAATATGATGAGTACAAATAGAAGGGTGAATTCCTCTCATGTCTTTGCATTCCCAAGCAAAGGCTTCACAATGATTTTCTAAGATTTGCTTCAATTCCTTTTCTTGTGAAGAAGACAAGGACGAATTAATGAAAAGAGGCTTATCCCCTGCTATTTTTATTTCTTTGGTCTTATTCTTATAATCAAGTGGACCTCCAACAAGTGTGTTTAAGGGACATATGTGTGAATTTTGATGATGTAACACTCCTTGACAATTCTTTTTTTTTCTCGAGTGATCTCTTCAAAATTAAGATCTTGTTCTTCATATTCTTGCCATGGTTGATTTTGCCATGGTTGAAATGGTGTTTGATTTTTCTTCCACTGTGGTTGGTTCAACTACCACTGTGACTGATTTGATTGCCACTGTGGTTGATTCCACTAAGGATTCATCCATTCGGGTTGACCCCAAAATGTAGGTGGTGGTTGTGCTTGGTAAGGAGTTCATTGATTTGGATTTTTCCAAGGGTTCTGATTCCAATTAGCTCTAGGACCATATTTCCCTTGATTAGCATTATACCCTGTATTCTAAGATCTCTTCCAAACACAATTAAGTTCTTCCTCTACTACATGTTTCTTTAAATTACTCTTAATTCCAAGTAAGAGGCTATAAGAACTTGTTACATGATGTTTCTCACAAATTTCACAAAGATCAATTTGATTTAATGGACACTCTCTCAAAAGATGTTTACCTATAAATTTGGAACAATAAATGGATAAAGGCTCAGTAATCTTCTTATCTCCTTGCATGTTTAGATGGAGTGGATCAGTTTTCAAATTTGCAATTTCCTCCATTACTTGCGATACATCAGGAGTGAGAACTCTATTTCTTTGGGAGTTTCTAGTTCCTACTCTAGTCCTAGAGTGGTTTCTAAATATCTCAGTAATTTCTTCTAAAGAAAGCTTATTGATGTCTCCTTTCCCCATAAGATTCAAAGATTCTCTAGATTCATCATCAATCCCTTTCAAAAAAATTGTCTTTCTAATCTCATTATCCAAACCATTACCACACCTGTTATGCACAAACTGAAATCTATCAACATAATCTTCCAGGTTTTCATCTTCCAATCGTCTCATTCGAAACAAATCCTCTTTCCTATCTCTTTGATATTTATCCAAAAACTTAGTTTCCATTTCTTGCCAAGTTGAGATTGTTCTTGCACCTAAACCCATGAACCAGCATAAAGCTAACTCTTTCAAGGTAGAAGGAAATAAATTTAACTTCTGCTTATCAGCTGTATAGTCATAGGTCTGACATAAAACCTTAAACTCAAAGAGAAATTGATTAGGATCCTCATAAGTTTTTCCCCTAAAGGTAGGTAAAACTGAAGGTGAAATGTTTTTCATAGGAGGCTCATCATCCCGTCTATTCAAATTAATAGGATAGGAAAAGGTCCTATTATTTGGTGGGAGATCATTTCCTGGTTGGTCACCCATTTCTTCTTCTTAAAAATATTCCTGATTCACTTGTTGATTTTCAATCAGATGTTTCTGAACTTGTTGTTCTTGATCAAAATTAATATTTCATGGAAGAAATCTTCCTAAAGGATCTCTAGCTCGTCTCATCCACAAACTAAATTATTTTCTTAATTGGTCTCTTACCAATACTAAGGCTTAAATTTTATTTATAAGGCCAAATATTCCCCGACAACTGCAACAAAAATGATGGATAGGGGTCATTGTTGTCACAATTCCCTAATCATTTATCTCTTAATTTGTCAACCCTGGGGTGTCTAAAGCTATCTGTGGAAAAAGTTGGATCGGTTATGTTGGTTTTGGGGGGTTTTGTAGTAGTTCTTCTCTATTAGGAGCGGTTCAGAGTGTTTCCTTCCTTATCAGAAGCGGCTCTATGTTACTTTATGCTATTCCTCTAATCTATTCTTGACTTAACTTATTCTAAAGTTTTAAACTAAATTACTTCAAAATAGAAGATGTACAGGGATAGTTCATACTCCAAGCTAAATCGAATGGTGAGGAACGAATGATTAACTTAATTTTAATTACAGGAAAACAAGAATTTAACATCTACTCAATGAACTTAATCTAATTGCAGGAAAACAAGAATCTAACATTTACTCAATTCAAGATCTAGATTATAAATCTAACTTTGAAAACATCCTAAACCAATCCTCATTCATTCAATCTAACAAGTAATAATTCTTTCTCTACTCATATTCCATTAAGAATGTAATTCAACTTGCAAGCCATTCTAAGAACAAAAGATGAAATTTTAAATGAATGAATATCAACTCTAAACTAAACAAGATCACCTTCCTTTAGTAGAGCACGCCCTGCTCTACCTCTAGAGGGATCCAACATAGAATTTGGATCAACTTCTTTTCATTTTCATCAAATGTACCGAAAGAGGGGAAAAATAGAAATTGTTCAACTGGTAATTGAAAACTGAGAAAAACTTGAAAGTAAAAACTAAGATCATCTAATGTCGAACTAAACATGAGATTAGATACATATATCCATCTCTTATTTGAAAACATGGAAAAAGTGAGAAACTAAACAAGCTCCAATCTATTAAAGATATCTTGGAGTGTAGGGGGACAGTCATGAAGATCTTGCAACTATCTTCAACTAGCGCCAATAGAACTTAGGAGCTCAAACATGTACTTAGTTGGAACCACTGCTTAGTTGACAAGTAACTTGGTTGATGATGCTAAGCTATAAAAGGTTAGCCAACAATTATATCTTGAATGAAAATGGTTAGCATTTGATTTTGATAAGTAAATGCCTCTTCCAATTACACATTCAACACATATAATCGTGAAACAAACACACATTAAATACCATTTTAATCATGTATTTAACATAAATAAGCATTCATATAAAACATTTATATTCTAAGTTCTTATGCATAATTAAATTCATATTTGAGGTAAATAAAAGATAATATTGCAAGTTTCCAAGCCAAATATAAAGTATCAAGTGCTAATATTGCAAAATATATGAAGTCCTCAGAAGGCTTCATCAATCTGCAATAGAATATTAGAACAAACCATAGCTTTAATGTAAAGTGAAACATGTTGATCCATAAAATAATTGACAAAAATAGCCAAATTTCTATCTTTTCCTATTTTGAACAAAATCTCCACTGCCAAATATGAGTGAATTTTGAAGGATGCAAGACCAATCCCTAAAAGAACCATATGTTGTAAAAAGGTTTTGATATGAAAAGACTTGAAAAAGTCATGAATCTAGTTCCAAACATTCTAGAGAAAAAATATAAATGGTATGTAGGAGATTCTTGTTGTCACAAAAGGGACATCAAAGATCAAGGACTCCCAAATGGGATAACCTGGAGTCAATAAAAAGATCTTGGAAAATAATATACTAAACAAACTGACTATTATCCCATATCCACTTTAACAATGTGACTATTTTTATCTATTTTTAAAAATTATATGTAACAATATTTAATAAATAAATGATAATATAAACACCTATTCATTTAAAAAAAACTCGTTGAAATATTTAGCCGATAAACTATATTCATTGTGGATGCACTTTCAATGGTAACCCTATCCAACACCACAAAGAGCTTAATGTTAAACAATTTATGAAGCTTGTTTATAGTGGATAAAAAGTGCATATATAGACGTGATGAGCAATAGTATGTAGGGGAGAGGACCCAGTAGTTGTGCACCCTAACTTCGCGCTTCTAATTATCCTATGTGGAAATTTCAAATCACTCCCAATTTTTTACAACTTACTTGGCAAGTCCCCTGCTTATAACTAAGGTTTCAGGGCCACATCATCAAATATGATGCCACATCAACATGCTTTTTGTCAAGGTGTCCAAAAAGGCCCAAAAAAAAAGTGAGACCAATACTTGTGCACTCACAACATGTTTTATTGATGGCTAATGTGGAATCACATGATTGGTTGCTTTTTAGATCAAAGGAATACATTTTGTTTAATTATGGGTAGTCATCATCAACACTAACAACTTTAAAGTCACAACTATTGGTCCAATATTGATAAAAATATTGGGCATTTTATAAACAACTACTATCACAACTATTGAAACATGCTAGGTACTGGGTCCTCTCCCCTAAGTATTTAGGCTTATTCTAATATGAAATACATATATTTTATTTGTTTAAATTCAAATTTGTGATTTTTTTTAAGGTTTTAGTAATAGATCAATTTAAATGTATAATATTATTATCTTATTTAATATAAAGAATAATATAGTTAATTTTTTAAAATCTCTTAATTAGAAGATTATTTTTTCACATTGAATTTGTAATATTATTTTTAAATTTTTATTTTTTTTATCAATTAATTTTTATTTTATATGAAGTGGATGACCTTCTTTTGAAAATCAATGGTTGAAAGTTAAGGAAGGATGGAGGACGATTAAAATGATCTCAACCATCAAATTTTCTAAAATATTAAAAAATATAATATATAATTAAATAAAAAACAACTACTCTTATCCAATCTTAGCTTTAAAATAGGGATAGGTAGAATAAGAATGCTTTTTTTTTCTTTAAAAATGTTGAAACTAAATAATAAATTATATGTTCAATCTCTTTAAATTTAAATTTAAATTTATTTTAATAATTATTTTATATATATAATAAGTTTTTAATAAATATAATTATTTTTTCAATATTAAAAAATATAAAAATTATGAATTTGACTTTTTAATAGGTTTCATTTTATTTTTAACTTTTTAAGTTTGGTGTTGTAATTTTCAATGTAAAAGTTAAAAGTCTACCTTTAACAATTTTAACATGGTTTATTTTTATTTTTAATATTTATTTGAAATATCATTTTCATTTTTAAATTTTTAATTTATTTAATAATTTAACTATATTTATGGTTAATTTGATAATATTATAATTTTTTTATTTGTCAATTGAATTTATCTTTCAATTAATGTTAATATTGTTTGTAATAAATTAATTATTTTTTTAGATACATATTTAATTAATATTTCAATTCTAATAAATTAAAATTTTGTTTTTTTTTAAATTTAATCATTTATTAACTTAAAAAATTTATTATTCATTATTAATTTTTAAAATTATTATGTTATTAATATTTTGATTTTGATATATTTTGACTTTGCATTTAGATTATTCTATTTTAATTTTTTATTTATATTTAAGTTTGAAATTTATTTTTATTATTTATGTCATTTTTATAAAATTACAAATAATAATTAAAAAATATTAGAATTAATTTAATTTATAATTATTTGTCTTATTAATGTTTAATTATTATATAATAATTCTATTTCAAAATTTTATTTTAATTTATATAACAAAATGAATTTCAAACTCAAAATCTAAATTAAGTTATAAAGTATGTGCGAGAGAGAGAAGATAACTTTTGATTAGTTATTTCATGCCAACAATCCAAGGATAGCACATGTCCCTAGAGATTTATGCTTAGGGTAGCATGTCATTTGATTAAGGATATGCTAATTCATCTTTATGACCTCTTTAGTATACCCATTTCACACTTAAGGAGGAAAATAGATAGAGAGAGAAAGAGAGAAGGGAGAGGGAGTTGGAGATAAGATATAGAAGCAAATAGAGAAAAAATAGAAAGCAAAGAAGAGAGGGGGAAAATGAGATAAAGGAGGATAACAAAGAGATAGATAAAGATAGTTGGATAGACAAAAACAAAGATAGAAATGGAGGGATAGAGAAAGGGAGAGGGAGATACAAAATGAGATAAGAGAGAAAAAAGATAGAGATAGAGAGAAAGAGAAATCAAGATAGAGAGGGAGACAAAGAGATATGGAGAGATAAAAAGAGAGACAGAGATATGGAGATAGAGATAGATATGTAGAGGAATAAAGAGAGAGAGACAAACAAAAAGAGATAAGAAGAGAGATAAAGAAAGAGCAAGAGGAAACGAGAGAAGAGGAGAGACATAGATAGATATAGTCACATAGAGAGGGAGATAAAGAGATAGAGAAATAAAGAGAAATGAGAGACAAAAAATATATAGAGAGAGATAGAGAGATAAAGAGGAAAATGGGTACAGAGGGGGGAGATAAATAGGGATAGCAAAAGAGAGTAAGGGAGAGAGATAGGGAGAGGTAAAGAGACAAAGAGAGAGAAATAGATAGAGGTAGAGAGAAGGGAAGACAAATATAGATAGAAATAGGGTAGAGAGAGGAAGAGAGATCAAGAGATAATGAGAAACATAGAGATAGAGATAAATATATCTATCTTTCTCTTCCTATATATATTCCCCAGCAATTTGACGCGGATCCTTTTCCGGATCGATCCGACTGATCTGATCGACTGATCGTTCTGGATTTTGTTCTGACGCTCGATCTTTGAGGCAATTTTGATCCTGATTTCTTCTTCCATATCTCTGCCCTCCCTTTATCCTCCTCAACATTTCTCCTCCCCTCCCCAGCCCAACACCCTCACCATCACCCCCATTTCTTCTCCCTTATTTATTAAAAAACCATCCCCTTCTTTGCTTCGACGCATCACTCAATGACAACTTCACCAATGCATTGATTTAGTGTTGTGAGGTGTTTTACACATCCACATTAGGTCCTGGACCCTTGCAAATGCATTTATCAATGTATTGTAAAGGTGTTGTAAAGTGTTGTAACCCACTTTCACACTTTTCTAAACTAGTGGACCTATTTTCCCTTTAATTCAACATTATTAAATATATTTAAAAACATTATCACATCAATCTAGAAGGCTTGAAAATTAAACTTGACATTAATCTAGTGTTGGAATGTGTCCTACACATTCACATTGGATGTTGTGCCTCCCTAGGCTGTGGACCCTATCTTAGTGTTGTAAAGTGTATTTAATTACACTTTCACATTGAATTTTGTGTACCAATCCCTAATTACCCTTTGCATCATCATTAATAGGCCCCTGTGGCCCCATATTGTGCATCTCGAGGCATAATTTGATGAAATAACTGACAAAGTCACCATATAAACCTGATTTCCTTACTTCCTGGAATTCCAGCTAGCAGAATGGACCCTGTGGGACCCATTCACCATTAGGAGTGAATCAATCCCATCCAGGTGGGACCTATTCACCCTTGATGGCGAATGAGTCTCATTTGAGTCATTTTTGAGGTTTGAGCGGGAAAAGTTGGATTTTAAGTTTTATTTTCCTCCATGTCGGCCTTGGGGATCAAATTAACATGAAAATTAGATGGATTACCTATAAATACAAGTCTCTAAACCCTAAATCATAACCAATTTCATTATCCATCCATCATTCTTCCACCTCAAGTCAAGCAAGCTAGGGTTTTTACATTCTAAATCATTCAAGATCATTTTTCAAACATTCAAGGGTAGAATATTCATTCATTTGCTGTAGAAATTCAAGATCAATCATCGTGGCAAGGTATTAACTCCATTAATTCATGCTTCATTGTCTCATTTCCTCATTTTGGTTTAATTACCTAAAAAGGGTTTTGACCAAGGTAAACCCCCATGCCCTGACAATCAATATTTTCTCCTTCTCTTCTTGTGTTTTTGCAGATTTAGGTATCTTGAAGACTTGAAAATCATTAAAGATCAAGTTTCAAAGTTTTTGAAGACATCTCCTTGTTTGCAAAGTCAAAATATCCAAAAAAAAGTCACTTTCAGGCCCAAAAATTAAACTTTTGGAGGCAGACACCTGTCAGGAACCGAAGTGTAGATCGAGGGCTTCTGTTTCCACTTTTGGATTTTTAAAAATTTAGAAGTGGAATGATTCTCCATTAGTGGTGAATGAGTCTCGCTAACAGGCTTGAAAAAGGTTTTCTATAGTCTTGAATACCCATTTGTCTGAAACGGGCTCTGAAACAATTTTCCTAGATCTAGGACTAATTCACCCAAAATGGCAAATGAGTCCCTATAGGCTAAATTTTTAGCATCAACAACATTTTAGAATTCATTTCCATTCCTCAACAAGTTTACAGGTGCACCTCTTCAATTTCATTAAATTCTGTTCTTGTTTGTTCATGTTTCTACTAGTTCATGTTTGCATAAAACATTGTGTTTTCAAACACTTTGCATTTCTTAGTTTTGCATACATAATCAATAGATTTTTATTAGTTCTTTGCATTTAGTCCATCTTGTTTAGACATGTTTCACCCATATCACATTAATCTTTGAATGTATACATTGCATTTTGGTCCATTCTTTCCCCTTTTAGGTGAAAAACCCTAGAAGGGCTAGAAAGACATTCGGGTGCCAAAATATTTGTTTACATTTTGGTGAACCTACTTTTTGAATACTTTATTTTCTGATTTAGAGTCCATCCTCATCCTTGATTTAGGTTGCATTAACTTTGCATTATGGTTTTGCATTGGTTAATTTGCATTCTAGGGTCTCAAAACTTGCATTAGTGAAAAGCTCATTTAGCTTGCATTTTTACATATAATTTCCTTAAAATTTCTGAAATTCTGCACCTACATCTTAGGTTTTCATCATACAACATCAAAAACATCAAAACCAATTGAAAATTTTAGAAAATTTTGAAAAAAAAACCCTTACTGGGACTCATTCGCCATTTTGGGTGAATCACTCCTAGTACAAATTTTTAACTATCTATTATAGCATCAGAAACCTCATTTTTGTGCTTCCTAAGCCTCCTAGTATCATATACTTTAAGTCTGGAAGGTTTCAGGAACATTTTTTCTATGCCTCTAGCTCAAAAACATCAATTTAGGGTAGTCATTTTTCAAATCATTTCAATCTATGTACAACATCCTTAGATCTAAATATGCTCACATTTATGAAATTTTGCATCACATGGCTAAAAGTACTTTTCACTTTTGCATACACAATGTTTCTATTCATCAAACTTTGCATAAGTTTGGTAAAAGTGCTTTTCATTCTTGCATATACATTGTTTACATTCTTAAAGCTTTGCATACATTGGATAAAAATGTTCTGCATCCTTGCATATACATTGTTTACATTGCTGAAACATTGCATGAAATGGTTACAAGTGCTTTTCATTTTTGTTCAAACAATGTTAGTACCTTACATACATAGCATGCTACGAAAAATTTCCTATCCCCTCCTTATGAGAGTGTTTTTTTGAAAGAGAATACAACCTTGGACATTCCTAACGAACATATTTGTTCCTCTCCTAATATCTCTCCTATTGGTGATGAAGATATTTTGGTAGAAGAATCAATTCATGAGCATTTTGAGAATCCTAGTTGTTTCTCTCATTTTACCTCTCTTAGTGGCAAGACATTCATAACCAACATAACATAACCATAGGTAATCATGACTCTAAAATTTGTCCTTCTCCTAGTGGTGAAGAAGATACTTTGTTGTTAGAAAACACAATCAATGAGGGTCATGAGAATCTTAGTTGTCCCCCTTCACCTAGTCAATCCCCTATTAAGCTAGAAAATTTAACCATTAATCCTTCCCCTACTTGCGATGAATTCCTTTTAGAAGAACCAATCCATGAATGTCAAGAACATTTGATTCGTAGTTCTCCTAAAAACCTTCCTCCTAGGGAGAATATCATGGTGCAAGAAAATGAAAACAATAGTAATGTATCTTCCTTAGATCAAAAGGTGATTATAGATTTCCCTTTATTAGAGATACATCACACCAAGACCATTGAGGTTATGAATATGCAAGTGTCCATTCAATCCCCCTCGATCAATGGACCTCATACATACCCCATGGGACATCCTAAGAACCCTCTAATTCTCTACCCACCTTCACACAAACAACAAACTCAAAACCAACCTGAACTTATTCTTTACCCACCATCACACAAACCTCACAACAAACCCGAACTTATCATTTAACCACCTCAGAATAATGTGTTACAACAACCAAGTCATAATATCGTTGCTCATACATATAATGCTAGAAACAATTTGCAACCACAACAACCAACCCCAACTTCCTTACCTTTTCCTAATACTATACTGCCTAGCGCTCCTTGATTAAGGGAGTATGATCTTGTTGAACAACTTAAGAGCACTCCCGCAAATCTATCCCTATGGGATTTACTTTAGAATTCACCTACCTATCACACTATGCTTCAAACGTCCTTACAACAAGTTCCTATCCCTTCTATTGCGCAACTAAATGACATAGCAGCCATAATTCAAGGATTGAATGCTGACATTGTTTTCCACCAAAGCAAACTCCCCCCTTTGGAAGTGAAAAAAAAATGAAGCTTTCATGATCATTTCTCAATACAATATGATAGGGATAAAGTGAACCCTTGCTGACAATGGCTCAACTCTAAATGTGTGTAGCGTAAACCTCTTGGATAAGCTTCATGTGGATAGATAAAAAATTCAACCCGACTCTTTATCTATTAAAGCTTTAACAATGTAGCAAAACAACCACTCAGTGTGATCAATTTTCCTATTACAGTTGGAAAGGCCACATTACAGACACCAATCCATGCCATGCCTCATGAACTTTCATATAATCTTCTTTTAGGCAGACCGTAGATTCTTGAAATGAATGGTGTGCCTTCCACTCTTCATCGTAAAATGAAATACATTTACAACAACCAAGTGCACATACTTGAAGCTAACCCTGATCCCAATAGTTGTTTAAACATTGAGAAAAGCAAGGAAAATCCCTTGAAAACATTAACACCAACTATACAAGTGGAACTTGTGCAACAAAAAGACAAACAACAACATATTGAACAAGTCAAGACACTATTAGACGATGATTGGGGTTCCTTAGACTTCACACCACCACTCATGGATGATCCTTCAAAAGCATCCACCTCAACCACTTTAGACAAAGAAGCAAATTACACAACAAACTTTGAAGAACTTAATCACAAACAACCACCTGATCCAAAAGCAATGAAAAAGCTTTATGGACGGGGTTATGAACTTATGAAACAACTTGGCTACACTGGAAAAGGATGTGGTACTAACGAACAAGGTATCTACAACCCTATAGATCCTATTACATAACAAAAAAATTATGGTCTTGGTTATTGTCCATTGATAGAGATCGCCAAGTCTTCACTCAACATCAACACTATCACAAACCATCCTCCTAAAACAACTTTAACTGTAAAGCATCCTAAACTCATCGACACTAGTGGTCTTCAAATTTCTCCTTTACAAAACATGAAACAAACAACGAACTCTTTGCTTAATTTCAATGTCATCTTGGAAAACACTAATGATTTGAATTTGTTAGAGTATACACCCTCCTATAAAGGAGAGCACAAAATCTTGCAATCTAAAGAGTTTTGCGTACATATGATAACTAATACTAAGTAAGAGGTATCTTTCTCACAAACTACAAGACCACCTTCTCCCACTAACCAAGAGGGTATCTTGTCAAGACTTCTCCAAGATCACTTGATCACCCTTCCTCCATGAACTCGAAAGAAATTCTATTACAAGACTTTGTTTTGTGCATATCATAGAATTCATGGTCATTCTACTAATGAATGTAAGCCTTGGAGTAGTAAAATACAACATCTTAAGGATTTTGGTGTTATTCCTTCTGTGGGGGCACCTAATTCCTCTAATTGATACTGATTTTCACTCTAGCATGCATCTTATCAATCATTTCGGCTCACCCTTGTCCTGCACTAAGTGGGGGCAAGGGGTTAGGTAGCCTTGTCCTCGTATGTCACTTGTTGTTTCCTCTTTCAGCTCATCATTAACCTTTCATGAACATAAGAGCAAGCTTGGGATATGGATGACATGCCTTAAGTTGGCTCACATGTGACATACTACCCTTTTCAAGACATAGCTTAATCGGAAACATATGACTTGGCATATGGCTTTCCAAGTAAGCTCTCATGTTTTTCTCTTCTACTTTAAAGAAATTGCTCACGGTAATGGTGTGCGCAACCACTTTAAAGTGGGGGCATACATCAACACTCACATTTCATTGTGTGATTTTATTTTTTCTTGCAATTGCCTGTCTTGGAAACATTAGGTACAATGTTGCTCAAGATGAGACATTGCACTTGTCCTCTCTTGGAAACAAGATAAGACCATTTGCACTTATCCTCTCTTGGAGACATTAGGCACAATGTTCCCTTAGATGAGACCTTGCACAAACTAAGCAAAATCCCTTTGAACATTCCTTGCACTATTTTGTCTATGAGTGTCAAGCATACAAAGTTTTGCTTACCTCATGGAGCTCGAAGATCATTTTCATTGTGGCGCCTTATTAAAGTTATCAGGAGGTATAACTTTGGTATGGTCAAGCAGGAAGCCCATTTCGAGGCATAACTTTTCCCATAGCCACCTTGTGGATTTCTCACCCTGCAGACAACCAGAAGTTTCGTGGCCCTAGAATGAGTATACTTTGGGCTTTCTCATCCGACAAACAACCATGAGTTTCGTTACCCCAGAGTGAGTATGCATTTTTGGACAAACTACCTAGATATGATCCACAACGTGTTGTACAAATGGTCGAAGCTTGATCCACCTTTTCATTTTCATCTTTCTCTTCTTCCTAGTTCTTGCCATTGCATGATCACGTATCTTGTTTTGCTGCAAAATCATTCACCTTGTTTGTGTCCTTTCACACTCATGTTGATTTGACTTAGGATCTTAGTTCATGTGTGGGCTTGATCGTTTCCTTGATATTTGTCATCCTAGACCATCCACATTGGTACAATTGGACCCTTTCTTGAATGTCTACTTTAGTGTGAGTTTGAAGCAAGTTCATCCTCTCACTAAAGTGGGGGCTAATTGTGGACACAAAAAAAGTATCCCTTTTTGTTTGCTTGATTTGGGATTAATTGATGATAAATTGAACTTAATGAGGCCTTTATTTAGTGTTGTGAGGTGTTTTACACATCCAAATTAGGTCTTGGACCCTTGCAAATGCATTTATCAATGTCTTGTAAAGGTGTTGTAAAGTGTTGTAACCCACTTTCACACTTTTCTAGACTAGTGGACCTATTTTCCCTTTAATTCAACATTATAAAATATATTTAAAATATTATCGCATCAATCTAGAAGGCTTGTAAATTAAACTTGGCTTTAATCTAGTGTTGGAATGTGTCCTACACATTCACATTGGATGTTGTGCCTCCCTAGGCTGTGTGGGCCCTATTTTAGTGTTGTAAAGTGTATTTAATCACACTTTCACATTGAATTTTGTGTCCCAAGCCCTAATTACCCTTTACATCATCATTAATAGGCCCCTATGGCCCCATATTGTGCACCCTAAGGCATAATTTGATGAAATAACTGACAAAGTCACCATATAAACCTGATTTCCTTTTTTCCTAGCATTCCAGCTAGCATAAAGGCCCTTGTGGGACCCATTCGCCATTAGGGGCGAATTAGTCCCATCCAGGTGGGACCCATTTTCCCTTAGGGGTGAATCAGTCCCATACAGGTGGGACCCATTCGCCCTTAGGGGAAAATGAGTCCCATCCAAGTGGGACCCATTCACCCACCCTTGATGGCGAATGAGTCCCATTTGAGTCATTTTCGAGGTTTGAGTGGGAAAAGTTGGATTTTAAGTTTTATTTTCCTCCATGTCAGCCTTGGAGATTAAATTAATAGGAAAATTATATGGATTTCCTATAACTACAAGTCTCTAAACCAAATATCATAACTAATTTCATTATCCATCCATCATTCTTCCACCTCAAGTCAAGCAAGCTAGGGTTTTTACATTCTAAGTCATTCAAGATAATTTTTCATACATTCAAGGACATAATCTTCATTAATTTGCTGTAGAGATTCAAGATCAATCATCATGGAAAAGTATTAACTCCATTACTTCATGCTTCATTGTCTAATTTCCTCATTTTGGTTTAATTACCTAAAAAGTGGTTTGACCAAGGCAAATCCCCATGCCCTAACAATCAATATTTTCTCCTTCTCTTCTTGTGTGTTTGCAGATTTAGGTATCTTGAAGACTTGGAAATCATTAAAGATCAAGTTACAAATTTGTTGAAGACATCTCCTTGTTTGCAAAGCCAAAATATCCACAAAAAGTCACTTTCAGGCCCAAAAATCAGACTTTCAGAGGCAGACACTTGTCAGGAACTAAAGTGCAGATCGAGGACTTCTGTTTCCACTTTTTGATTTTTAGAAATTCAAAAGTGGATTGATTCTCCATTAGTGGCGAATGAGTCCCATTTCCAAGCCTAAAAAATGTTTTTTGTAGTTTTGGATACCCATTTTTCCGAAATGAACTCCATAACAGTTTCCCAAATCTGGGACTAATTCGCCTAGAATGGTGAATGAGTCCCTATAGGCTAAATTTTCAGCATCAACAACATTTTAGAAGTCATTTCCAGTCCTCAACAAGTTTACAGGTGCACCTCTTCAATTTCATTAAATTTTGTTCTTGTTTGTTCATGTTTCTAGTTCATGTTTGCATACAACACTATGTTTTCAAACACTTTGCATTTCTTAGTTTTGCATACATAATCAATAGCTTTTTATCAGTTCTTTGCATTTAGTCCATCTCATTTAGGCATATCGCACCCACATCACATTAATCTTTGAATGTATACATTGCATTTCGGCCCATTCTTTCCCCTTTTAGGTGAAAAACCCTAGAAGGGCTAGAAAGACATTTAGATGCCAAAATCTTTGTTTACATTTATATCTATATATTTCTCTCTCACACACACACTCCCTATTTTCCCCTCCCTATATCTGCCTCTCCCCTGGTCTTATCTTTATTACTTATCTCTATCACTCTTTATCTCTTCCCCCTCCATCTCTATGCCTGACTGACGATTTGACGGATTTGATCGATTTTTGATCTTTGATGACGGATTTGTCGATTTCTGGATTCGAGTGATCCGGAATTTTTCTTGATGAATGATCTTTCGATCTTGACTTTGTCGCTGATTGACGCTGACGGATCTCGACGCTCGATCTTGATTTGATGCGTTTTGTTTGCTTTCGATTTTTTGATTTTTCCCGATCTTGATTTTATTTTGATTTGATTTTTTCGAGCAAAAGATTTCGGATTTTGACGGATTTCGACGCCGATTTTGATTTTGATTCCGACGGAAAGTGATCTTTTGATTTTCCTTTTTTTATTCGACGTCGATTCCCGGATCTTTTATTTTCAGACCTTTTCCTTCCATCTTCGACCGATGCGATGATCATTTCCATTCCCATATCTATCTCCTTGGCCCTTTTGTCTCTCGCCTTGTTCTTCCCCCTATATCTCTCCCTCTTTCCATCCCTATTTGTCCCTCTCTCTCCCTCTCTCTCTACTTGAAGAATAACATGAGCCTATTGGTAATGGAGCTTGATTATATTCTTGATTTAGAGGTTTTGTTTTAGTTGTGTGTAGATCCTTGTAAGTGGATGCATAATTGATTTGAAGTTGTCACTTTTCCATTGAAATTTGAGACCTTTGTTGCACAAATGACATTATTTTCTAAATGGACTACCAAATGACCTCATGTATACTGCACAAATGTATGCAAAAATAGACCAAAATTTTCCCTAATTTACCTTCCACACATCTTCGGATTACCCATTGCACTCTAAGGTGTGATTGCTAGTTTATAAACTAGTATAGATATTTTTATTTTAGACTACATATAGTATGAGATTTGAGCCTGAAACGAGTCTCATGTTTGCAAATCACTTAGAGTCGTCGAAAACCAAGTTTTAGCTTCCGTTTAATAGTAAACCAGCTGTAACTTAATGGTAAAAGCCTCCAAAATCTCACCTATCACATAAAAGCCAAATAAATATTGATTTAACAATTGAATGAGAACATTCTATTTCCATTTGCAATGTTTTTTTATCAATTTGATGGCAACTTTCATTTTTCATTTGTATTGCTTTATGTTTTAAATCTGTATGCAAATACTTCATAATCAAATAATACTTAATTTCTATAATGAAAAAATCTAGATTTGTCTAAATTTATTTCATACCATTATTTAAAATTGTTTAATCCAATACATCTCTACACAAACACATACTCTCTAACATATTAATATACATATAATTTTCTATTCCCTAATCCTTTGAACTTCCTTTAGGTGAAATGCTTGTATATGTTACGATTGAAGGCTGATAGGTGCAATTTAACCGGAGCACAAATTTTTTAGGGGTGTTTACCCCCGTGGAAAAAAAACACTTCTTAATATTAAACCTATATTTCAAGGTTTAAGAGTCTGCGGGCGCACAAAATTTCTTTTGGCACTGATAAAATTATTTATCTCAATGATGACGGAAACTGCAAATACTCAGCAAAGAGCAACGGAAGAGACAGTGGAAGATATTAAAGATCTAAAACGTGCAGTTTGTGAGGAATGCAGAGAAAACTCTTTCAAATACAAATGCCCCGGCTGCGGATTGCGCTCGTGCAGCTTACCCTGCGTCAAAGCTCACAAAATACGTACGCGTTGCACAGGCAAGCGAAACCGAGCGCAGTTTGTACCTCTCTCGCAATTCGATGAAAATTGGCTTATATCAGGTCTCCTCCTATTCCTTTCTATGACAGTGTATATTACCTCCCCTCTTGCTATTTTCTTCAATCTGGATGTCAAACTTAAATCATTGAAAAAAATAAAACTATTTTGATAAATTATCGTTACTTGGGATATTTGGGCTTGATGTGCCACGACTAATTATAATAGCGTCTACTCTGTGCTCATGTGCCAACTTAAATGCATCTTTTCTATCTCACCCATAATTTTTGTACGGTGTCATCTATTGTTTTATACCACACCTGTAAGAGCCTCAACTAAATGCACAAGTAATAAACGCAGAAATAGTATAGGTCATCAAACGTTTTCCCATGTTCCTTAAGTATAGGTCATCTTCCTTCAATTTTCCAGCTGGCAATGTTATATACCCCATTAATAAATAGTGGGATTGAACTCAAATCTAGATACTCAAAATCAAAGTGGGCTTCTTCGTTATTGATGACCTATACTAGCCTCTCCTCCAACAATAAGTTATGACTTCATCAGATATGAATAAAGTATCCATATCTCCTCTCTGGAAGTCAAGAGCATTGCTGTCAGAAAATGAGTTGTTATTCATAGCAACTACAATTGTAAGTATTTGTTTCATTACATCTGTATAAATAACATGCACAACCTTTGCAGCTGCATCTGCAATGGACTTTATCTTTGCTACAACCGGCCCCACAACTTGTCCGTAGCAATGAATACATTTAGATGCAAAAACTAGCGCAAAATCGCAACAAGATTACAATAATCATTTGCAGCAATTGTATCGTCAGAGAGAAAGGCGACGACTCTTTTCATGGAAAGAGCTTCCAAAGGGCCTATCTCCTTGATAGTTCCATTTACTATTGTTGAAAGAACAAAAACTGCATGCAATCCATCTCCACGTTTTAAATTATCTAAGTACTCTACTTCCCCTGTGACCTGTACTAGAGCTGATAATTTTGGGCGGGGCTGTGACGCTGCATGCTCTGTTGGGTACCCCTGATCAAAACTGACAGATCCTAATGAAATTGGTCAGATTTCTTGTTAACTGCTGAACAAAGTTGGGCAGATATGGAATTTAAGGCTCATCAATAGAGTATAGCTTTGTAGCATTCACTAATAGTAATAATGACTTATAATTTGAATGACCAAAAGAAGGATCAGGTACTAGTTGTCTGCAAAAGAATTGATCATTCATCCAAGTTCTTAGGATCTTGATAGAATTTTTCTGTGAGTTTGTTATCTGTCTGGGGATCAACTTCAAATTTAAATGCAGCATTCATAATAGCATGAGCACTCGCTCTTCTCAAAGCAATCTTCTGCCTGCGAAAATGAGAACTAAAAGGTAATGCTGGAATGTGTACCTCTGTTATCACCTTCCCATTCATGTCCATGCCAAAAAATTGCTCAAGATTAACAAATTTAGACAATCTAATGCAGTAAGCAGAACATATTTTCATTTTTGTTTCAGCAGCCATTAAAATGTTTGCAATTTCTGAGACAAAATCTGGATGTTCATGCACCATAATCAAGTTTTTATCAACACTTCCAATATTGCATACTTGAGGAGAATCAACACATGCAAGGTGCTGCTACATTGGCCCATAGCTAGAGATAAGGTCTAAGTGCCTTCAGCTGTAGAATGAAGTCTGAAATTGGAACTCCAAGAGAGTCTTTCATTGCTAACATGGTCCTTAAGAGAGCTGGTGCTTGAGATATGTCAATAAGAACATCCCAAAAGTATTCGGGATAAACTCCAAATGATATATTTCCTCTTGCCATTCTTGCTCTTCCTTGATTTCTATAAGATGGTAGAACAGAACACAAATCTTGCAAAGGAGGCACCTTTATCGAGGCAGTCTCTCCTTTTGCGAGTGAAAACCTTTTTACTGAATTTCTGGGAATGCCCTTATTGCAAATATCCTCCTTGACAGGCACTAACTTCAGACAGTTGCTTCTTTTATCTGCTTGGTTGGAGTTTTTATCATTTTCACATGCAAATGTCTGAAAAACATCCCAGAGGGGACGATATCCAGTACACCTGCACAGATTGCTATCAATTTGGTTGTCAACTTCTTGGGATGATGGATTTGGATTTTTCTGACTGAACCATGCATACTCATTACCTTGACGCAGGAGGTAGTGAAACCTTTTGCAACTGTCACATTATACTCTTAGATGTCCTCTACTTTTAATCTCCTCTTAGCTACAAGGTCTTCGTCAATAAAGTTGTGGGTGACCTCACTATCAATGAGCATAGTATTCCACTGCCAAGATAACTCCCCGTGAACCCTGAATAGATGATATTGTGGTGCTCTTAAAAGAGCTGCAGTCATTCCCATGCTAGTCTTGGTATTATCCTTCAGCAACTGCTCAAGCTTATGCTCCATAATTTGCTCCAATGCTGCCTGCTGCTGTTCTAACTCATTAGTTTCATAACCAGTGCCCTCCTCCTCCTTCTGCTTAAAGTGGTCCAAAAATATCCAACTAAAACAATCAAATGTATATACAAAGTTGTGCCCCTATGTAATCAAATTGTGGTACCACCACTCATGAGCATCAACTTCCAAGTGAAGGGTAGCAAATTTAATTTCTTCCTCCTTGTAGATAGTGCTTAGTGAGAAATAGCTATTCAATTTTTGGATCCAAGCTTGGGTTGAAGCTTTGATGGATCCATCAAATGAGGGTGCAGCGAGCTTCTCCAATCAACTTTGTGGATCTTTGTGAGGTTGGTTTAGGGTGGGTCTTCTTTCTTCCCCATTTTGATTTTTGACTTCAATGTATAGCAGTTCATTAAGGAGATGTTTGATTGAAACTCAATATTCTTTGCCCTGTATTCATCATGGAGAACATTCAAGTCATCCTCCTGTTGATCATCCATATCCTCTTCCTACGGAATGGCTTCTCTTTGCAAGAAAGTGTCTTGCGATAGTTTAGTACCCATGACTGATTGCGGTGGGGTATTTTGGTTCACTGTGGAATATGAGAATTCCCCTGTGCACCGTTACTTGAATGCATAGTTGCATGGTTTTATCTAGGTATTTGCATACTTTGGGTGAAGAGATAGATGGTTGTTGCTGTCCATCCTTCAATGATCTCATCGTGTTGAAAGATTCCAACTCTTTATCCTTGTGTGACACCTTCATTCCCTTATTTAATATTTGATTTCTCTATCATTCACTGGCATGTAGTGACCTTTTTCTTATACCTCCCTTAGGCTGGTTAGGTCTTAGCTTTGATGGAATTGTAAGAACCTCAACTAAATGCACAAATAATAAACATAGAAATATTCTAGCAATAAATATTTTTAGATTTGTTTAATTTTTTCTTCAAACAACACACATGCCAAATAAAATGTATTAGTCTGATACAAATTACTAGATGCATGCCACATGCAAATTTGATAACACCTCTAATTACCCCAGCGACACTTAGATTCAATCTGCTCCTTGAGGATTTTTATCCCCAAGATGTTTTGATTGCCAAATTTAAAGGTTTCTATCTCCAAATGTCTCAAACTGTTGTACACACCCATCAAGGCAATCAAAAGGTTTCTATCTCCAAATGTCTCAAACTGTTTTACACACCCATCACACTCTTGAGAGTAAAACTATTTTTTTTGTTTCTTAATTTGAGAAGTGCTTTATTTTTCCCTAATGCTTCCTATATTCCATGCTTTCCTTTTTTTTTTCCATTCCTCAATCACAGGCACTCAGGCAATCTTGATTAGTTAACCGATAAGTTTGAGATAACTAAATCTGACCTAGATAACTAGCAATTCTATCAAAGAATGCCCACTCCAACTCGACCACCTTATTCCATTAGTTAACTTTCTTCTAATAAGTAACTATGACCTATCTACCCACTATTCCTATGCTGCTAGCCACTCACTCAATGCTATGGATTAGAGGAGTGGACCCCACGTTTCGTTGATGTCAAAAGAGGACATTACGACACTTAAATTGGACATTGTTGTTTACCCAATTTTAGTGCCCAATATTTGAACCTGGGTCTTCATTATGGAAGCTTTGGTAATTTATCACTTCTCATCACATTCGAGTTCTTGATGGTAAAATTTTCGAACTTTTTGATTGGCAGAAAACTTATTCAGTTTTTTTGAGTGGTAAATTTTGCTTCTGAGGAGCCCTTTGGTGTGAGGCCATTACAAGGGGGTGTCTCTTATTTAATCTAGAAGGAATACTTATTCAGTTTTTTTTTTATTGGCAAATTTTTTTTTACATAAATTCACCCAAGAATTTTATTCAATTTCTTTAATCCAAGTGGAACATACCTTCAATAGTTAAGTTTTCTTCATTGGAAGCCCTTTGGCTTAGATGCCATGGGTATCTCTTCGCATAAATGCACCTAAGAATTTTCTTCAATTTCTTTAATGCAGATGGAACACATCTTCGATCAGTAAGTTTCGTCGCCAAAAGCCCTTTGTCAGCCAAAGGAAAATTCACCTTTGAATTTTTATCAATTTGGATGGCATGACTCTTGGATTTCTTTTGATTTAGTGAATTCCCCTTGTGGGGAGTACTTAAGCTTTAGATGCAATGACCAAAGGGTATCTCATGTCACATTGACCATAGATGTAACAATCAAGATGCCGTGGCCAAGGAGTATCTTTAATGTCACATTGGCTTAGATGTAACAGCCAAGATGCCACAATTAAGTGATCTTTCTTTCAACTTTGTTAAGTTTGAATGGTACACTTCCTCATTTTTTAAATTGGTAAATTCCCTTTGCCGAGGTTCCTTTGGCCTGAATGCCATGGTTGTCTCTTCAAGCAATTTTTCCGAGGAATTTTCTTTAGTCTAGATGGTACGTTTCTTGAAATTCCCCTTTAGGGAGTCCTTTGGCTTAGGTGCAAAATTAAGTGCCATCTCTTCAAGGTAGGCTTTTTATTTTCCATGGCACACTTCCAATTTTATTTTAATTGGTAAATTCCTATGTTTTCCCAAGTTTTCGGGATAGGGACGGTAAGGGATGGGGGGGCGTGTTTCAGAGTCTCCTATTTTTTGGGCCATTTTTGGGGATGG